>CM068313.1:52181274-52408774 GCA_034766995.1 Acanthacorydalis orientalis
TTTTCATTCCTGGTTATGATTTTATGCAAAAAATCCTTCCTTTTGAATCATGTGAGCGAGGACACCAGCCGCATCGCATCTTCTTTTTATATTTTCTGGGCAGAGCTCATATGGAATCCATCGATCTAGCTTTTGAATTTGTCCTAGGCGATGTAGACAATAGTAAATTGCTTGTTGGGTAACGAAAAGTTGTTGAACGAGTTTCTGTTCAGTCTGAGTGGAGTTTTTACTTAATAGCTGGTCACGATCGTCGTCTTCAAATTTTTTCGCCTGTGGCACATTCTCGATCGGAAAGATCAAAATCACCATTCCTAAATCTTTGAAACCATTTTTACATGTTTTGCATATCACAACACTTTTGTCTAAAGCTGAACGAATCGTTCCTATGGCTTCGGCTGAATTTTTTTCTAACTGAAATGCGAAAAGTATGCAATGCCTAAAATGCTGCTTTTCAGATGCCATCGTGTTCACTACTATTTTATTAGGTTATGCCAACTGCTTGGCAAAGATATGGAGTGTTTTTAAATGTTAAGGATTCCATTTTAAAATCCTAAAACGACGAGAATTTTTTTAAATTTTAAACAGTTATGTTTGATTGAATTGTAAAGCACCGCATTAATTTGTACACCTAATAGATATTGTTTTGAGAGAAACTACAAAGTATATATTATGATTTATTTAGCGAGTGGAGATAAAAATCATAAATATCAAGAAATTTTTAAATAAAACATTTTGTTTGATGAAGACAGTTACACCTAATATGAAAATAAGATATTTCTATAATTTAATGAAAAACATTATGCAGAAGTTTGGATTATGATGTAATTAAAAATTATTATTCCCATCTTTTCTATTTCATAGAGAGAAATATCTAGTATGTTTACGAAAAAAAATTAATTACTTTATTATGTATACGAAGTTAATGTAAGTAGTTTATATTACAGTTCTATGCGATTTATTTTATAATGTATTTAATTTAATTCAGTTAACCGTGAAATAACTTAAGTTGGTGTAATGAGTGCAAGGTACGTAAAAGAACCAAGCTTATTTTTTTCTGTATTAAAACAGAGTGCAATTTATTCTTGTGTTCGATCGACACTGTAAAGTGTTCTGGTACAAGTCATAATAACAGTAATTTAATTAATTTATTAGACATTAACACGAAATACGGCAGCGGTCATTTAGATTGTTATGTAATTACTTTTGGTCTCCGTATTCGATGTATTGATTCGAGTAGTTAATGATACTTTTTTATAAATTTGAAAATATCCTTGGCTTCAAATATAGCTTTATAATAGTTTTTTTTTTTTTATAAGTTTAAATATTGACTCACCATGAAATATGTTTATCAGTTTAAATAAATTATCGTGCTTTCTTAAAGTATACTGAATTGAAATTTAACGAGTTATAATTCCACAAATAAGTTATTTTGATCGGAAAAAAATGGTATGGCTTGTCGGGTGCAGAAAGAATTTATTTATGAAAGTGAATTAGCTTCAGTGTTAGAACTCTTCTGTGAGTCGTTGAAGTTCAAGGCAAAGAAAAATGTAACTGTACTATAATGTATTAGGTGTACAAATTAATTCGGTGCTTCTTTTTATAGACAACGAATGTTTACGGAAAAATAGAATACGTTTCACTCATTAAAATATCCTCCATTATTTTGTATAACTTTGCTCCATCTGTCGGGTAACTGTCATCCCTTGTTGAAGAAAAGGTGGTGACTTGAGTCGATGAAGTCGTAATGCATTTTCGGAACTCTCATTATTTTTGCATTTTTTGCACATTTTTCACGTCGCAATATCTTCCCCCAAAGCTGAAAAAAACCATTCCCTGGGCTTCGGTAGATTTTTTTCCAACTGCAATGCGAAAAGTATACAATACCTAATGTGCTACTTTTCGCACGCGACCATATTCACTACTGTTTCTGTACTCTATTCACTACTGTTGAGCTAACTGTTTCACCAAGGTATATATTGTTTATAATGTTAAGGTTGATCCCCACAAAATCCTAAAACGACGAGAAAATATTTTAATTTAAGACAAGATTAATTTAAGTTATTATAGATTCAATTTAAAGGCACGGAATTAATTTTTACACCTAATACAAGGTTATTTCTTATGAAATTGACTATTAATATATATATATATATATATATATATATATATATATATATATATATATATATATATATATATATTAATCATTTTGTGGCGAGTAGAAGGCGAGATAGCAAACCATATGAATTTTAATTTAATTGGATATGTTTTTATGAAAATAATTTTTAATGCGAATTCAGAAATGTATTCTGTGATGTTTTTGAACTCTAAAAAGCTATTGTTATTTGATGATAAATTAGTTACGTTAGGAAGAGTGATTTTAATTAAAGGAAGTATAATAAAGGAAAATGTGAAATAGGTTAGCTTAATGTACCGAATAATTTCCAGTAATTGTTTAAAAACGTCACTGTAGTTTCTAGTGCAAGGTAGTATTTGTGATATTGAGTTGTTTTGAATATTGTTAAGAGGTTTCACATTAGTTTCACAGCTGGATTACTTTCTATACATTTTTTTAATGTTTATAGTCTCTCTGTGTGTGTGTGTGTTTTGTTGTGATCTAAAGGTAGTAATTAGGAAGTTCTAATCCAATGATATTATACTAAAAAAGGCATGAAACAAAAAATATATTTCTTGAACTGTTGTCATGGTAAAGACAGAAATAATTTTTAATTTAATTAAAATTTTGAGGACGAAATCAAATCAGTTTTGTATGTGTCTGTATCAGTTTTTATTGAAATTTTTTCATTGAATGTAAATTTACTTTATTTTTCTGTTATGATACACAACGAAATTTATTTACAATTAGTTAACAGCAAAGTACTCATTATAGATTTTTAATTCAATTTTAATTTATATAGTTTTTATTATTAGTTATTCAGTAATCTCCTTGTCTTTCTCTTGTGGTATATATATATATATATATATATATATATATATATATATATATATATATATATATATATATATATATATATATGCACATTTATACTATTCATATCTTTAATTTTTTACGCCAGAAATATTTTAAAATTTCAATTAATAGTAATTGGTGACCGAGAACGAATATTACTTCAATAGAATTAAGAGATGTATGTTAGACTTTGTCGGCGTTTTGTTATTGTAGTAAAATTAGAAAAGTGTGTTACTGTGTAATTATGTAATAAAAATTGTTAGAGAGTAGGATGTAATATATATATATATATATATAATAATATTTAGCCATAAACAACGGAAAGGTTGCAAAAATAATTTACTATCATGTTTATATAGACATACTAAACATACAGACATATATATATATATATATATATAACGATTAGGTTTCTGTGTATCTGATAATAACTGTATAGACATAATGAGTTTTAAAAAATATGTTTATTATTTCATTCGGTTGCATGTAGAAGCTTATAAGTGAGAAGTGGGCGAGCGCAACGAACCCGGCCGTTAGTGAACGAATAGAGCAGGGGGGCGAAGCCCTCTTGTATATATATGAGATAGAATTCAATCATAGCGAACAATGAACCGGGTGTATTTCCTCGTTATGACCGTTATTCGTTACATGGATAGATTAATCCCTTTTAGATATTATCTTTTTTATACCAATTTCAATAATATGGCCGTAAATTATGTTAGAAATTAGCACAAAAAAAAACTAATCAAGAATATTCAATAATTGATTATTAATAATTTATGATGGCCGTTTATATAAATTTTGATGCTGATGCTAGTATCTTATGGTGATACAGAAAAATGGTAAGCAACATGCAAAAAAACACATAAATAACAATCAGAAATGATCAATAATTAATTATAGTCGAACCTCGACTTTCGCGGGCTCAACTAGTAGCGAGTTTGCCATCAATAATTAAATTGGCTTTTTTTTTTAAGTTTTGCGATCTACTGTGGAAAATGGCAGATGACGCACATAGACTACAAAATATATAAAAAAACAACCAATTGTGCTGTGTATCTCGCGTTTCTCGCAGTCTTTTGCATCTTTAATGTGCAATAAAATATCAATTGTTACCGTAGATCCAAAGATTATTGCTTCTATAGGTGGTGCTTCTGAAAGTGCTCTCAAGAGCCAGAAGAAAGTGAAGACCTTACACGAAAAAATCGAATTATTAGATATGCTTCGTATAGTGAAGTCAGTTGTTCTGGGTGTCCCTCATTACAGTATTAACGAGTCGACCGTAAGGCATGTTAAACAAAAGAAATAGAAATTTGTGAAGCTGTTGCTACAGCTACACCAGATGCACACAGATGCGAGACCCATCTATCTCTCTTGTAGAAAATGGTACTTTTATGTGGGTGTATGATTATAAAAAGAGCATTCCTATATATGCAAATACGATAAGAGAAAAGGCAAATTCTGTACGTTTCTATAAAGAAAAGAGAAGCGTAGGGTTTTAGGTCTACAGAGCTTCATGCCAGCAAAGGCTGATTTATAGTTATAAGAAAAGATTTGACCTACGTAATCTGAAAATTACAAGAAAATAAGCCTTTGCCAACCAAGAGGCAGCTGGTGAGTTTACTGACACCTTAAAGGAAGTTGTTGAAGAGAAGGGATATTTGTGGTTTTCCCAATTTTGCGGTGGTCACGCACCCCTGCCCCTACAAATATGGATGGTCGATTGTTTTAAACATTTTTGATTAGATCCTTTTTTAGTGATTTGTAGGACGTGTGGAAACTTTAACTGTTGTGAAAATGAAATTAATCGCAGTACTAAAACTGTATTATAAATACTTTGAAATTCACCATTAAAACGAATAATAATCATTTATTATGCAAGATAAATTAATATTAGAGTATAATTTATTTTACTTTCAGTACACCGTTTTATTTATAATTTAAATTTTAAACAAAGTTATATGAGTTTATGAAATTTGAATTAATGATAAATGTTTCTTCACTTAAAAAAGGTTTGTAGTCTCATTAAATAATTTGATTTTATTCCTTATTTCGGACCTGAGATTATAATTAAATTTTATTTTAATTTCATAGCAATTATTAACATATAAAAATATATTAATATACTCTTTGGAAGTTATTACTTTTTAAAATTATTATTAATAATTTTTTTAATAAGATAAAAACATATTGTTGGATTAATTACTTTGAGAAATCCGGCATTGATTGTTGAAAAATGGCTCTTGTTTTACTTTACTTACAATACCTGATACTCTGTTTACTGTAATACTCGGTTTACAACATTGATTGAAGAAAACCATATTTTCAAGTGTATTGTATTGAAGAGCAATAGATTTTTAATGAAAATAAGTAGATTAAACAAAATGATAGTGCTATATAGTTTTTTTTTATTGTTAATTGATATATCTTACTTTTGGCTTTAAATATGGTGACATACTATAGTATAGTTTTTGGTACTGTGGTTAAATTCTCTTCTATAAATTCCGTTTTTTTCACTTATCGCCCAAACCATTTTTTTTCTGATCAAAATGTTCAATAATTGATTATTGATCTTTTTTGATTATTACTTATGCTGATTTCGATGACAATTCCATTACCCTCAGAGCAATACGGTACATAAAATTCCTTTATTGAAACTTTTGATTAGTTTGTAGGTTGAATACTTTGTTTGTGAAAGTTAGTATATGTTGATTATTTACAAAGAATGCTAATATCTTTAGTATTTCTACTTTAACTGTTTCAATGCGACTTTTTTTGTTTTGATTAATTTAAGTAAATAGTAATTAATTGTATTAAAGTGTAGTTAAAATTGGACTAAATTATTGGTCAAGAATTTTCCGATATCTTGGATAAAAGATATGGCTCTGTGAAGTTTTGTCCCATCAGTATTTTGTAGTGGGTTCACTTTGTAAAAAGTATTTCCCCGATAGGAACTTTTGAAAACTGGTGGGACATATGTATCCTGCTAGCAACGAAAGGGTTAAGTAATGAATTTCGAAGTATAAAATGATAAAGAATAATTAAAATTTATTTTTTGTAAAAAAAACTTCGTGCATATAATGTAAGTTATATCACAAAAGTGATTTAACCCTTAGCACTCGGATGTCACCGTACTGGCGGCATTGTAAATATGACTTCAATCAATAGTTTCGTTCAGTATACTGCTACTTATTGCTTTTTAAGAAAAATCACTAAAATGGCAAAGAAAGCTGTTTTTGGGGTCTGAAAACGTAACTATTAGCTACTTTTTGGGGTCCAAACTCGTACATATTATATAAAACAGTCTGTGTGAACAGTAATAAAAAGCTGATGTCTCATTTGAAGTATGTGAAATTTCGGCAAGGATCTTCAATTACACCGTGACGCTCGACTTCAGATACAATGATGAACATCCAGCTTCATATAATACGTTCAGGAACTAAAAAAGATTGTTCGGTATTCTGAAATAGTAAAATTCCGGATGGGAGACATGAAACAAGGACATATTGTGATAGTTGCCCTAACAAATCTGAGATGCACATTGGAAATTGTTTTGTCAAGTACCACATACTAAAAAATTATAAAAATTGATTCCTGTTTCCTTTATTTAATTTTATATAATGTAATAAAAACTACTTCAAGCATAAATAAATATTATTACTTGAAATTGTCCAGAGCTGCTAGATATTTATCCTTAAAATGATTTGCGTGCAAAGGGTTAATACATTGAAAAAAGAAATGATTTTGTAATTATTTCACTAAAGGAATGCGAATGATTACTGAAATTCTTGTAACTACGGCTTGCACATCCAGGATGTCAATCTATTCATTTTATATCATTTTATTTTATCAATGCTGCGGTTTAGTGTGTTGTGTAGGCTTTGTAGCTTATTGGCAAACTCTTAGAATTCTAATTATATTATCAATTTCCCACAGATTTTTTCGAATGATAAATTTTAATTGTTTTATTTCTTGGTGGTATTCATTATACTACATATATTTAATAGTTGATTTGATTATTCTACATAACTAGATACATGCATATATATATATATATATATATATATATATATATATATATATATATACACATATATTAGGTAGGTAGGAAAATAATTGCGGTTTTTGTTGTCAATTTGAGTCAAGTCATAAACTGCAATTAATTTTCTACCAACCTAATATATATATATATATATATATATATATATATATATATATATATATATATATATGTATATATGTATATATGTACTTACATTCATGTATATATTATTGTGTACGAAATATAAACAAATCTTTTTTGTATGTGCTGTAAATGCCATGGTTAATTTACATGTTTCTTTAATGTGACTTAAATGGTATTCATGTTAAATAAATGGCCAGAGTTTTATAAAATGTTAGTTTCAATTTATTATTAAAATCAGATAAGATAAGAGATATTTTCATGTATTGTATGTTCCATGTAATGTGTATAATTTTTACTTTAGCTATTTATTTAATTGTTTCCGTCATTAGTATAATGAGTAATATTAAAGATAGTAATATATGTTGTAAAACGTGTTTGTCAGAATTTATTTATTGTCTTCTTTCGGTTCATTTTTGTTATTCTGTAAATTAAAGTAAACAATCTCACAAAAGAATGCAAAAAAAAGTATTTTTATCTTAGATTTGTATTCTGTTTGTATAGAATAAACTTAAATGTGTACCCAACTATTATGTCATGTCACTTCTATTGATAATTTCTGTTTCCAAGATTACTTTCTGGAAATATGTACGCGTTTGAACAAGACTTTAACAGAATGGTATGTGTGTTACGACGTTAGGGAGGTTTCGGAATGACTTTTGTCTGTCTGCCACGCAACATGAATACATCTCTCCAGGTAGAAGCCAGTAACCGGTCAGGTAGCTAGGTGTTACCTTTCCTAGGTTTTGTACACCTGAGGGTAATATCGTACTGCCGTTACATTCTACATTGCTGTAAGAAAGTCCTTTATTTCCAGACGTTTTAACAATAATTACTATTTTATTCTATTAGTATATACATTTTTTAACGACTACTCATCCGCATTTATATATATATATATATATATATATATATATATATATATATATATATACACACATACACACACACACACACACATATATATACATATATATATATATATATATATATATATATATATATATATATATATATATATATATATATATATATATGTATATATAATTCATCAATATCTTCGTGCGGTTTCGTGTTTTTAATAATTTAAAAGCAATGTACATAGGAATTTGATTGGAAATTAATTAGAATTAGTATATTTTTTCCTTTTTATAAAATTATTTGATGTCATAGAAACTATATTTTTTATATGATATTTATGAAAGGATACTTTTTTTGTTATTTTTATTCCAAACTTATGCTATTTGTTATATTATTTCATTTTTATTAAGTAAATCATAATAATTACTTATTCATCCTGTTCATTTTATTTTTAATGTCAATGAAATTTTTATTCTTTTCTGAATATTGTTATTTGATTTTTTAATAGTTCTATTTATTTAAAAGAAATCTTCTTTTCAGATTAGTTTATATGTTCATTTTTTTTACAGTAATAATCAGGCAATCGATTAAAAAATACTTTTTTTTATTAAATCGTATTTTTTTTGTCAGTCATTGCTCTAATAAAATAAATGATAAAATGTCTACACTAAAATTTCTTAAAATTGAATTTGTTCGAAGAGACAAACTCACGCAATTATGTCACAAAATTCGATTTTATTCTTTCGACGCTCGTCTGACCGGGTAGTTTGTTTGGAAAGTCAGTTTTGTAATTTTTCAGTTTCGACTGCTTTATTAGTTTCTGAGGCAGAAAAGCTGAGATGAAATTAAATTAGTTTCTTGTCAGTATCTGTAAAATTGTTAGTTTATTGCTGCGTTCAAGATCAAAAAATATTTTATTTTCGATTTATTTAATGTTCTTACTGGATTTTAACGGAAAATGTTTTAAACTGAAATAAAAATTGCTAAAGTTAAGAAACATAATAACATTCGATTCAGATACACTGACTGCTATCAAGCGTTATTTTTTAAAAAAACAAAATGAACCTATATATTCCAAACAAGAATAGATAAACAAAATTATGTAAAAATAAAATTTCATTTCATTATTGCACTGTGCAATTTTCCCGTTCCTCTATTCAACTTTGTACTTTGATAAATAGTTTAGTGATATTTTATGAATCATAGTTTCTATTTATTCATTTTGAATTAAAATTAAATTTGTATTCAGATGGATAACGTGTGGATTAATTGATATTTAGTAAATAATCATAGAATATCATTAGAAAAAATCATTAAAAGAATTTGTATGACTCTAATGATGAACTGTTAATGACCTATTTAAATGCTTGAATATTGCAAATGAAATGGTTTGAACGAGTTGTATTTACAATTCTTACTAACGTTTCAATCACTGCTATTGGATAATCTTTTAATTTGTTAAATATATAAAGTTTAATAGGTGACAGGATGGGCTATAAAATTTTACAGAAAACTAATAAAGTATTTATTTTAAATTTAATAGTTAAATATTAGATAATATAACTTTTCATGAAAAAAACAATACAGATTAAGATATTAACTTTTCCATCTGATTATAAACCATTAATTTTTTATCGACTTATATTGTTGAAAGTAGTGTTTTTTTTTTCTTTCATTAGTTAAATAAATATATTTTAATGAAGAAAAAATATAAAATATTAATTAATATATCTACCAAGCTTGTTTGTGCGTAGTGCTGTTCGAAAGCGTGTGTAATTTTCTCTATTAAATTTAATAAAGACATTTTTACAAAATGATTTATTGTCTTTTAAGCTGAAATGGTCATAATGTTTTATATATATATATATATATATATATATATATATATATATATATATATATATATATATATAACAAGAAAAAAAATCATATTATGTATTTATGTCATTTTAGAATTATGTTCTAATGCTAACTCAGTTATATTGGTAGTCTGAAATTGTTATATGATACCGAAGGTCCAGTAAAAGGATAATAAACTCGATAATAAATATAGAACGTTTTATGAATGTTTTTATTATTTATATTAAAATTGTATACTCTACTCGGATATAGCAAGCATTGTGAGATGAGTTATGATTTATCTTTATTATTACCGTTACTTGTTATATCAGTAGTATGTAAATTTCATCAAAACATTATCTTTTTGTTTAATTATGGTTGTAATAATAAATTTGTAATTGTGATTTAAAATCATGTTACAAAGTAATACATATGTTAAAATAATATATGTAAAATTTATGTAAAACATCTTAAACATCATAATATTTAGATATATTTTACATGATTTCAACAAAAATAATAATAAAATGTACAGAAAACAAAAAATAATAATAAGATACATCAGTCATTTAAAATAATAAAATTGTAAAAGTTTTCTTATTCACAAACTGTAAAATTTATGATTTTTTTGTTGCTTTAACTTTATATTTATTTATATTTTTTCAAAACCGTTTATAATCTCAAATCGTTATAAGAATCTTGTAAACTTACGATTATACCCTTCTTTATTGGTTGCAAAATTAAAATTGTGTTTGGAGACAGAAACTCCATGTTTATATTTGATAAATTTAGTATTTTGTGTTGTGTGTAGTGCTCTTATTTTTTGTTTTTTAAAAAAATATTTTTTATTGGTTTTCCACAAATAAGACAAAAATTTATATATAGTTATATGAAAGGATCAAATGTACTCGTTTTATCTGTGAAACCTGCTCGTTATAGTATATAATGTTAGAATCGTCATTTTCAACGAACCAAAATCTCCATATAAGTGTTCACACAGTTTACTTATTATAGTCATACATTCGTTATATCCGGGCTCGCTATAATCAAGGTCAATTACACACAGACACACACATATATATATATATATATATATATATATATATATATATATATATATATACACTAAAGAACTATTAAAAACTTGTTTATTTTATAGAACAGTCTGGTTATCAGTTTTGAAAACGTTTCAAAAAATGAAAAATAGTACCCTGTTTTGTAAATTCCATTCTTTAGTTTATTATATTAATCACTATAATGAATACGGTCAAGCTTTTTTATGAAAAAACTAAGATTCTTTACTTTATAAGTGTTGTGTATGTGTTTTAATTTTTAGCTTTGTAGTAATTCTTATTTGTAATTAATTTCTCTCCATATTTCCAAAAGTTGAATTCCATTAAAATTTTTGAAATGGGAATTTTTTCAGAGGTTTTCTGTTTATATATATATATATATATATATATATATATATATATATATATATATATATATAGAGAGAGAGAGAGAGAGAGATTGATAGAGATTGAGAGGGGGAGGGAATTGTTGTTGCTTATACACATTTCTATTGCGTTGTCAGCATCTTCAGAGCAGTAAAGTACAGAAAAATCGAAATACATAATGTTTAGCAATTTTGTATATACCTTATTGTTCGAAGGAAGATGGTATAGTCATTAGAATGTGCATGCAACAATCAAATGTAATCAGTAATCAATTATTTGTTATTTTGGATCAGAAAAATATGGTCTGTGGTAGAATTTGTGTGAGTGAATTTAGCTACATCATCAAAATTTGGTTGTAATATGGACGTTGATTTAAAAAACGTAATGTAAAAAATATTTTTATTTACATATTGTACAAGTTATTTAAATATCCGAATTTTAAAACAATAGTTTAAGAATTATGTTATTTTCAGATAACTTAGGTATCATACAATGTTTATGTGCACGATTCATGTACAATAAAACTTGTTTAATACATCCTTATCTGTAGTGTTGTATGATCACTGATGCATGCATGAAGTAACATATGTTCGGAAGATACACCGTACAATAGTGAATATGAGTCATAAATTTAATAGATTAATTATGTATAAGAGTGACTATATGGGAAGTGTTGACCTGTAGATAGTATTAGTTATAATATCGAAAATGTAATTTATTTAATTGTATAATAAACATATTAAAATGAATTATTTATAATAAGTCTATAGTACATTCGTAATAAGTTAGACATTTTGAATTATTTCTTAGAAGTTTTATTATGTATTGATATAAATGTAAATCAACTACTTAGTCTCATGCCATTATTGATGAAAAGATTTTCATTTCAATCATTTTATTTTCTATTTAAAAAAATAAATATAACGTATATTATTAATAGATTATATATATATATATATATATATATATATATATATATATATATATATATATATATATATATATGGAGAGGAGGATAGTTGCACATGTTTTCATATAGTTCCATCCATTTTGTTAATGAATGTGAAGTTGCAAGTCTTCCGTTATTAATTCTTCGTTTAACAGTTGTTTTAACACAAGCGTTTCGTGCGAAAGTGAAAAATGAATAAAATCGAAATTCAAGGTATGATTCGATTCTTTTTTTGGAAGAAAAAAACTGTGAAGGAAATCCGTGATTAGGATATTCCGTACATTGGGCGAATCTTTGCCTTCTTATGAAACGGTTTGAGTTTGGAGGAATGAATTTAAACGTGGCAGAACGAGCATCAAAAATGTTCCACCACCCTCAAAAGGTCCGAGAACAACTCACTCCAGAAATCATTGATAAAGCCCATGAAAAATTTTTGTTTGACAGGCGAGTGAAAGTGAGCGAGATAGCAGACGTCATAAGCATCTCAACCGAGCAAACGCATTTCTTTTGTATAGTGAATTGCGCATAAAAAAACTTTCTTCGAGATGAGTGCCGGGTTTGCTCACTGCAGAGCAAAAACGATTTCGTACGCGAATATCAATATAAGAATCTAATGGATTTCATGCAGCGTTTTGTGACCATGAATGAAACTTGGATTCACCATTACACACCAGAATAAAAATGCAATCAAACAGTGGACTGAATGTGGTGAAGCGGCTCCGAAGAAGACATATACGGTTCACTCTACTGGAAAGGTGTTCGTGCCAGTTTTCTGGGATGCGAAACTAATTTTCTAGATCGTATATCTTCAGAAGAGAAAAGCAGTTAATCTTCAATACGACGCATTACTTTTAGATAAGTTGAAGGCAGCGGTCGCAGAAAAACGTGTTATTTCATTATAACAATATACTGGTTCATTCAAGTGTTATCGCTCAGCAAAAATTGACCAAATTGAAGTTGGAAATACTTCCACATCCACCGTATTCGTCTGATTTGGTTTCCTCGGACTTCCAATTGTACCCGAAACTTATTTTTTTCTGGCTGGATAGCTATTTGGATCGAATGAAGAGGCGATACAGGTCGAAAACTACCATTTTGCTGACCTCAAGAAACTTACTTTTGGGAGGGAATCCAAAACTGGAGAAACGTTGAGGCAAGTGCGTTGAGTATCGACAGGATTACGTCGAAAAATAAAGTACGCTTCGAAACTGAAACTGTTGTCTATCAAGTTATTCTTCAAACCGGCTACGTATCTGTCTATCTATCTATCTATCTATCTATCTATCTATATATATATATATATATATATATATATATATATATATATATATGTATGTATATATATATGTATGTATATATATGTAGTTTTTAATCAAATATATTTAATGATAACCAAATTGTTCAAATGGAATGTAAGTAAAAAGTACAAAATTAAATGAAAAATTACTATCTGACATTGACTGCAAAGCATTCATTTTTAACAACAATCTGTAGGACCTATGCATTTAAATGATTATTTTTTTATATTATTAAAAAAAAAAAACAAAATACGAAATGTTTATCCGTTGTTTATCATGGGTCACAAAAACACAAATTAACCTTTACTCTATAACGAAACTAATAGATTTTTATTTTTATTGTTAAAACTAACATTTATTGGTTGCCTTACAAATTACTAAATACTATATGTTGATATATTAAAAATGTTATCGTGTTGTAAAAGCAATAAATTCTCTAATATTTAAAAAATAAAAGTAAATTTGATAACTTTCATTATTTATAATACGGAACCATAAATTTTTAGAATAATTTATGTCTCTTTTGGCGTCATTATTAAATAATGTATATAAAATGCGTGTTTTCGACGTTCCTGGAAACTAATAATTGATAGGAAGGGAACAGTGAACGATCATCGGTATTGTATAAATGTAGCAGTAGCTTGTTATTGATTCGCAATGACTCACATTTCATGTATTTTGGAAAAATGTTATTTTAAACTCATGATTGATTATGTATCCGTCGATTAGGTTATTTTCAACGTTGTTTGTTATTTTTAATGTTTACGTTGATGTTATTGAAAATTATAAATGTTACATTTCTACCATAAAAAATATATTCAAGTTAATTAAACAAATAAAAATACTGACATTTTATCTTAACAGCGCATACGAATATGTTTGGTTGATAAAAGCCAGTATTAAGCTGAAATATATAATACATTTTTCTAGATCTAATTGTGATGATTACCTAATACTGTAATTGGTACATAACATTTTGTCTAATCAAAAATAAATAAATAATTATATTACAGGTGAATCAGTACCGTTTAGTTGAGTCATATTTTTATATATGATGAATAATAATATTACTGAGTCATGAGTTTGTACTGTTTTATATTTACAACTTTCATCGGAAATCAAACATTATGAAAGTTAAACAGTTATAATTTCACAATACATACAATACAGAATTTTGATAATAGAGAGTGAGTGGATTTATAATTTCCGTTTCTAGGAAATATTTATCATTCGATTCGGAAATACCTTTGATATTATTAATTTTAGATTTTATAAATAAAATGTTTTGTAAAGTGAAGATAAAATTGATCAGATTAATGTATGGAGATGTGGAATATCAGAGATATGGATATTTATTATAAATAAATGACGAGAATAAAATTTAGAAGTATACTTTTTATGAAAAAGAGTAACAGAAACTGAAATACTTTGATATATACATGGATTTTTTGAGAAACCAATTTTGTTGTGTTAATCATAGTGAGTGACTGTTTTTTGTTTTATTTTTTTAAAAAAAAAAAACGTTTAATAATATTAACCCACTCAATATGTGGTAATATTGGTATGAAACCACTATCCAGTATGATTATCAATAAATATAAAGATAAGTAATTTTAAAATAGTTTAATATATTTTTAAAACTCATTTATGTCTATATAATCATTCTCGCAGATATTTTGGAACGTGTTGTTTTATATATATATATATATATATATACTATGTTTGTATAATCATTATCGCAGACAGATTGCAACGTGTTATTTAATATATGAGATAAATATATATGGGTACCATAGAAAACTCGACGCCATAAATAAATAAGTCAACGTCATTGAATTAATTGTGGATAATTTTGATTATATATATATATATATATATATATATATATGTTGTATGTATATATATATATATATATGTGTGTGTGTGTTGTGTGTTTATGTAAATTGAATATTTGTACCATTTTTAGATATTTGTTTCATTTTGTAAAAAAAATATTTTACTTTAGTTATTTATAACTCTGGTATTCATTAAAACTATTCCGTTTGTATTCTCGGTGGAATGAAAGACATTTAAAACTATTTTAACGGTCAGTTTTCAATATTTCATATTTGTAATATAAATTCCATCGATTGAAACTATAAATAAACACAACAAATAACTTTGACGCCATTGTCTGTGGCATTTAAATAAAGAAAAGGTTTTTTTATCAATTATGATAATGTATATACGATTACATTAAGTTTAACCTTGACATTTTACTGTCCATAAGAATTATAGCTCTTTTCAGAATCAAATTTATCAAAAGTTAATCCTATTACTAGCTCATACGTTTTAATTACTCTGTTATCTTCATCTTGTGTTCGAATAAGCTTTTCAGGTCAATTTTATTCAGTTTAAATTTATACCCTTTCAAGGTTGTGTATCGTATGTTTTATTTGGCTTCTTGATTATTTTATTATCATTAAATATTTAATATGATTCTGTTTTCAATTAAGAAAGTGTAAATATTTTAAGTCATCTTTCTGACATAATTGAGATACTGTATCAAGTTGTTTATATAATGAATATAAAATACTTGTATATGTTTTCTCGAATTATTTCATTATTTACAAAATCTATGAAAGAAAATAACTATTTTTACTACTATTTATAACAATCGTCGTGTGTGTCAATTATTACATGAAACAATGTTAGTTCTATCAAATACTTCAGACATAATATATAGTAATAGATGCATCTGTTTAATATAATGCTTTTTCATATTGATAAAATGTTTATCGTATATAACTTTACAAGTCTAATATCAGTGTATTTATGTAAGTAAATAACAGAAGTATTGATTTAGTGATTATATGTATATCTCTATCTTTCTATATATATATATATATATATATATATATATATATATATATATATATATATATATATATATATATATATATATATATATATAAATAGTATTTAGCCACAATAAACTAAAAGGTTGCAAATATATACTAACACACATTCACACACACAGCTGTTATATATATATATATATATATATATGATGAGTTTTAAAAAAAATGTTTGTTGTTTCATTAGATTGCATATACAGGATTATAATTGAGAAGTGGGCGAGCGCAGCGAGCCCAGGGGTTGGTGAGCGAAGCGTGCAGGAGGCAAAGCTCCCTTGTATTAAAATCAAAATTATCCACAAACAATTTTCGATGACGTCTACTTATTTATTTATGAAATCGTTGTTTAGATGGTACTCGAATATTTTTATCTCATATAAAATAACACGTTGCAATCAGTCTGCGATAATGATTATATAGACATATTAATTATATATATATATATATATATATATATATATATATATATATATATATATATATATATATATACACACAATCAGAATTATTCACAAAAAACTTTTTAAAACAACACATTGAAAAAAAAAAATAGCTACTGCAAGAATGTTTATATCCGACATACTACATATATATTGTATATACATTCATCCATAACGTAGACTTATTTATTTGAGACGTGATTTCTATGATAACCAAATTTGTTTATTGTTTTATTCGGTTACAGGACATGATTATAATTGACAAGTGTGTGTGTAAGCGCAGCGAGCAAGAGGCGAAGCCCTCTAGTCTGTACCAAACTAATATGTATATATATATATGTATGTATATATATATATATATATATGTATATATATATATATATATATATATATATATATATATATATATATGTATGTATGTATGTATGTATGTATGTATGTATGTATGTATGTATGTATGTGTGTGTAGGTGTATATAAATATACTATTATATAAAAAAGCTCTGCTTTAATGTGCTGTGCAAAATAATAAGCACACACACACACACACACCACTGTGTGTGTTTTTATTTACTTGCATTCTAACAATAATAGGAACAACTTTGCATTTTTTTTTCTGAATTGAAGTAACGGTATCATTTCGTGATAACATTGCAAACAATGATGACTATAGAAAAAATAATAATTTAACGAAATGTGTCTATAAATATCAGTACGGATTTCTACTGGAGACAACCAGCTTTGAATAACATTACATTAAGTGTTGTGTAATCATAAATCGCGTGCTTTCATTGACTTTGTTCCATTCTTTTGGACCAGCCGTAAAATATAAAAAATATTTTAGTAAGTGGTAATACCAACATGCATATTTGTAGAATTTTTCAAATTTGTAAAACCTATCTCTTATTTTTAATATGAGATGTGGACTCGAATTGCACGATTTCGATTTACACTATTGGGTATCTTTTTACTATTGGGGAACTTTTTACTATTGGGGAACCAATTTATCGTGTAAACCGAGTGTTAGCTGTATATATTTTGAACATATCTCTCTATAAGTAAAAAATAACTCTAGATAGTCACATGCGAAATAGACAATTTTCTAACAAAACAGAGATAGGCTGTGTACTTGTAAAGACACAATGTTTTATAAAAGCAGGGATTACAAACTTGTATCTCGTTGGGAGAAAGTTATAAATTGTGACGGTGCTTATTTTAATGATTAAAACATTATATATATATATATATATATATATATATATATATATATATATATGAACAATTCTGCACTTATTTAATTTTCATTAAAAGAAACACGGATTTTTAGGTTACCTAATATCATATTTTTCGGACACTTGGCGCTTTTAGTATGATGGCGTTGCCATCTAATGCGCATGAGCGACATTCGAAAATGATCAATAAAAATTTATTGAATATTTTTGATCAAAAAATTTGGTGTGGTTTGAGGGATGAAAAAAGAATGTTTTATTTTGAAAAAAGAATGTTACGTTTTTCTTTTTTAATAATATTTGCACTTGATATTGCAATAATATTGGAACAATATTCACGAATCAGTAAAAAATGATAAATGAAGATCAAACTAATTACAAGGGTATTTTTTACAATTCATTTATTTTTTTTCTATCTCTTAAAAAATATTGCAAGAGAATGTTATGCATTCAGCTTTCCAATGATTCATGTGTATTTTTACTATTTAATAATTGTGCTTGTGGTTTGACAGTCACGCAAACGATCAGTCTTCATTGATTGAGGGCGGAATCTATTTCATATAGTATGAACTATTCATTTGAAATCATTTTCAGGCTGATATCAAACCCCTTACGCAGTAAAAATAAAAGTATTACTAGTTACACGTAAATTAATGCAATTTGCATGTTACTTATTTTGAAATATTTTTAAAATGATGTCAAAATATAAGTATATTAACTATTTGAAGCAATAATTTTTAATTGAAAAAATATACATTGTGTATCAAAAATATTGTTGAATCATTCGTTGAGAATTTTTGTATCTTTTTAATATTATTTTATTCACTTCTTTTAAAAAACACTGCTGAAAAAGAAATCGTACTGACTGTATACGGATCGTTTTACTTTTATTCGTCCCAGATTCTTAAATTAGATCAAAATCTAATTGTTATCAGTATATAACGTTAGAGAGGTTCGAACCTACGACATTCAGCAATAAATTCTGGAACGTTCACCATTACGTGCTGCACTATAATAAAGTTATTCTGTCAGACAACAAACTTATCTAGCAGAATTGTACGCGATAAAACTCTTAAATTTGTCCAATTGTTCTGTAGTTTGTGTATTTTATACACAGTTTTATCGGTCGATCCATTGTTTCAAATTGTATTATAATAACAATTGGTATTTAAAATGTATGATTTCGTACCGTGAAATGTTTCAAACAATGATGATTACGTGATATCAAATTTACTTTCACTGCTAATAACTTTTAATAAAGTGTATGTATATATATACATATATATATATATATATATATATATATATATATATATATATATATATATATATATATATATATATATATATATATATATATATATATATATATATATATATATATATATATATATATATATATATGTTTATATATATATATTTATATGTACTTAGAGATTCGAGGATAGTTAGATAAGTATGGTAAAAAAGCAAGTTGAACACCGTCTTTTGGAAAAAAAATCAATTTTATTTCTCAGCATATTCTCCATTGAGGGCTATTCACTTGGTCCAGCGAGTCTGCAAAATATGCATTGATGACGACGATGACATACTCATTCGACGAGAATTTTTCCCACCGAGTCAAATTTTCAAGTTTAATAGAAGAGAAACAAGTCGCACCGGGCCATGTTCGAAGAGAATCAGTTTGAAGACTAATTTGTGCAATTTTGCCATTGCGACGGTCGATTTATGAGATGGCGCGTTGTCTTTGCGAAACAGCACTTTTTTACGCTACTTTGTTTCAGTTCTTCTTTAAAATGGTATAGTAATGTTGCATAATAGGTTCCTGTTATCGTTTTTATCTTCGTTAAGTAGTCGATCTGTACGATTTCTTGGGAATCCCAAAAAACAGTGGCTACCACCTTCTCAGCCGATAAAACGGTCTTCGCCTTACTTTCACTAGTCGTTGTCCACTGATTTGACTGCGGCTTCGATTCAGGTGTGTAGTGGTCGATCCATATTTCATCCACCGTGATAAATCGACGCAAAAGGCATGTAGATTGCGATTAAACATCGCCAGATACTGTGTTGAAATGTTCTTTCGTATATGTTTTTGGTCGACAGTTAATAATCGCGACACTCATCGTGCACTCATCTTTTTCATGTGGAATTTTTCATGCCGATAATTGTGCACTCGCTCAGTTGAGACGCCTATAGTGCCATCAATTTTGCGTATTTTCACTCGGCGGTACTCTATAACGATACCATGGATTCTTTCAATGATATCTGTCATGGTAACCTAAATTGTGCGGGCGTTCAGAGTGCACTTCATATTCAACTCATGTTCGGCCCCGATTAAACTCATTTATCCAGAAATAAAGTCTTCAACGCTGGTGCAGTCTCCATGAACTTCATCCAACTCCGCTTTGATCAGGGCGATCGTTCACTCTTTCAAATAAAAATGTTTCATCACTGCACGGACTCGTTTTTTTCATGTTTATGGCAACTGCTACAATGCTCGCTTTAAACTGTCTGTAGAGCGTGAACAACGCGTCGCTTCTGGCAGAAATTTCGCTTATGTTAGTTTGAAAACTGACACTTGATAGTCGTGATGTTATCAACCGAATGGTAGTAGAATCTCATGGAAATTTACCAAACTTATCAAACAACCCTCGTACATGCTCATAAGGTATGGATATACTCGTGTATGTGTAAATGTACAAATTAAAAGGTTGCAGTTTTTATTATTACGAAAAGTGTAAAACGTTAGCGTGTAAATCACCTCATTTGAATTTGGAAACACCTGTGTTCATAAATTTGCGATATTCCCATAAAAAGTGCACCAATTAATTAATAATTTAACGACCGGTCACGAATTTATGGACTTTGAAGTTCATATTTAATTGAAACGCAAAAAAAAACACACGCAAATAGCAGAACGTAAATTGTACGAATAAAAAAAAAAGAAATTCCGTTGGATTTCGGCGATTTGAAACGTTCAAGGTTCGTAATTTTATTGGCACAGTTTGTCGGTACTGATTTTCAATTTAAATGTACTAATTTTTCGTAAAATTGACTCGTGCGTTGGACGTAATCCCAGAAACATTATATGCAGTACAGTTCACTTATGTAAATTATTTTTCAATAATGCGTTCTCACTTGTCATGTTCGTAATTAATTCGTCGTTTTGGGATTGTGCCAGAATGGTCATTTCATAAGATAATAACGACATATTTTATCTGATGCGTTTGTTTGCGCTTTGATGTCTTTCTTGATTTTAATAATGCGAACATTAATTAAAGTCTTTTGGAAATATAAAACCTATCGTTGAAATTGTCCACTTGATGTTGCTTAATAAATTATGTATATATATATATATATATATATATATATATATATATATATATATATATATATATATTGTGTGTGTGTACAATGGTCAGCAAAAGTATTCAAACAGTTGTCAATTTTAAACAAAATGCTAATTTTCTCTTTAAATTAAAGGCGTTGTTTTAGAATTTTCACTATTCTGTTTTATTTAAACCTATTATGTTTCACTTATAATTACAAACGTAATTTTCATTAATACACTTTTCCAAAAAAAATGAAAATTATGCAACGCAAAACGATAAATAACCATCAAAATGTAATATAATTTTTAAATTAATATTTTGTACGGTTTCTATTAGTATTAATTACAGCTAGATGTCGTTTTGGCATAGATTTAACTAAATTTTGTGTTTATTCATGTGTTATTTTGCTCCATTCTTCTAAGAATATCTTTTATAACTGTCCTTTATTGGAAATGCCATGTTTTCTGATATGCCCTTCCATAAGAATCCAAAGATTTTCTATTGGGTTCATGTCTTGCGATTCAGGAAGAGTTATTGTAAGCGGTGTGTTTCGGATCGTTATCTTGTTGGAAATAAAAACTTCTATCTATTCACATATTTATTGCACTTTCTTTCAAATTATTTTTGAATATATTTAAATACATCATCGAGTCACTTATCTCATCAATTATTACTAAGTTACCTGGACCTTTGGTCGACATGCAGTCTCACAACGTTACTCGTGCACCACCGAATTTAACCATTCATTGAAGATTTTTAGGACTGAATTCATTTTGTATTGATGTCATTCAGTATTGAATTTATTTTTCATCGCCAATGATGAGTTTTTTGAGGAACACTTATTTCCATCGCGTTTAATAACGAATCGCAAGCTGAACTTCGCTCCATCAAATTTTTATCGCACAATTGATGCGGCACCTAAATATCTAGCTTCTTGACCATCCCATTTTATAATTACTATATCGATTCAAAAATGCAAAAAATATAATTTAAGAAACAAATAAATGAAAAATGTAATTTTTATCGTCTCGAAATCAAATATTCAACATTTATTGTAAATTCCAAGTAAATTAGGATGTAATTATTAAATTATTTTTTGTGTTTTTTAACAGTCTAGTGTCTCTGTTCTGTTTTCTACAGTATATAAAATGAATTAAGAAATTATGTATTTAAGATTAATATAAGTCTAATAAACTATATCTTGTACATTACATTAACTTTAAAACATAAATTATGAGCGGGCATAATGATATTGTTAAATATTAGGAGCGTTTGAAAGGAATATTGATAGAATAAAAATAATTTTAGGTTTTCATGTTTATTTACACAAAATATTAAAGTTTGAAAATATATTGGTATATTATTAAGTTGGTAGGAAAATAATTCCGGCTTTTTTCTGAATTGTAACTTCATTTTTTTTTCAACGTCAGTGTCATTTCATCGTGTTTATGTTAATATCATTTTAAAGTGCATTTTCGGTCTGTATTTTGGTCACATTGAATTTTGTTTTATAATTTTTTTGCTTCAAATTGGGCTATTGAGTTAAAAGTGGAAAAGAAACAAAACTGAGAAATTTTTGTGAGTTCAAAACAGATGATAAAGCAGCAGAAACTGGTCGTAAACTAAACTTTACCTTTGGTATGGGTACTGTTAAGAAACGTACTGTACAATAATGGTTCCCAAAAATTAGTGCTAGGGACGAGAGTTTTGAAGATGAAGAATCGCGGGCGTCTTTCAGTTCATAATGGCCAACTGAAGGCGTTATCAGAACTACGCACAACAATTCGAAAGCTTCCACAAAAGTTAGGTTTTAGTCGTCCAACAATTCTGGACCACTTAATAGAGCTAATAAAGAAAAATGAATATGAATTTGAAGGTCACAAACCGCAGTTATTTTTCTACCAATCTAATGTATACTAACAATTATTAATATATTTTATACAACCGTTTACTATTATTTAATTTAATTCTGAATACTAGTTACAACTAACAACTGATTTTTACTTAAATTATTTAATTACATTTTCAAATATTCTTCATCTCACTTATTTCTATATTTCAAAAATATCAGTAATAATATAAAGTTCAAATATTGATTTTATTTGTTGGTATTTTTATTAGCCTTACAGTGTTTAATTAGATAGAATAATATTTCCAAAGAATTTTCCTATCATATAAGATTATTTAAAGAATATATTCAATATAAGTAGAATTAATTGTACTAACTAAATTACAATCATATTATAAAAATAACTTATTTTTTTTGTGAAGTAACATTACCATGAATGCCTTTAGAAATTGTTAATTTATATTTTAAATATATGTACTTTAATTTTATTTCAGTAAGGTAAATTTTTCGGTTTTTTAAAATTTCCTATTCAAGTTATTCACTTAATCTTGCTCATAAAAATATAAATGTTTTCAAATCGGAATATACATATAATGTAATTATCTATTTACTAAAAGGTAAAAAATATTTATTTTCAAATTCAAATGAAATACAATAGGCTCCTAATACACTTTCCTTAATTATTTTTTTTTATGAATTATATTATAAGTACATCGTTTCAGTGAAATTTATTTTTTTTATATTTTTCTGTACTTTTTATTTAAAAATATATCATAAAGTATTTTATGAGATCTTCCTTGTTTATTTAAAACATATATATATATATATATATATATATATATATATATATATATATATATATATATATATATATATATATATACATACATACACTACACTACACTTTTATATGTTTTATAATTTTTTTTTTGAGCACTACATTTCTTTTGCTCCTAATAATAAATTTTCAATAAATAATTTTACTTCGAAAAATACTAGCATTCTTTTTTATCGTTTCTATTAAATAACAATGTCTTGATTTAATCAATTCGATTTTTGAAATTATAATTGTATATTTTTGTATCTGTGTTCCCATTGATGCATTGTTGTGACGGTCTTTGTTCTTTTGTATCATCTAGTTATTTGTTCTGTGCTACTAGTTTTTGGACGTGTTCCATCTTTAGGTATACGACGAATTTCTAATATATACTTGATGATGGCATTCGTGTTGAAATTAGTAGTAGAGAAAAGACACTTAGATGATCCAAACGGACGAAATTATCAGGACAACTTATTGTATTTTTAACAGTCATTTGTAAAATCAATAATCGAGAATTCTTTTCGTATACTATACTATTGTGCGTATAATTAAAATTATAAAGAACCTTTTGATATTATTTCATATGTACGATTATTAAAAAAAAAAAACAACAGTAAAATGTCCTTTGTTACTCCAGTGATAACCTATAATCATAATTACGAAATTAAATGTAAATGATTATCAACTAAATTCATAGTGCTATCACTAGTCGTTTCAATCTTATTGTTTCGATATATTTTATCTTGTACATAATGTCGAACTGTATGTTGCATTTTTGTTAATTTTTCTTTAAACATAACTACGACAATTAAGATAATGACCAAAACTATCAGAACGACACCAATTATTTTTACATCACTCAAAAGTGTATCATCTGTTCTTTTGTTCGTTTCTTGATGAAGCTTTTCTTTTTGAGACAAGTAATCAGTATATTTGTAGTCAGTTTCTTGTGATGAAGATGGTGACATCGTAGAGAAAAAATCATCATTAATCGTACTCTGTGTTTGAATATCTATATAATTGGTGGAAAAAGATGTAATGGCATTTTCAGTAGCTGTTTTGCTTGAATTATTATTTGTATTATTAATTGTACTATTAATTTTATTATTGTCTTTACATGCGATTCCATGCACATTTTCCGTCGTGTAATTGAGTTCTACATGAGACAATATATCGACTTTATGTTTTTGACACAGGGTGTATACTTTAACAAGATCTTTACATTCCCAATTCATGTTTCCCAAACCGATATGTTTAATTTTGGGCATGTGCAACATGAGTTCATTAATATTCAATTCTGTTCCATCGTTTCCATCAAGTATTAAAGCTTCTAGATTTGGCAAAGGAAATTGAACCAATTGTGTAATTTTTTCCTGATTTATTGCATTATGAGATACATTTAACGTTTCCAAAGATTTCAAACCTGATAGAGAACCTAATTTAAATTCGTTTATTGTATTATATCCAAGTAATAGTTGTTCGAGTGATTTTAATCCTTCAAAAACACCAATTGGTAAAGAAGTGATATTGTTATTTTCTAAATTCAATATTAACATTGAAGGAAATGGTTTAAACATTCCTGCCATGAGAGGAGACACATTGTTGTTTCGCATATTTAAAATACTCAATGAATTAAACATGATATTTGAGTTTATTTGTTTTATTTTATTATCATTTAGATATAATATTTCTAAAACATTCGACGAATCAAACCAATCACTGCTAACAGTTGTTATATTATTTTTACTCAAATCGAGTTGTTTTAACATTGGTAAATTTGAAAACGCGCTTTTATGTATGTTTGTGATCTGATTTTTACTTAAATCAATGATAAGAAGACATGTATTGATTGATTGAAATGGTTCATTTTCAATAACTGTTATATTATTTTCTGACAAATCAATTTTTCTCACATAATAGTAATACCATTCATTTCTCTGAATCATTCCTGTTTTTAAACGTTGTAAATTAGTACCGGATGATACGATTTTCGATGATTTCCCCTCGGATTTTAAAAATTGATCCAGTGTAAATGTTTTCACTTCATCGTTTTCATTGAAATTTAATCCCTTACAATCGATAAAACTCTGAACTGTTGTCAATTGAGATAAACTTAAAATGATGAAACTCGTAAGTATATTGAACTCCATAATTTCTAAAATACAATTATTTTTTGAGTTAACTCTTACACTAATCATTTTTTTATTATATATAATGATTATAATTCATATATAAAATTTGCTTAAAATATATATAACATAAATCTACGCTGTACACAGAGATATGTGCATTTCATTTTGTATTTAATAAATATGTTTGTGTAAGAAAAATATTATTAAATAAGTCATTTCCAGCATTTTTAGTATCGATAAAAAAGTATAGTATTGTAAGTCAAGAAATGGCAGGTATATGAATAGATTTTAATAAACCTATTCTGAAAAACTATCTTTGTAATCGTCGTATCATCGTCATATCTTTGTAACCGTCGTTGTATCACGTCTTAAAATAAAAAGTTGTAAGTAGTCCATTCAAGAATTGTTGTGTCAATTAAGGTAATGATGGTTCTAATGGAATTGGTAGTCAGAGTTAATATAAAATTATTAAATGTAATAAACATTCGTATCCAGTAATATATATATATATATATATATATATATATATATATATATATATATATATATATATATATCTGTGTGTGGGCGTGTATATGAAAGAAAAAAAGAAATGAAACAGTGACAAGGAAGTAAACATTATTTTGCTATTGGAATCCATAAATTATTTATAATAACTTTGAACCATACTTTTTTATGCGATATTACTTGTACAATATTTAAATCAGCTTTTAAATTCTTCTAATTAAATCACTTTTGAAATTGTCTTATATTTCATGGAAATATAACGGCCGTCTGTAGATTTAATATGTTACTATAACAATGAAAAAAAGTGTAAGTTGACAATTTTTTTTATGAAATATTATTTCAGTTAAACGGTAAACAATATTATTTAAATTATACTACGTTATATATATATATATACACATACATATATATATATGTACATATATATATATATATATATATATATATATATATATATATATATACACATACATATATATGTACACATACATATATATGTAATACGTGAAATAAATCTATTTATAAATTTGAAAAAACTAAATAAACTTACTTGCCAATGTAACAAACAAGTGTTATTAATTCGACAGTTCGAATAAATTATGAAAGTCGATTGTAATTCAGTTATAGATCAACTCTCTATTTAATCACCTCGGTACAAAATGCACTATTTTTTTCACTTGATAATTATGTTTGTACTAATTTACTATTTAATATTTTACTTATTTTAACAAATATATAACTGTATCTAAATACTCAAAGATACTTTTGAGCAGTTAAATACTTATTGTGCTCACTCATCAAAATAAGTTATCTGAATAAGTTGAACTGAAATATTACTATCATTTTTGATATTATATATATATATATATATATATATATATATATATATATATATGTGTGTGTGTGTGTGTATGTCGACAATATTTCACTTCTAAAATGAATCACAAGAAATAAAGATGCAAAACAATTGTATGTGTATTTCCAAATTGTAATGACGACAATTTCTTAATTCAGAAAAAAAAATATATTTTATGTCTTCCTAGTAATGTTTGTTATTTGATCAATTTATTATAAATAAGATCAAAAAGTTTAATATTTATCTTTCAGCCAAAAAAATTATAATATTCTGATTATGTATGTAACATATAATTAAAAGCATGTCAGTAAAATTGTCCGTATTTCTAGTACGATAATAATTATTTTAGTTTTTTTTTTCCCAACGTTATCTTCTACTGACTGCGCACGCAAATAAAATGCTGATTTTTTTTAAAGAAACTTACTTTATAATTTTTATTTTGTAGTTTTTGTAATTTCTTCAACCGTTTAAAAAACAACGCCTTGCAAAATTATCAAACGGCCCATTGATTATTATTAATATAAAAATGTCTCTCTAACCTTATAACTTTTTATTTAATAATACTACATTTTGTATTATCAATTTTTTTCTATAATAATGTTATATTTGCGAATTTTAATATATTTAACTACCTATTTATCTCCATTTTAAAAGTCAAATAGTATAACTTTAAATCTACATTTTATGAAATTATATTAGTAATAACATAAGAAAATTATAATTCAGTAAATCACTTGTATACGTACATAATACTTATATATATATATATATATATATATATATATATATATATATATATATATATATGTATATATAGATATATATATATATATATATATATATATATATATGTATATATATATATATATGTATATATATATATATATATATGTATATATATATATATATATATATATATATATATATATATATATATATATATATATATATAAGTATGTATGTATATGTATTATATATGTATGTCTATATATATGTACACATACATGCGAGAGTCGTTTGATAAGTAAAAATTGCAGTCACAATTGTGCAATAAGTCAAAATTGCATGGATTTCACTATGAATTGCTTTCACATCCACCATATCATTTAGATTTGGTACAGTGTGATTTCTCTCTGTTTTCAAACTTGTAGAAATGGCTCGAAGGTAAAAGATTTGCATCAAATTCGGAAGTTGTCGCTGTTGTAAATACCTATTTTGAGTTTGACAAATCATACTATTCGGAAGGGTTAAAAAATTTGAAAAGCGTTGGACTAAGTGCATGGAGGTAAACGGAGGTAACCTTGAAAAATAAAAAAGAATTTGCTGAATAAAATATGTTTTCTTGTCAAATATAGATACTTATCACTTTATTCTCGTAAATTACATAACAATTAAACGATGGCTACCTTGGTTTGCAAATACACACACAATGGCGCACACACACACACAGACACATATATATATATATGTATATATATGTATATATATGTATATATATGTATATGTATATATATATATATATATATATATACACACACACACACACACACACACATGTATATGATAATGTATGTATATACATATATTACATTATAATAGACATGACAATATATTTCGCAGTATAATTTTGATTAATTGTACTAGTAATTTTTCAGAAGCCTACAGATAAAAGTTATCAAACAACCGTACATAAAAATTGTCGATTATGTTATTTTTTGTACAAATTCTTTACGTTAATCATTAAATATTAAATTATAAATATTTATATTATAAATACATATCTTGAACATTTTTTTGAAATGTACTACTTTTATATTATGCTTAAATATTTCGTAGAAAAATATTTTTATGAGTTTATGCATAAAAAAGAATAATATATATATATATACGAGGTCAGACAATTAAGTAATGCGACAAAATTCAAAAACCGAGTATATTTAAAAATTAAGGTACATCGCTGCGATCCCCTTCAAAGTAGTCTCCTCCCGCATCTATACACTTATTCCAGCGAGTTTTCCAGTTTTCGTAACAATTCTGGAACACTTCTTGTGGGACCTCTCCGAGTACCCTCGTCACAGATTCTTGGATATCTTCAACGGAGTCAAAATGTCGACCTTTGACGAATTTTTTCATATGGGGGAATAGGAAAAAGTCGCAGGGTGACATGTCCGGTGAATAGGGCGGTTGTGGTAACGTTGCGATGCCTTTAGATGCCAAAAACTGAGAGACACTGAACGCACTGTGACAGGGAGCATTGTCGTGATGCAGAACCCAAGTCTTCGCGATCTCTGGACGCACTCTGAGCATCCTTTTTCGTAATTTTTCGAGCACATTGCGGTAGAATACTTGATTTACGGTTTGTCCAGGTGGTACGAACTCTTTGTGAACCACCCCTTTGTTGTCGAAGAAGCAAATCAACATGGTTTTCACTTTGGACTTGCTCATTCTCGCCTTCTTTGGCCTTGGTGCTCCAGGGGACAGCCACTGTTGGCTTTGTCGTTTAGTTTCGGGGTCATATTGAAAGAACCAACTTATATCACCAGTAATAACTCGATCGAGAAGAGTAGGATCACTTTCAACCTGCTCGAGACAATCTTGAGCGATATTCATTCGGTGACATTCGTGACATGCACTACTCGCGCGTTGTTACAAAACACTAAACAGCTGGCGAAGAAATGATCGTACGAAGGTGGTCAAGGTCTCAATCGAGAGAGTAGGGATCTGCTATTACGGTGGCGGAGTTACAGGTTCACAGTGTTACCACAGGCCGAGAAAAAAAATCGGTCGCATTACTTAATTGTCTGACCTCGTATATATATATTTTCATATATATATATATATATATATTCATATATATATATGTATATATATATATATATATATATATATATATTCATATATATATTCATATATATATATATATATATATACATATATATATATATATGAATATATATATATGTATATATATATATATATATATATATTCATATATATATATTCATATATATATATATATATATATATATATATATATATATATATATATATGTATATAAAATAACAATAAGAAAAACTAGAAACCAAACGAATTGGAAACAATATAGAACACTAATCAAAGTATAATTGTTTTAATATCATTGACGTTTATGAATACACACACACACACACACATATATATATATATATATATATATATATATATATATATATATATATATATATGCACGTGTGTAATATCATATAACTAAAAATGAAAAAAGTAAATATAGACAACGATTTCAGTAATTGTGTTGAAGTTATACAAGATATTTACTCGATTTTGTATTTTAACAATGCCATTTGTCTTCTCCTTTGCACTCATATGTCGGTTTGTCAGCATACAACCATGATTTCTATTCAACACTCAGTTGTCGGCTGACAACCATCATTGTAATTGTCTTTTTTAAAGTTAATTTTCTCATGCCTAGTTTACACCTGTTTCAGAAGTGGTACACATATTTAATCGTCATTACATTGGACATTGTTTTTATATTCATGTCAAACACATAAATTCTGTTTGTTTTGTTATTTTTACATTTAAAAATCAGTAAAAGTTTTGACTTAACCGAAAATGGCGTGTAGTTCATATGATGTTTCAATTGAATATACGTCATCATCATAAGCAGAATTAAGTGATAGTGATAATGAATTAGAGTCTGTCAGTGAAGATAAGGATATCTGTGATGATATTGACTATGGAATCATAAATTTGGAAGATAATAATAAACAAAGCGAATGAAGGAGAATGGAAACACTATTTGTAATTCCTGAATTCCCGTACATTCCAGATAGGTAAGGAATTAGAATGCTTCTGAATTAGAAGACGTCTGCTGTGGGTATTTCCAGTTATACTTTACGGATGATTTGATATCGAAAATTGTAGATGAAACTAACTAATATGCTAGTGAAAAAAATAATTTGAAAAATCCAGTACATCGAAATTCGATTTGGAACTTTTAGCGTGAAGTGACAGTAGAAGAATTCATTGAAGAAGTCAACAGATATAAATCGGAGGTACCAGGAACTGTTGAACAAATTTAGAATCCAATTATCATAATTGATTACACGTCGAAATAGGAGCAGTGGACACAGCAGATCACTACTGCAGCAGTTACCGTTTCCGGAAGAAACCCCTCATATGGTGGAGGAAGATATTTTTCTGGCTCCTAGCAGTCAGTGTTATAAATAGCTTTATTGTCTATAAGCAAAATCGATTGTACAATGGACTACAACCTACTTTGCACAAGAAGTTTAGGAAGAAATTAATTTTACCGTTAGTTAGAGATGCCAGGGCAGACCACCTTTTCAGATAACGAGGACGACTTAGTACCAAAGACGCAGAGGAACGTTTAGATGAAAGCCACGCTTTGTAGTAAAATTGAAAAGTACATCCAAAGACTGGGCTGTATGCAGCGATCGCAAAATTCTAGGGGGAAGACAAGAAACTTGTGTGCATTTGTGAGACATGCTCTAGAAAACCGGTTCTTCATTCCAGAAACAGCTTCAACAAATACCACACACAATCAAAATATAAATAATATATGTATTCTTGTTATTAAAACATTTTATTTCTATAAAATCCGGTAACAAATAAATATTTTAACGTTTTTATTCGCAAGTACCTACAAAAGTATTCATTTAATATGAAATTAATTCATAATTGTCAAGAATGAATTTTTATAATAATTAAGTGGAAAGGGTTAATATATTTTGTATGTTGTACGGTCAGTATACTAGCGTTCATTTATTTTTAACATATTTTGTTATATTTTTACACAGGAATTAAATATAAATCGGTCTGTTGAACAGTTTTTCTCAAAAACTGTATATTTTTCTAAAATAGAATAATCTATTAGATTACCTATTACTACTATAGTTTGTTGTACAATTATATTTACATTTTTTTAAAAAATATACATCGATCTGAACTAATTTGATAAATAAATATTTCTAAATAAACTGACATGTCAAAAAATAAATTATTAAATACATTTTGTTCTATGTCATCGAATATTCATTTTTTTTAAATTTATTTTCAAAGTTATATTTAAATTGTTATGGGAAGATGCATGCTATGAATAACAAGAAGATATAGAAAAAGAAGAGATATAAAAAGAATAGAGTGAGTATGAAAACAGACAGGAATCACAGATGTAATAAGAAGAGCAAAGAGTCTGAACTGGAAATGGGGAGGGGGAATGTTGCAAGAAGAAAAGATAACCGATGGCCAACAGCAATTAACAAAACTGGGAATCAAGGAATATAAAAAGACCAAGAAAGAGACCGATGAACAGGTGGGATAAGGAAATTAAAATTTTTAATGGAAATCACTGAAGAAGAGACATTCAGTCATACAAAATGGAAAATCATGAAAGAACCCTTTATCCAGCAGTGGATTGACAGAGGCGGGTGCTGCTGCTGCTGATTTTATATATATATATATATATATATATATATATATATGAATGATCAAATATTTGTAAATAATAGTTGACATATACATATTTCTAGTACAGAATTACTGTTCAATGTAAATTATTTTCTGTCAAAAGTAAGTTATTTTGAAACAGATTAAAACTTAATATCTCTGTCGGAAATTACTTCACTTTATGATTTCCTTTCATTTTAGAATCCTAATAAACGGAATCATTTTCAATAATATTTTGTATTTTATTCAACAATATTAAACAAAACATCGTTTTCTACGAAATTTCTCTTTTTAAGAGATTTAAATTCGAAAATTTGTTATAAAAACATCTTTTGTAGTTCTAGAAACATATTTTCGAGATCTGAAAATGATTACGTTTCGCGATTCTTTTTGAATTTCTTTCAATTCAAATATTCATTGATGAATGTAATTTTTTCTTTGATAATTTAACGGAATGAAGAATACAAATGAATTAAATACTTTTGAAGTATATACTGCTTTAAATAATACAGTTATAGTGTTAAATTGATTTGAATATGTTTGTGTTTTGTGAATTGAATATTAATTGATTAGTCGACTGGATATATCTATATGTTTCAGTTCATTTCTCGTTAAATAAAAGCATTGAATTGAAACATCAATATTCAGTTCGTACACTTCTCACTTTAATAACACTTTTTTTAATCTGTATTATTATGGAGTTATTATTTTCATCAAACTATTTAATAACTTGTTAATATTCATACCGTGTGATTAAACTTTAGAATGAAATTTAATTTGAAAATTATTGTCAGTGTTTCAAAAAAATATATTATAGTAGAACGTCTCGTGAGTACGTTGTAATATAATTGGATTTTTAAAGAATTTTGCTATTGAAAACTATGTTAATCTTAAATAGAACGTCAGTAATTTATATAGAAATTTGACATTTTTCTTATAGTGTTGGTGTTCAATTTTCAAGTATCAAGATATTAAATTGTTTGTATATGTGTTTGTTAATTAACACGTCTATACAAATGTATATTCCTTTCGTTAATCTTAACTGTGATAAAATATATCTGTTTCTCTATTTAAAATATCGACTGCAATACATAGCAGTTACGTTCATAGTAAATGATCTTAAAATTGTAGTATTTATTTTAAAAGCGATAATACACATATTACAGCAATTGAAATAAAATACCGGTTATCTTAACAAATACATTTTAAATTAAACTAACTAATTCTTTATTTTAGAATTTCCACTTATAATCAGTTGAATATTATCAATTAATAGGTTGTCTGCTATGAGATTATAGATAACTGAAAAATTCTTTTTGAGAAATATTCTATTATGTAGTGGGTATTATTGTTTTTTTTTGTTTGTTTTCAAAAAAATAGAAGCAAATTATTTATGTCCAGTTTTAATTCTTATGCAGTTTTTTCTTTGTGTGGATTAAAGTTTATTATTTTGTTTATATATATATATTTATATATATATATATATATATATATATATATATATATATATATATATATATATATATACGAGTATAATCATTGTTCACATTTTTTTTTAAAGAATAATACTTCAGTAATCAATATACGTGCATATTTAGTTTATATTGTGTGCATTAAAATGGATAGATAATTCTAAAATTGGTTTCTTTGTTATATATATATATATATATATATATATATATATATATATATATATATATATATAAATATGTATATATGCAAATTAATAGGCGTTTGCAACACAGATTGCAAAACATGGTAATTATTACTTATATATTTAATTAGAGTGTAATTATTATTTATTGTATTGGTATAAAATGTATACATTTACCTTCATAAAATGAATGTATGAACTGGAATTTATTAAGTGATACTCTTTTATAAGTATATGTTTTCATCTTTGAAAATTTAGAGCGAAACCAAAATTTTGCCGAAACATATTAACACGTCATTAACTTTGTATGTCAAAATATTAGGCTGGTAGAAAAATAATTGTGGTTTATGACCTTCAAATTCATACACATTTGTCACTTTTTTGATTATCCTAGATGTTTTAAGTGATCCAGAAGTGTTGGATGACTAACGCCTCATTTTTGTGCAAGCTCTCGAATTGTTGTGCGTGGTTCTTATTCAGTTAACGCCTTCGATTGGTCGTTAAGAACTTAAGGACGTCTGTGACCTTTTTCATCTTCAAGATTCTCGTCCCCAGCACGAAATTTTTGAAACCACTATTGCACCGTACGTTCTTTAACAGTACCCATACTATTGGCATCGTTTAGTTTACGAGCAGTTTATGCTGCTTAGCATCCGATTCTGACTCATGCAAAGAAATGCTTTTATTTATTTTTTCTCATATTTAATTCAATAGCTCAATTTGAAACAAAATTAATAATAAAAACCAAAATCGATTTTACCAAAATACAGATTGAAAAATCCACTTTAAAATGATATTAACATGAACACGGTGAAATGCCACTTTCATTGAAAGAAAATAAGATTAGTATTCAGAAAACAAAAACCGAAATTATTTTCCAACCAACCTAAAGTAATAAAGGACTGTTTTTTTTTATAATAGCACATATATCTTTTTTTTCATGTATATATATATATATATATATATATATATATATATATATATATACATATATATATATATATAACAACACACACGTACAGCACACACACACACAGTTTGTTCAGGGTTTGATGCGACTGATTTTTAAAAAATCTGTAACGTTATATCTTGATAAGGTGTTGCGTTATGATATTTCAGCTATGACCACCCATAATTTCAAGGCGCTAGCATGTCTGCGTCATTAATTTTGATGTGACAGCACCTTATTGACACTCGTCGAAAAAAACACTATGGAACAAAAAAACCAATATTAAATGATGTTTTAAGCTGGGCAAAATAGCTAGCGAAATGTACGAAATGATGAAAGGTATGTACGTTAGTAATTGTCAACGTTTTTAGATATCGGTTTGATTTGGTGACGGCAAAAACTCCACGAGCACCGCTAGAAAAAACGAATCTTGCCTCTGAAAAGCTGCTTGAAATCGGGTCGCTGTGTGCCTGCAAGTCTCATCGAGAAGCTCACTAGCATATCTAAAAGCACTTTACATCAAATTCTGACTGGATTTGGGCAAACGGAACGTCTGCGCACGATTAGTACCGCACACACTGACAGAGGATCAAAAAGATACCAGTCTGGAGCACTGCAAAGACATATTAAGAGCGGTCGATACTGATGTGGATTTTATAAAAAAAAACGAACAGGTGATGAAACATGGTGTTTTCAATAGGATCCATTTATAAAATGGTAGAGTGAGGAATGACAGTCTCCAGAAGATAAAATCAAAAAAGTGTGCATGCAGAAGAGCCGAATCAAGACATTATTCATCGTTTTCTTCGATTCGAAAGGAATCGTTCACAAAAAAATTGTACCGGAAGGTCAAATGATGAACTTTTGATTATTATTTGGATATTTTGAACGATTGTGGAATAGGGTTCTTTGAGTTTCGCCTGAATACATAGAGCAAGAGTCTTGATTGCTTTTGTATGGTAATGCACCGGTGCACAAATCCAAGATTGTACGCGACTTCTTGGCCAGAAAACACATTACAACACTCTAACACCCTCCGTATTTGCCTGATTTGGCCCTGTGTGACTTTTGGTTATTCTCAAAACTCAAGTTGGCGATAAAAGGAAAGCGTTACGACCCATTCAGGACACTAAAGGGCTTCAACCGTGGTTTTAAAGGTGATACCGAAAACGGAGTATAGTGACTTTCGAATTTTTTTAATCGTTTTCATCGTTAGAAAAAATGTATGTTCAATAAAAAAGAAATAAAAATCAAACATAATTGACGTTTTTATTTTTTTTCGATACTAGTCGCAGCAGACCGTAGATAGACTGTGTATATATGAAACACCATAAATTCCATTGAAAATTAAAAAAATCATTATTTTTTTTAAGTAGCATTAATAGTTGTTTTACAAAAGAATATTATTTATTAACATTTTTTGTGTTTTGAAATTGAATTGTAGTCAAGTGTTGTCTACTTCTCTCTCTGTCTCTCTCTCTCTCTATATATATATCTATATATATATATATATATATATATATATATATATATATATATATAAACCTCTTTATTGTACAACATTTTTATAAAGAATTTATTTGTTATTTATTCTTTTAAAATTGTTCAAAAACGTTTGAATTTTTGATGAAATATTCTGTAGATAGTATAATTGTCTGATAAGTTTGTATTTCTAAGGCAGAACTAAATGACTAACTCATTAGTTTGGCATATTTCAAATTTAAGTATTATTGCACTAAGGTAAAAAGTATTTTTTTTTAAATTTACTTTTGACTAATATTCTTCAATATTAATGTTAATTAATTTTTAGAGTATTGTCGTTAATAAGTAGTAAGCCAAATATCAATTGACCTTTTTCTTAGTAAGACTAAGTACCTGAAACGAAATTTCAGGAAATACTTTAAAATTATTTAATTGCGTTCATATCAAACTGTATTTTCCTCTCTGTCGTACCGTATTGTCATTTTACATTTCATGAAGTAAGTATTTTACATTCACAAGAATTTTTTTCATTTAGTCCACAAAAAGTGTTTTATCAAAATGTTCAATAATTGATTATATATCTTTTATTATTTTGCTTATGTATATTTCGATATTGTTATTGTCCTCAGAGCACTGAGGTACAGACAAATATTCCTATCAGTTCCTCTATTTAAACCCTGCCTGATATTTATACCCTAACTCGACACATGACTCCAGTAATTATGCTTGGACGCAGCTGCTAATGTAATCTTTTCTAGTTTAGTTGTATTTTATGACTCATGAGTAATAGAGGGGAAATATGAATACAAACACTCAGTATTCTTTTCTTTATAACCAGTTTGATTTTGAAATCAACATTATAGCAACGAAATTACATTTGGAATAGAATACGTGCATATTTAATTTATCTAAATATTAAAAATTTTACTCTAGCTGTTAAGATTCATTTTTCTAATAACAAATAACTTTTAATTGTTTTTTTTCTTTTCCTTTAAGTAATTGTTTTTTTATTTGTTTTCTTCACTGCCGGTTTCGTCTATTCAGACATCTTTGGGGGGATATTGGTTGGCAATGTAGATTTTTTATGCCGTTTTTAAGTTATATTGTGTTTTTTTTTACACTGTCCTTATGCGTTTTCTGTGTTTTTAGTAGAGTTCTATGTAGAGTATAGAATTTTGTTTGTTGTTTATGTGTTCATTTAGCAATTTGCTGTTCAATTTATGCTTGTATATTTGCAAATTTTCCAGTTTATTTAGTGTTTTACTTTTGTTTTGTTTATTTAAATTTGTTACAGTTTCATTGTTTCATATGCATGACCTATACCTAGTATATCTACGACGGTTCGATTTACATGACACCAACATATATAAATATGTTTGAAAATTTTTGTCTCGAATGTAGAAATAGGGGTATACACTTATAATATAACTTATTTTCTTCTACCTTATTATTACTACCCGTACCATTTTTTTAAAATAATATCTATTTTGATTAAAACTAATGTTGATATTATTAAAGTCGAGAAATAAATGAAGTTATAATATATTTCCTCTCATAATATATATATATATATATATATATATATATATATATATATATATATATATATATATATATATATAATAACTCTCCTATTAAATAAATTTAAAGTTGAATTCATTTCACAGAAACGAATAAACATTCTAAATATATATTTTTATCAAGGAAAATGTTATATTTCTAATGTAGATTCCCTTTATTCATTTTATTAATTTTTTGAAGTTATCTTTTATTTCTCTTTAAAATATTAACTATGATTTGAAACAAAACAGTAATAATAATGCCTCTGTTTAAGAAAAATTAAAAAAAAATGTAATAGAAACAGTATAATATTTTTAAACAATTATTAGGAAAACGATAATTGTTTATTTCTGTTGGATTATTCTGTAGCTATTAGTATTCGTGTGATAAATTTAGATTCTATTGATAACCTGTGTTCAATATAGTTAATAGAAAGGACATTGCCGTAACACGTGACTTTAATATTAATTTTGATCCAGTGCATATCTAACAATCTGCCGGTTAAGAATGAATGCATCGATTGTTCTAGAATTTTTGTCCGTATATATTTCTAATTCAGAAAGTTACAGTATGTTTATTTCAATACTTAAAAAATGCACATAAATTGGAACTTTTAAATTATGTCGGCCTGTTTTTTTTTCATTTTAATTAGTAATATATTTTTATCAAAAAAAAGTTCTTACTAAGAATATAAAATTCGTGTTATATAGAACATAGATAATTAAAAAAAATAAAAATTCACGTTCTTCAATAATTTTTCTTTTCTCCATAAACCACAAAAACAATTTAAACAAAATTGATTATTGATCATTTTTGATTGTTGCTAATATGCATTTTGATGACGATTCCATTGTCATCAGAACACCAAGGTATAGAAAAGTTGAGATTATTCTAATTATGATGGTATTATCATCAAAATGCACATAAACAATAATCAAAAATGATCAATAATTTATTATTAACCTGTTAACAATTCTTCTATTTAAACCATACCGAATATTTATACCTTAACTCGACACATGATTCAAGTGACGAGTATACTCGTCATGAAAATGAATTGAGTAGTCAAATTAATGATTTTTTTTTAAAAAAATTCAGTACCATTTCGTTACAGTTTAATTCAATTTTACAGCAGCTGTATTTACTTTGTGTTTGACGAGTATACTCGTCATCCTTTCATTTCTGCTACACAATGTAGGTACACACACTTAAAATAGGGCGACACAACTAATAGGTTGAACACTTATGATCAGAAATATTTTTGTTTTTTGAGCTGAGTGCAAAATTAATGTGTAAAATTGTCATAAATTCTCAAATTGGTGAACTTTAAAATTTTGAATAAGTAACCCCTGTACAATGTACAAATATTTATTTTTTTTAACATAGACGTACATCTATAATTACTGCAAATGAATTATCTCACTCCATAAGTCACAAAATTAATCTGTTCAAAAATGTTTAATAAATAATTATTGATTATTTTTGATTGTTGCTTATGCGCATTTCGATGGTGATACCATCACTTTCAGAGTACTAAAGTATAGAAAAATAAAGAGAATACGGTAGTTTTCTTGAACCTTAACTATCTGTAGATAATGGAAAAACCGTTGAAATATAGAGGAGCAATCAAAAAAATTAATTATTCTTTAATCAGAAAATGTTTTTCTGATTTGGGAGGTGAGATAAATCATTCGTGAAAATAAATTTACTATTTAATAATTAATATTGTCAAAGACAGATAACTTATATTAGAAATTGCAAATTTTTTTCTGACAATATGACTGATTTAACACGATATACACTTTTAAAAACGAGTACTTAGTTAAAAATGATTCTAAAACATATTTTTTTCTATTATTGTCTTTTTAGGTTATTTGTAATTTGTATATAAATGTACTTCTTTGTAAATAATATAGTTTGTATGTATATTTATTTATTTTATGCTACAATAATTTTTTAACTAAATAGTGCGGTCACTTGGAACTCCTAAGAAATTTTCCTGTTTCATGGGTCGTGATCCACTAAATACATTTGAAGTATGTTATAAGTGTAATGGACTTACGTAGTACTTTTATATATTTCCGTTATATAGTATTTTAATGGAATGTAAACAAATTATGTTTTAAACACTTGAGAGCATTTGCGAAAAAAGAACATGATTCAGTATAAGATTAAATTTTAAAATGTAGGCATATGCGTTACTAGTTGTCATGCTTGATTGAATTATTATAGTTTTTCAATATATTAAAATGATCTATTTTACATGATCAATTGTCGATAAGCAGTGTTTCTGTTGAAGAATATAACAAGAAGAAAAATATATCGAATTAATCTGTTTTATTTTGACTTTGTGTTGATATACCTTGCACAGTTTAATGCATATCTATAAAAATCGATGTTAGTGAATGCAATTTATTTTTGTACTGTAAACTAATTATACATTATTTTTGTTTTCACTATTGTCCAGTCAGTAGAGCTCCAATCTTGAAAAAGTTTGTTCAGTTTTGTACTTAGCATCTTGTTAGATATATTACTTTCGACCAGAATAAGTTTGTAATATTTAATTTTTTTGCTTTATTTGACAGATATTTTAGAATTGATTTTAAATAGAAATTATATAGAAGATGTAGAATATATAAAAGTCACAAATGTATAAATTCAGGTGTTGTATTTTTGCTATATAAGCAAATAACGTACATTTCTTGTTTTTCATTTATCGGATATGTCAAACAGCGATTCTGACTGTTGAGTAGACAATTGAAAAAAGATAATCTCTATTCACAGCTCAGAGAGAGACTGCTGATGAAACATCTTTTGTTTTTAAATATATACCTAATATTATTGTGGCTCGAAATTTCCAAAAGTAACCAATGATGAAGATTTCGATGATAATGAAATCTTGCAAAACCTGTAAATTATTCTCTTGGTTCTTTGGAAGTAAGTTTTTGAATTTTTGATTGAAGTAACCAAACAGAAAAAATTGGAAGTACGAAATATTTTTCTAAATGGACAAAATCGACACCAACATATAACATATAATCAAATAATTGCCAAGGGAAGCGGGATAGACGAGATGGAGCGTGAATTTGATAGAATATCTTCTCTTGAAACTATTGATTTTTTTATAAAGAAGATTTTCAATTTCTAGCAGAGCAAAGTAATTTATCTATAAAAGCGACTGAAAGTGCTATGCGTACTTTTATTGGGTTTCTATTATAATATTTTATGATAATAACAAAGTAAGAAATGATGCGGATTGATAATGTATTTATTATATATATATATATATATATATATATATATATATATATATAACATCTGAGGGGTCCGTAAGAAATTAATTTTTGCAAACATATGTTTTACATTAAGAACAACCTTGAGGAAATACAACGGATTGTACAAATAGGGAAATACAATTCTTTCCAGAGGTCCGCGACATTTTTCAGATTAATATGGGGGGGGGGGGGTATATTGATAATCTTTGGCTTAGATAATGATTAGAGGCAGACTTAGTAGATAACCCAATCTCAAAAATAAATAAATATAAGCAAAATAAACTTTTTCTTATATTTCAGGTATTTTGGTTATTTGTTGTTGATATTTAGTCAACCTGAAATTAAAATTGTATAGTTTATAAAAGACATTCTGTTTGTTTTTTTTTATTTAAACTAGAGAGCTCCGCTCCCTGATCGCTGCGCTCCTCTCTCCCGAGAGAGGGGGTCTTTGTCTCTAACAATGTCAAATTAACAAATTATACACACAAATAATCCGCCTAAAATATAAGTTGTAAAATTTTAATGGTAAAGTTTATAAAAATTAACATAACAAAATACAATGTTAAAGCATGTAACAATTTTTTTTATTCTAAAGCTTCAGTAAATACAATATTTTGAATAAATTTCTTATCAGTTTTACACTGAAATCGTATACACTCTTTCGTTGTACACCGTGAGGAGCTATATCTATCTATTTATATATATATATATATATATATATATATATATATATATATATATATGACTGATATGAATCAATCAGAACAGAGACCCCGTGACCGATATCAGCCAATCAGAGAACGAATAAAAGTAACGGAAAAGGCATCACTGTTTTAGTTTTATAATATAGAAAGATGTTTTTTTTTTATTTTTTGTTTGTTTGTAGAACTCTATTACTCAGATTCATCGCGTTCTAAATCTTAATATAATCTATAATTGGTTCAAAAACCTATTTCTAAATATCAATCATATTACAACTAGTTAATATTTAAAAAAAATTAATAAATACAATTATTCGTAAAATGGGTTAAAGAATCATAACCTTTTTAAATTGAATTATTTTCTTATTTGCTTAACTGGGCCTTACTAAATAATGTTCCAGCCTTTATACGTTTCATAAATATAATAAATAATGTGTTACGTTTAACCATTTTATTATTATAACTTATTTATTATTTGCAACTTTTGTATAAAAAAAACATACATAATTCTTAGTTATAGTGTTGTAAATATATGCGAAAGAGCGAATATTTATGGTATATTTAATATCATCTCAGCCGGAAGAAATGAAAGAAAACTATGATAAAACTGTCAGTCGACCGTGAACTAGATTCAAACTCGTGACCTTTCAAAAAGAACACAGCCAACGTCGCAATGAACGTAAATCTAAAAAATATACAGTGTTACATTTATCCACATTCGTAGAATATAAATCTACGTTACAAGCATATCGCTCATTTCCTAGATTGCTGAAATTCTGTTTAATTTGTTTATCGTTCATATCGTCGTTAGACATTTTGAAGTAGCTGCCTCTGTAGTTCATCAGACCGGATGCACAATGTTGATACGATATGCCTGCGCTGTCTAGTCTTGACTTTAGTACTGGTATTTTATATGACCATGTCATTGACTCTGTGTTTTATTAATGGTGACTGCATTCGAAAAAGGTAATGATCATTTATGACCTTTGAATATAGTTTTGCTTTTTTAATTTATTTTCTTTCATTTAGTCCTATGAAATATTGATTAATTAGAATATAAAGATCATACTTGGTAAACATTCCAGTTATATATACAAATAAAATATGAAATCTTTGTTAAAAATAAAGTAGTAGTTTCTTACAAATATTTTTGTTTTATATATATATATATATATATATATACACATACATACATACATACATACATACACACACACACACATACACACATATATACATACATACACACAGTTGTTTTAGGAGTAATATTTGATTTTGAACTCATCGAAGCATTTGTTTAACATTTCAATTAAGGTAAATTATAAATAAATGTAAATAGTAATATATCTTGTCTTGTTTAATTTTAAAAACTGATATAAAAGTAATTTAAATATAAATTAATATACATATTTTTATTGTTTCAGGTAAGGCGTTTAATTCGAGGTGGTAGTATTTATCGGTGAGATTAACTATTTACATATATATATATATATATATATATATATATATGTATGTATGTATGTATATATATATATATATATATATATATATATATATATATATATATATATATATATATATATATATATATATTATATGTAGAAATTAATATGATGCGTTTTTATAGGAAATGAATTTATGGAAATAGAATACATTTCAATCCTTAAAATATCCCCTATTGTTTTGTATAACATTGCTAAATATGTTAAGTAACTGATGAATCCGTTCTCGAAAAACATGACAGCTTTCAGTGGATTAAGTCATAATCGAAATCGAATAATCCATTTTCTCACCTCTTCTACTGTTTTAAAATGGGTATCATCTAAGTGATACTGGAACAACCGGAATAGGTAATAATTTGACGGTGCTAGACCTAGTGAAAACGCCACATGAGGGAAAACTTCCCAGCTCAATGAACAAATAACGTCTTTGATCCTTGTCGCAACGTGAAGTTGAGCATTGTTGTGCTGCAAAATTACTTGTCTTGTTTCCTCGCCACTGGATGGCCTTTGCCTGTATTTTTTCACTCAAACGAATGATTTGTTGTTAATAATGCTCTGAATTTACAATCTGACCAGGTTCGAGCAACTTATAATAATATCTCACTCTTTATGTCCCGCTAAATACGCAGTAACATTTTTCTGGCGTGAATATTTGGTTTCAGAGTCGATGCTGATAGTTCACCAAGCATAAACCATGATTTTCGGCGCTTAAAATTGTCCTACAACAAACTCATGTTGTCAAACTCATATATGAACATGGGTCACCAAATTCAGTTTAAGAGAGTGCGGGCAGTAGACAAAAAAGTCACCCAAAACAAAATTTAGCGAGCGAAAAAATGTCTTTTCTTTATATTCAAAAATAATTCATTATAATTTTACATTTTTTCTTTAATGAATATATAAGAATTAAAAATATATATTAATTTTAGATATTATTATCAAATGTTGCAATAAAATTTTCAATTAGAGGAATTAAAAAAAAATAATATTTTTTACTAGAACTTGGCATCTTTTGGTAGAAATATTTTTTCAGTGTCTGGTGTAATTTTTTGTGATAATGATATTTTTACTATAGATGTTAAATGTTCATTTGTCAATTTTGACCTGTGTGAAATGTTATTAGTCTTTAAAAAGGAAAATAATTGTTCACATGGGTGTGCACTACCAAACATTGTCAAGATGCTTACTGCAAGTATACGCATTTCAATAAAATGTTTTGGAAAGTACAAATAAAAATTTAGAATACCAACTTCGTTATACTTTTAGCACCGTGTTGCACTGAATTTCAATCAGTTTCATTGGGATGTTAATTTTTTGTATTATTTTAATTATTTGATTATTTTAATTAAATCAACTTCAAGTTTTGGGCTTTAGGCCGCATTTAAGAGCCTTGCGGGTCGCTTGTTTGACACCATTGTCGTACACAATCAATTTTTTATCTCCGGTTATGATTTCATGTACAAAATTCTTCTTTTTGACTCTTATGAGAGATATATACATACATTAATCGTATTTTCATAGTGTATGAAAAGTGAATATATATATATATATATATATATATATATATATATATAAAATCAGCTTTTTTTAAAAAAAATAGTGTTAAGAGTGAAAAGGTGTCATCTTAGTAAGGAAGTCAAAGTTTGCTTTATTGTCTACAATACGAAACATGCTTGCATCAGACATGCATTATATTTCTTATGAGGAATGCTTTTAATAGTTATTTATATATATATATATATGTATATATATAATATATATATATATAATACATATATATATATATAATTAGCCCTGGTACTAATTAATTTCTTTAGAGCTTGATGTTTCAAAGGAAGTATTTTTCGGACTTAAATATAAAAAAGTCAAGTAACATTAACGTTTGGCGTTAGAAAATATTTCTTCATTGTTTTTAATTTTGATCGAGTATCTATTTATGTTTCAATTTTTTGAATTTAATCATTACAGTTTTGACTGGATAAATTCGTTATCATAAATGAATTTTTTATTCAAAATGAAAACCACAAAAATTTTTCTGATCAAAAATGTCAGTAAATGATTATTGATCCTTTCTCAATGTTATTTATGCGCATTTTGATGAGGACTATGGTATCACAGGTAATATTCAATATGTGCACTGAATAGTAACCTCAAATTTGTACATTTTGAATAAACAAGTTAAAAAAATATTTAATAGCAAACAAATATTTCAAACATACAAATGTAAAAAAAAAACTCTAGTAATTAATCAGTCATTGGAGAGCTTTAACAATTCGAAATTAAAAGTATTTGGGGAAGGTTTGAATTTTAATTTGATTTTTTAAAAATCTTCAGTAGATTACATTCCTTTGGTGTAAAAAACAATCAACTACGCAAGTTATAAAATAAAGATTAATGCTTGGGAAACCTTTAAATAAGTAATTGAAACTAATTGTATTTTGCTTCATTCCTGTGTCTGTGGTTTTCTATTTATTGTTTCGTCTCCTTAAGGTCACTAATTTTCTTTTTTCCACTTTGGGTTTCGTCCTTGCGCCTTCGTCAGCCGTATATTGGTTGGGTGTTTTCTATTTTAATTCCACACAGTCAACCAATATTCATCTGACCAATATTCACGTTCCAAGGACGAAATTTTTAGTGGAAAATAAAAGAGAAGAATAGTAACCTCAAGGACATGTAGGAAGTAATTGAAATTAATATAAAAACAAGTATTAACCTCTTAACTAGGCGTGACGAAATATTTCGTCATGCTAGTAATACATCTTCAATGGGCATGGTGACATTTTTCGTCATGGTGCTTCAAAAATGAATCTCTTTTGTCATTACGTTTTATACCATTTTTGTTGTACCTATCTTAATGCATTTCTAGTTTATATGTTGTTAGCGTCATCTCATATGTTTTTAATCAACTATGATCAAGAAAATTGATCACAATTTTCTTTCATTGTTTTAGTATCATTTTATATAAACACCAAACTCCTCACTGTGGAATGAGTTATTTTTACACGAACAAATATTAAATCCTTTGTTAAGAGATTAAATACATAATAAAAACATAAAGAATAAACCAAAATCATCCATAAATTTTTCTTTCCTCGAGAATGTTCTGTAAAGAAAAATCTATTCGAATGCACACCCCTTACTTTAATGCTCACAATTGATACTCAAAAATGATTATAATCAACATTTTTTATTAGAAAAATCTTATGTGGTATGTGGGGCGAATAAAAAATCATTTGTGAGAATAATTATTGACCTATATCGATCTACATAGATCTAAAGGTTATGAATATTTTGTATTATGCTCTTCTTTATATTGTATTTTATTTTCTTTAAAGTAGTACTAAATTAATATTTAATATTTTGATTTAAAAAAACTATTTTTAAAGATTGTTTTTTAAATTTCACCAAGTTTTTATTTTTTAGGGCAATATGTCATTCGGTATTTAAATACTTTATCTAATAATAGAATATCTAACGACTAGATTGTAATAAATCTACTGTTTATTACTTGATCATCTTCATTGTAATAATATGTGTTCAATGATTTATGATCTTCGTTTCTTTGTAAGAAAATGTGTTTCTCCAACAACATATTTCATAAATGTATATAAATCTTTTCTGTTAGAGTTATAAAATAATGTAAATATAAACATATAACCACCGTTATCGATTATTGTTAGTTGTCAAATATGAATTATATATGAATGTTTATATATATATATATATATATATATATATATATATATATATATATACATACATGAATATATTTGTTTATATATGCATGCATGAATTTGCATGCGATAATTGGTAAAAAAATGTAATTGAACATCGGTAGGCACATATTCGATTCATGTATTTTCTTTTCCAGAGAACTTTGATGATTTATTTTTCGTTAATATATTTGTATATATATATATATATATATATACACATACAGGTTTTATTTGTTTATCAAAGTTTGTTAGAGAATGATCGTAAGTTCATTTATACTTAAATGTTCATCAACACTAAAACAAACTTTAATTTAAAATAAAAGCAATGTTGTAATTTAATTAGCACATCTTTCGAAAATAATATGCATAATACTTGTTATACATAACACTTACTTATTTCTTAAATATTAATAAAAGAAAAAAATATATTTAGTCTTAGATGTTTGGTAATTAAGTATATATTTGTATTAAATTTCCTGATTGAAAAATTTGAATTTTACTTAGAAAACTCCTCTAAGGTAAATTGAAAATCTATAACGCGACTAAAAATAAATCACATCGAAAACAGTCTAGTGCTTCTTTTATATCTTATTTCAATTCAATGAAAGTTTAATTAGCGAAGTTTAATTGAGCGAACTAAATTGGAAATTGAGTTGACACGGTAAAAGTTTAACATGTTCGATAAAATAGAAATACTTTTTTTTTCGATTGGATTCTAACAAGCGTAGGCAAACAAGACTTAAAAGTCAATTTTCTGAATAGAAGCGGCGGCTGTGTTGTAAAAGATTTTAAAACATTGATCCCTTTATTAGATTTAAATTGTTTTATTTACATTGTTAACGTACAGCGTTATTAAACTTTTCAAACTGTTTTTTTTTTAGATATTATACAAATAGGTATATATATATATATATATATATATATATATATATATATATATATATATATATATATATATATATATATATATATAAGTTTGTAGATTACTGCAATCAAAGTTATTTGATTAAGCAATCAAATATTACTAATTTTATTTGTAAATATACAAATAAAATATTAAAATTTCATAATGATTGTAGTATGTTGTGAAAAAAAGTATTAAAAATGTCGAATGTTTTATGGACTGATAAAATCTTGATTACAGTAGTACTCGTTTATTTTACGTTCACTAATTTTTTTTTAATAAAAAAAATATCGAACATGACCGAAGAAGTATATTTATTTGAGGTTTTTTTACGCGTTAGGTTAAACTCGGCAAAACTTAATGTAATAATTAGGCTTAAATAAATTAAACAATGTATTGTAAACGGTACTGTAATCATCAATATTTACTTGAACAACTTCAAGAATCTAATATTACTTTATTGAGAATATATTATTCTTCATCTTTCATCAATACTATGTACGAGGGTAGTGATAAGTACCCGTGTTTGTCAAGAAAACACAATTTTTTGAGCAAATACTTTTTTATTTTTCAAGGTAATCTCCTTTTAGCTCGATGCGCTTAGTCCAATGCATTTTCATTTTTTTTATCCCTTTCGAATAATACAGTTTGTCAAACTCAGCAAAATAGGCATATAGAACAGCGATGACTTCTGAATTTGATGCAAATCTTTTACCTTAAAGCCATTTATACAAGTTTGGAAACAGAGAAATGTCACACGGTGCCAAATCTGGATAATATGGTGGATGTAAAAGCAATTTATAGTGCAATTCATGTAATTTTGAATCGAAATTGTTGATTTGTGTGCCGGTGCATTGTTGTGATGAAAGAACACTTTTTTATGTATAAAATAAGGACTTTTTTTCTTGCTTTCATCATTCAGTTGGTCCAATAATGATATATAGAAGGCTCCTGTTCTTGTTTTCCCCCTTTCAAGATAATCGATTAGCAAAGTTCCATGAGCATTCTAGAAAACAGTTGCCATAACTTTTCTAGCTTATGCAGTGATTTTTACCTTCCTTTGGTGCACGTTCGCCAGCCATTATTTGAACTGTTCATTCATTTCAGGTGTATAGGTGATGGATCTATGTTTCATCAACGATTATTTTATCAACGATGCAAAAATTCATGTCGATTATGTTTAAATATCGTTAAACACTCTTTTGAAATGTTCATTCGAATGCGTTTTTGCTCGATTGTGAGCAAACGCGGCACAACTTTTTCATATGCAAAATTCGTGTAAGATGTTCTGTACACGTTCATTCGAGGTGCCCACTATTTCAACTATCTTATGCACTTTGATTCTACGATTATTTAAAACAATATCGTGGATTTTTCCAATAATCTCTTCAGTAGTCACCTCAATTAGACGACTTGGACGTTCTTCATCATAAACGCTCGTACGACCTCGTTTAAATTCATTGAACTAATATCTGACGATTGTCATCGAAGGTGCAGTCTCCCGTAGACAACGAGAAACTTTTCTTTAATTTCTCCACACGTTTTCCTATCCAAAAACAAATCTAGTCACTGACCGACAAATTTTTTTTTTCATAGTTAAAAAGTAACAATAGTTGCTTACTTTAAATGACTGTCAAAACTAAGTAACGTATTGAGCTCAAACTTTGATAGCAGTAGTTTGAAAGATAATGCTGTTAAAAGATATTGCAATTTGATATCAGTGGTCTTATCTTTTGTCAAACACGGGTAATTATCACTGTACCCTTCTATATATATATATATATATATATATATATATATATATATATATATATATTATATTTGGTAATTTAATAAAAAAAACTGCAACCGAGCAAAAATCAAATTTATTTTAATAAAAATTTGTGCACATGTTCTCATTATGCTTTCTTATTATTCTACGAATACGCCTTTGGCTTCCATGACTGCTTCATTACGGGACTGGAATCGTTGACATGCCTGCACTAAATGGGCCTTATTTATTTCGGACATTACCGGGATAATAGTGCCCTTCAGTGAATCTATGGTATTGTGACAATGTCGATTCGTCTCCCTTTCAACAACGATTCAAACATAGTAGTCCATGGGATTTGAATCTAGCGAGCTTAGAGGCCACATGTTTGATGTTACATGATCGTACAGATTATCTGACATCCATACTTGACTTACCTGGGCGTTGTGAGAAGGTGCTTAGTCTTATTGAAACACATACGGGCTTTTATTACGTAATCCATCTATCCAGGGCTTAATAACTAACTCCAGAACCTCAATGTATCCAGAAGCAATAATTCTAAGACCCTGTAGCAAAATGTGAGGTAGTATGAAATGACCTTCGTTATTCACTACTCCTAAAATCAACAGCGTAGCTGGGAGCTTAGTGCGCATCACTCTGGAGACATCAGAAGGATCTGCACATAACCATGTATCATTTCTTCTGTTAGGCTATTGGTTCTTGTCGAAATTTTCCTTATCAGAGAAAAATCAGAGCATGCCATATTCGTGAGGGTTTGTAAGTAACCGTTTGGCATGGATCAAGCGGTTTTTCTATGTCTTTGTAGACATTAATTGGCCTCTCCTCAGTGCATAAGACTTGTGTCGGATGTCATCGTGCACCAAAGTTCTGTTAGTCCGCTCTGACACCTGAATTTCTTTGGCGATGGCCCTCATTGATTTTCCGGCATCATCATCAATAATGTTTTGAACCAGTTGGATGAATCGGGCTGTTCTTCTGGTATCCAAACGTTTAGAACGTTTTTTTTTCTTTGGGATACAGTTGAAACAACCTCGCCAGAGGTTTCCAATTCCATCCAAACTCTGTACAAAGGATCTTGCAATATTTACAAAAGTTGGTAATTTTAAATCGGTGTGTGCCGTATATATGGCAAGAATGATGCGTCGTTTCATTTCTTGTAAGTCTTTTATCTGCCATGGTGGATTTCTAGGAAATAAAAACATTTTATTTGGTTTGACGAGTGTCACAACCTAAAAATGAAATATCCTCAAATACCATTCGTACCCTATATATATTTATATATATATATATATATATATATATATATATATATATTTATATGTATATATATATTTATCTATATATATATATATATATATGTTTATATAAATATTTATATATATATTTATATATATATTTATATTTATATATATATATATATTTATATATATATTTATATTTATATATATATAAATATATATATATATATATATATATATTTATATATATATATATATATATTTATATATATATATATATATATATATATATATTTATATATATATATATATATATATACATATATATACACGAACTCTTGGATCCACACATATACACTGAATTAACATTCTTCAGTATTTTATATAATGAAGAATTATATGTTGAACTATAATGAATTCATACAGTTTTACCATTTGTAATAGAAAATTATGTTACTGCTATTTATTCCGCTAGTGTCCATTTCCGCATCAAAAAACTTGAGTTAATTTATGTGTAACTTTATTTCTACTTAAATTTAAATTACGTAATCAACATGAAACACATTTCATAAACAGCATCCAGTACGAACCAACTTCTACTACATTCAACCACCATCCATACAAAGCATACAGTATTTCGTTTAAAAACGCAAATAATTTCAGTGTTAATTGCAACAAAACATTACAACTTTATTTATAGGCGCAGTACCATGACACGAATGTTGTTTGAAATATACATACAAACATAAACGTATCTATATGAATGTCTGCTGCTGTTCTGTTGCTGTTATATATATATATATATATAAGCGTTAGTGCTAAGTACTTACAACTACGTGTATATTTTATTAATACTGTTTTAATTAACATTGTCATATGACATGTCTACTTCTACAGATTGAATCAATAACGTCCATAGGTTAATCTCTGTTAGTATGTAATTTCTTTTAATAAATTTTGTATGTAGTATATGAAAGGCAAACTTGTTGTTTGTATGTGGACGATTTGATTTTATATTTGACACAGACTTTTTCTTATATACATTAATGTATTTTAATTTTAATAATTTAATTTCGTAAAGAATAATTTCGAAGTGTTTTCTGTATTTACACATTTTAATTTAATGTTTCACTTTTTGGTGTGTTTGTTATGTTTACATAATATGTAAATGTGATAAATTTGTTATTAAAATAACTTTTGCGTTATATAGGTCGGACGGAACGTGTATTGTATAATGTTTATTTATTTGTTGTAGTAATCTGAAATTGTTAAAAGCGTTTGTTTTTTCATTTTTATATACTTTAGAATTGTTTTGAAAACTTTGTTTTCTTAGTGTAATTCATATATATATATATATATATATATATATATATATATATATATATATATATATATATATATTCAAAGTAATAATTATTTACAAGTAATTCTTGTTTAAAATTATTTGTTAAAACAAGAATTGATTGTAATTAAACTAATTAGATAACTGTTTTACTCAGAATGGCTTAAGAGCGGAAGTTGCTTGTGGGAGATATGACTGGAGTGATTTATCAGAACCAAAAGATAGCAAGGACAATACATTTTATGGATTTTTATTTCGTATTAATTTTAGCAAGAACTAATATTAATGTGACATTAACATTAGTTTTTGTATGAAATAAGTAAAGTAAATATAGGGTTTCTGCAAATATATGTACAAGTAAAGAAATCATAAGAATAAAAGAATCTTCTACTCTAAGGTTTTACTTTTTATTAAACAAGTTTACTTAAATTCTCTCCTTTGATTAATGAGTGAACATGTGAATTGTGTAATTGACAAAAACAAGTTCGTTTTATAAAAAGTGTACAATACTTCTAATAGTATTAGAAAAATACTAAAAATAGATCACAGTTCTTTAATTTTTCGACGAAGAGAAATGTTTCGCCGGTAGGTAATATTAAGTGTTTGGTGAAACATGGAAAGGATTGAGCACTTTGAACTGTTGCCAAACTATCAATCCATTACGCAGAGCTGTACTGTGAACAACTTGATTGATTGTACTTTAGAACAAAACTTTTCGTATACAGTGTATATGTGAGCTGAGATGCTGGGTTATGTGGCGTGAGATCACATACGTCAAAGACAATGATTTAAAAGAAAAATTAAATTGAGATAGAATTTAATTTCTCATTTACCATTTTCACTCAAGTTTTGTTTATTTTTATAATTATTCACAAAAATACAAATTTTAGCCTACTTTTAATGAACATCAGTCTTAAAAGAAAGAAAGTATTATTATTTTTTCATAACGTATTATTTATAATATTTTAAATATATTTTTCTTAAAAAAAAGTTCGTATTTATTTCGATTTTATACACATTTTTTTTATTATTTAAATAAGTCTGATTACGAATGTCGTAACAGCCCCACTATGAATTAAGTATCAAATAAAAGTAACAAAATGTCATATTCACACACACACACACACACACATATATATACATTTTATAAATAATAAAAGAATTTTAACTGAGTTATAGCCCGTACCTACACATGTATTTAGAAATGATTTTTTTTTGACGATCACCAGCTAAATTTAGTAATATTATTACTTATCATGACAGTATACTTGATTGCGAAAATGCTTTGAATTCAAATTGATAAAAGAAACATTTTTAAATTTAAATGACTGGTATTTATGGATATAAATCAATATATGTTTTTTTAAATATGAAAGAATGTAAGTACAGGATGGAGCAAAAAAAACGAAGGGTTTTAAAACATTAATACTTTTTTTTGGTTTGGTAATACTTTCATATTTTTTTATTTTTTGAAATATAGTATAAGGATGAAAATTGTTTCCCTATTACACAAAGAAAATGACATCACGTAAGTGACGCCTATTTCCGGCTTCACAAAGTAGAGTTTTTTTAAGGCATTTTTCATCACTTCTCTTGGAATTTCTGGATATAACGTTTGAGTTCTTCTCGTATGTTGTTTTTTTAGTTGCAGGATGGTTTTTATACTTATTGACGTATAATGTTCTTTTAAGTAGCCTCAAAGAAAAAATCGGGATCTTAAATTAAGTGAATGCACAGGTCAATTAGAATCGATGTGTCTTGAAATTATGCATTTGCCAAAAATGTCCAGTAAAAGTTCCATAACGGATCTTACTGTGTGCACTGTGGTTTCATCTTATTGGAACTTCATCTGTGGATTATAATCAACAGTTGGCCTCAGACAATTTTCTATCTTCGTACGATATTGAGCACAATTTATGGTTACAGTAGTACCGTCTTCATTTTCGAAGAAATAAAGATCAGTAATCCTTTCAGACGTTACCTCGCACCAAACAGTATATCTAAGTGTGTGTAATTGTCGCAGATGAAGTGTTCTTGGGTCTCTGTAGCCCATATTCTAGTGTTGGCTGTTCACAAAGCCATTTAAGTGGAAATGAGTTTCATCACTGAGAATCAAATTATGAATAAATTCATTATTTTTTCTACTTCCTGACGAAAACAAATTGTATAATCACGGCGATACTGATAGTATGTTGGCGTTAGCTCTTACACAAGCTACACTTTGTATGGGAACATTTTTAATATGACCAAAATCTTTTGCAGTGACCTCCGAGGTATTCCAAGTTGGGTTGATCGTGTTCTGGTTGACGTTTCAGGACTTTGCTCTACTCTTTTGCACACGTTGAATATTTTTCTCAGTTAGAGCCTAACGATTACTTCCGGATCTTGGCCGAACTGCACCTTGTTGTCAAAACTTGCAATCAAACGATTTATCATTGACTTGAAATGGTCCTGTTCGAATATTAAAATAACGACAATATGGTCACTGAGTCAAAATAATTGAACGCTGATTTTTAAAACAAAATTCAATTATTTTGGTATGTTATTACGTCGTGTTCCTTTTCATGACACAATTCACACGTTTTGTTTATAAAATTCGAAGAAGAAAAAAAAGATTAAACAAAACAATTATTAAATATTTAAACCCGCTTGTTCTTTTTGCGCCAGACTGTACGTGTTATAGTTAAGAGAATTATGGATATTGAGTCCAGTTTTCGACACATTTTTTTAAATTTTACCATGACAATACTATGATAATCAACTGTGGTTCCTAAGTTGACAGATTTACACATTATAACTAAAATAAGTTAGAAAGTAACGCAAAGAAATATTGTCAGAAAGAAAGAGTAAGTTACACGTCTTGTAGAATTCTTATAATTTTATTCAAGTATAGACCTTTGTAATATTTTCTTTATTAGATGTCTCTGATGTCACTTTTTACAACTTAGCAATTCATAAACTGAGAAACAGGTTAACTTTCGATGAATTACAATTATTTTTTCTAAAACGGTGTAAGGAATCTGAATGAAATTTTACATAAACTTTCCTCTGTTCATATGAATTAAAAAAAAACTGTTTAGTTTTATTTTTGTTTTGCTATTATATTTGACAGTCAGTCCTTTTTTTATAAGAACACTTGTAAAATTCTGAATATAAAAATTTTAATTTGTCTTAAACAATACAGAGTATTAGTTTAAATTTATATACAGTTGTGAATAAAAAAAGGAATTATTTTGTGAATGTTTATCAACTTGAATATTTTTACAATTGTTGTTATATAACAATGAGATCTTCAGTATTTTGTCGCAATAATCACGAGTTTTTTTTAGTTGCATATTGAAGAGTGCTTGTTGGCTCACTCAGGTATAAATTCCAACGAGACATCACTTATCTCTTGAAAACTGATACCTAGATGAGTTATTAAGTTGCTTTTTAGTGTGGGACTAAGACAAGTTCATTTTTATAATTGTCTCATACATCTTTAAAAAATAATTCGTACTAAATACAATTTTTGAATAGGAAAATAAATGAAACAGATGTTCCTAATTTGAGATTTTACGTTTTATACTCTTCTAAAATGCGCTAACGTGTTTCGTTTTAGTATAAGATGTCCCTTTTGCAATTTTTAAAGATTTTTTAGAAACGTTTTGTACAATCGATCAAAATTCAATTCATATACATAATTGTGATTTTTCTGTATCTTATCGCTGTAATAATGATGGAATCGCCATCGAGACATGTATAAGTAACCATAAAAAAGAATTAATAAAAATTACTGATCGGATATTAACATTTTTGACGTGAACATTTTTTGTCGGTTGTGAGATGAGTATTTTCTAAAGTGAATTCAGTCATAATTCTAGAACTATATTTAATATTTTTCTACATTTATGAAAAGTAAATGTTTTATACAAGTTTTGTAATAAATTTTGTAGTGTTACATTAATATAGTTCCGAGAATTTTTAATAACAATTATTATTTATTATGAAATTTATTTAATAGTAATCATTTTAATCATGTTCTTGAGACTTTAGCTTATGTTATGTATCTGGTGTATTGTTTAGTAGTATACATTATGCGTAAAATTAATTTGATAGCTTTAAATTGAATAAATCATAACTCTGTTTTAAATTAAAATATTTTCTCGCCGTTTTAGGATTTTAACGTGTCAACCTTAACATTTAAAACACTATATATCTTTGCCAAGCAGTTGGCATAACCTCACAAAACAGTAGTGGACACGGTGGCCTCTGAAAAGCAACTTATTAGGCATTGCATACTTTTCGCATTTTAGTTGAAAAAAAATGTTGACAGAATCACGGCAATGATTTATTTAGCTTTGATGGAGTGTGTTGTGACGCATAAAATATGCAAAAAATGCTAAAACAATGGAAGAGGGTCGAAAGTACATTACGATTTCATCGACTCAAAAACATTATCTTTTCTTCGACAAGGGATGTCAGTTACCCGACAGATGGACCAAAGTTATATAAAATAATAATATATATCTGCAGGATTGAAATGTATTTCATTTTTCCGTAAATATTCATTTTCTATAAAAAAAGCACTGAATTAATTTGCATACCTAATATTTTTACTTTATAAAAATAGTTAAAATAATATTAATATATAATATTTTTGGATCTATGTTAGTGATTCTATTTAGAATTTAAATATTATAAATTAATATACCGATTAGGTTAATTTTTGGCTACATGTATTTTTTATGACGTTTAATTATTTTTTTTCAATTATTTCAAGTAGAATTTTTAAGTTTTATTAAATTAAAAATGCGTGCAAAGTAGTCTTGGTTTCTTAATTCAATTTAAATCGATTCTGATTGCTTTAAATTGTATTCCATTTAAAATTAACGCCAACAATATATTCGCTTTAATAATAATTGTCAGTCCTTTTAATAAAAAATATAATTACTACATCAAACTGAATTTTATAATTCATAAATAACAATGTCGTAATTTCGGTTCTGCTTTAATAATTTTAATATTCTATAAACATAAATTAATATTCATATTGTTTTTTTTTCTGTCAGAAGTGTTACGTTTATTTTTACGAAACGAATAACAGTAGTTAAAGATGCATTCGCTTGAATAAACTGCGAAGGTCAAGTACCGCAAATATAATTTGCAATACAATATGTTTTTATTCGCGTTTTGTTTTTAATCTTTTCAAATACCGGCCTTTCATTTGATTAAAAATACTCCATGATTTCGAGTTATATGACACGATGACCTTTCAGACCCATTCGGATAATGTTCATTGACGAGCTCTAACTGTGAAATTCTGAAAATAAAATCGAAACGGTGGGTGTATTGACAATGGACACCTCGTAAAATCTGGTCATCAGAGTGCAGACATGTAATAAAACGGACAATGTGACTAAATCGCCGCAAATCAGAACCGATATGTTGAATTGAAGGCCAGGTGTCATATCACTGACATTTCTGCTAAATTGATATCTCTCTGTCTCCTTTTCATTTCGATATACGCAGAAGAGAATAAAATCATGTAGATTTTGTATTATATTTTCAAATGTACACGTGTTTGTACATAGATTATTCTGTATGATAACCATCTTTTATTTTTAATGAAAATGTTTTGAAAAGTGTACTTGAATACGAATGTTTTCATTTATATATATATATATATATATATATATATATATATATATATATATATATGTATATACATATACATACATTGTTACCATGTTTCGAATTCAAATACTTGTAATTTTATGAGTTCATTTTGATATTTCATTTCGATTAAAATTTCAACCATACGATGATGTTACATGCTACATTCCATTTATAATACTCCGAAAGTAACAATGAGTTGAAAGTTTAAATTCTAGGTCGTAGGTAATTAATACTGGTTTTGCTGTTGAAACGTGAGTACCATGTACCCGTATAAATAAATAAAAATAAACGAAGAATAAATATGGAATGTAATTACCAAAAACGATGGTGGCAATAATAAAATAGAGAAAACAACAGATGGAAAGGTGTGAATTATATCATCGTTGTTAAACAAATATTGACTTTGTTGTATCAGGTGAATTATAATATGTGCTTCAGATAAGATTAAAAAAGAAATAATTTGGTTTTTTAAACCTTAAAGTACATCCTGTATATATATATATATACACACACACACATACACATGTGTGTGTATTAGGTGTACACATTAATTCGGTGCATTTTTTTATAGAAAATGATTTTTTATTAAAAATGGAATACTTTTCAATCATCAAAATATCCCTCATTATTTCGTATAACTTTGTTCCATCAGTCCGGGTAACTGACGAATCACGTGTCGAAAAAAAGATGGCGGTTTTCAGTCGATGAAGTTATAAGGCATTTTCGAATTTCTTCTACTGTTTCAGTATTTTTTGCAAATTTTTGCATCACAACACCTCCCCACAAAGCTGAACAAATCATTCTCGTGACTTGGCAACTTTTTTTTAAGTGAAAATTTTATAAATTTGAAAAGTACGCAATGCTTAATATGTTTCTTTTCGGACGTCATAGTGTTCACTATTGTTTTATGAGACTATGTTAAACGCTTAGCCAAGATATATAGTGTTTTTAAATGTTAATGTTGGCACTTTAAAATCCTAACACAATGACAACATTTTTTAATTTCAAATAGTTATACTTTTTCAATATTTTGTCGCTTGTCCTTTATTTTTAATAACTTCCTGGCAACGTCTTGGCATTGATTCCACTGAACGCTGGCAACGCTCTGATGGAATAGATTCATGCCTTTTTTAGAGCCAGCTATAACTCATTCCTATTTTTCGGTCTTTTTTGCTATATCCTCCTTAACATCTTTCCATAAGTTTTCTATTGGATTTTAATCCGGAGACTGTACTAGCCATTGCATTTCAGTTACATTTTTGCCTGTAGAAACTCTTTCGTCAATTTTTAGGTGTGCTTCGGGTCATTATCCTACTGAAAAATCCATCGAAGCGGCAAAGCATCCAGTTTGGCATCCATATTCTCATCAATACGAAATGTTGGCCCAACACCGTAAAAAGAAAAGCATACCCATACTTTTATATTCCCACGTCCATGTTTTAACGTTTTTGTTGTATACTTGGGGTACATCGGTTTGTTTGGCGATCTTTTTACGAATAGTTTTCCATCTGAGCCAAATATATTACCTTTATTTATTATATTATCGTTAGTTCTATCGCTCCATTATCCCACTTTTTAATTTGTTCGACACCCTTCCAGTCTTTATGTTCCGTAGCGAATTTAATTCTATCTTTAATGTTTTCCTGGGTCAAACAGGGACCTTTTACAGCTGTTCTACGTAGAAGATTCTGTTCAAGCAATCGTCTACGCCTTGTACGATTACTGACGTTTATCCTTAGTTCATATTTTAATTTCTTTGGAAGACTTAAAGGGATAATTTTTCGACAAGTGCGAATTACATCGGTCAGTTTATACACTAGTTTTCCACTTAGGCTCAGGTTTTTTTTAACAATTTTTCTGATTTCAATGTATTTATCACCATATTTCGAAAACGCTGAACAATCCTATTTGGTATCTGGTAATGTTGTTTTCAGAACAAACAAATTTATACGATGGTCGAATGCTAGAAAGATGATTGGATATGGCATTAAATATGGCTTCCTTATGGATCGGTCTTCATGAATCCTGCAATCCTTTAGCGTTCGTTGCACAGTTCTTGTGGAAATCTGTTTATTACAAGATTAAATAAGATGTGTTAATAATTGATTTGAAATTAGAAAGTAATGTCTTAAACACTAGCTCTTCAGACACTGATAGTACGGTTATTTTTCGAAGTTTTTCTGAATCTTTGTTTCTTTCATGTGAACCTGCTGTGCCCTTTTTTTTTAAAGAAATCAGGCTGCTGTTGATTGGAAACATCTTAACCTTTGTGCTCTGAATAGAAAAAAAATCTTCAGTAAGTCGTCGTTTCTTTGTTTTCAGTTCTCGTCGGTTTAGGATTTTGAAGTTCCAATTTTAACATTTAAAAACTATATATCTTGATCAAGCAGTTGGCATAACCTCATAAAATAGTATTGAACATGATGGTATCCAAAAAGCAGCATATTGGGGATTGTATATTTTTCGCATATCAGTTGAAAAAAATACTGCCAAAACTGTTGAAATGATTTATTCAGATTTGTCGGAAGGTGTTGTGACGTATAAAAATGCTAAAACAGTGGAAGAGGTACGAAAATGCATTACAAATTTATCGACTCAAACCCGACAGAGATTCGTCAGTTACCTGACAGATGGAACAAAGTTATACAAAATAATGAGGGGCATTTTGAAGATTGAAAAGTATTTCATTTTTAATGAACATTCATTTTCTATAAAAAAGGCACCGAATTAATTAATTTGTACACATATTATAATTTTTACGAACAACAATTAATAGTATAGTGTAAAAAAATCTTAAAAAGCTTTTTTTTAATTAACATTTCGTTACAACCAAATATTTCCGACTGTCTTGAATAAAGATTTAAAATGTGTTTAAAAAAGAATGAGAAGCTATTTTTTTTTCTTCAGTAACAACAAAACATTTTATACAATTTGTGGATCTGAACTTGAAAGATTTATAAAGTATTGAATATAGTTCCTTTTTATTTAAAAAAATGAAATACTTCATATGCAAACACGTTTTGGAGCCACTGTAAATATATTTTTTTACATCATGTTAATACTATTGACTACATTTTATAATAAAATTATTATTCAAGGTTTCGCGATATTCTTTTCTGTAAAAAAATATATATAATTTCGAATAGTGTAATCATTGAGAAATATTATAAGGTTAAAATTAGTCATAGTTTGAATTTCTTCTCAGCACTGAATTATGTATCTACTAGTCATACTTTTGTAATGTCGAATAACAGTTTGTGAATTATGGTCACCTAGCAGTTTAAAGAGCGAAAAGTCGTTAAGTACATTTTTTTGTGAATTTTAAAGAGAAAAAAATGTATGTTCTTATTGTAATATACCTTTGTGTACGTTTGTGCATCGAACATACATATTTGTGAATTCTCTACGCCACGCCATGCGGAAACATGTAAACTATCATCTAGTGTATACATACAATTGAGTAACGACCATGAATTTAATAGTATTTTCTACACTGCAAGCAGCTGGAATACTTTGTTCGACTACTCTATACTTACAACCAACCTGCATTGACCGGTCGCACGTATGGCGGATGTGGCGAAACTCATTTATCCATATCGTTCTCTTTTTTTCACTATCATCAAATCTGTTTCTTGTAAACAGTAAAAGGTGATTCCGCTCCAGTGTTGTACGTATTTGTGTGCTCTTGGATATATCCGCAAATCGTTGTTGACGCACATGTCTTATTATGACGTAAGCTGTTACTATTGTTGCGTTTGGTACCCTTTGACATTATTTCACCGTCGAATGTCCTTGAATTTTATATGGAAAGGTTTTTCAATTATTTCAGTGCTTTGTTCAAATTTGTAAATGTATCTTTTATATTACTATACGTGAGATTATCTCGCATCCATATTAATCATAAATAAAACACCCGAAAAAACGTAACGTAAATATAGGAGCAAAAACATGGATTCAGATTTTCATGCTTTATAATTCTCGACATTTTTTACAAGGTTGTGTTTTTTTTCTCATTAATAACTGTTGTAATATTTCGAGTAATGTCCCGTTTTGGTAGATCAGTTTACAAATGATCCATGGAAGTATATCTGAACTATTAGTGATAATTTGTTTAGTAACACAGTTGCATTGTTGATTCATTTACATATACATAGTAGAACTCCAGTTATCCGGCATAACGTCTGTCACGGCTATGTCGGATAACGAAATTTCCCGATAATCAGATTGTATGGGTTTTTGAATTAATGAAGGTACAAGTTATTTTAGTTATGTAATGAAGGTATATATTGAATATAATTACTGTGCATAATATGTATATATTAGTAGTTTTTGGAGTTAGAAAAAAAATATTTCGAAAAAAAGAAAAAAATATTTAGAAAAAAATCAGTTATCTTTTTTTTTGTTCCTTGGAAGCAAGTAGTTTAGCTGCATCCATATATCTGATGTACAGCGCACAGCCTCTTTCTTCAAGTTATTAGTCTCGTCCTGTTCTTCAAAATATTTCATGATATCTTAACCCTTTTTTTGATCATATGATCACAGAAAACATATGGCCAAATAAATATTTTCTCGTAATCTATTTCTTAGGTAACAGGATATGTTTGTATAAGTTTTGTTTCTATGCACACTAAAGATAATAGCACAGGCACTTTGTCTGTTTAAATTTAGTTTATTAGTTCTTTGTGGATCATAGAAGCGAACACTAGCAGTTTTTTCGACTTAAAAGCGGCAAAACAGTATAAGTTTCAAGTAATTTAAATGTTATTTAATTGAATTTTATTTTTATATACACGAAATATATACGTTAGAAGTATCATTTTATTAGTAGTCTTGTAAAATATTCAATAAATTAATTATTTGATGGTATATATCGCTTATAAACTTAGCATGTTCTTATGGTCACACTGTGCGTATGCGGGGTCGAAATCTCTAGTTAAGATATTGCCATATGCAAAAACTGAAAATAAGTATTCCTCAGCCGTGCTTATTAGTAAAATATAATAAATTTATGGGCGGTACCGATAGAATGGACGAGAATATATCATTTTATCAAATGGTATTGGCCTTTATTCAATTGTATGATGGATGCCATCATGCATAATGCATGGGTTTTCATGAAAAAAAGCGACCATAACATATCATAATTAGAATTTCGTCGTTCAATAATTACAACGTATCTTCGAAATTTCAAATATTTGCCGTACGGTTCTGGCCGCCCATTCTCTTGAAAGTTTAGTAGTATTTCATCCAGGATATCTGATGATATATGTTTAGATTGTAAGGGGTATTTAGTAACATCGTGTAACAGAACGTCGATGTGCCGCCTCTGACTGCTCGAGAACAGTACGAACACAATGTATAAAATGTATGTAAAGTAAGGTTATATATTGACTGTTTTGTTACATTTTATAAGATATAAATTGTAATATTATGACAAAAAACTATATTGCAGAAATCTTCATTTTTTTAGTTCTTGCTCCCATATTATCACGCACGCCTCTATCGTGATCATATGATCACATTCGATATTATTAAAACTAATTAACAAACAAATTTAATATTTTTCATTATCTAACATATTTTGTGAGCATATTATATGCTTTTCAAAAGATATTTCAATAAAAAATTAATTCTCTTGAAAAACTCTTGGAAAACATAGCTAACGATTTCTTCGTCGTTTAAAATTTAGAATCCAATTTCATTCTCATCTCTGTTTAGTCATACTCGATCACAATCTGAGTAACCTGGTATCTCGTGTAAAATATCTGCAGTTGCTGCATCAGCCGCAAGTTTTTCTCCGTGAACTCCAAGTTATCTAATACCATGGCGTGATTTAAAGTTTCTTAGCCAACCTTGGCTTGCCTTGAAATCGGGTTCTCCGCGCAATTTTTTATTAAAAAGAAGCGCTTATTCCCATAGGACATTACCCGGTACAGGATCTCCGAGACTAGATTTTTGCAAAAACCAAACAAAAAAAGCTTTGTCTAAAGCTGTGTTATCTGGTTTTCTCATTGTTTTTCGACTCGGCTCACCGGATTCGATATTTTTTCGAAATTTCAAAATTTCTGCTTCATTTGTTTTTAGGTTATAGACAGTTGATGATCCAATGTTTGTAATCACGACATATTTTCTGAACTGTAACACCTTTTTTCAACAAACCAACGATTTTAAGTTTATTATCTAATATGCACTACACGCTTTCTGCTTTTAGATTTTTATGTATCCATTTTACCAAACAAATTTATTAAATCGTATCAGAAACAATCAGTTCAATTGTTAAAAATGATGACTGATTTAAGAACGAAATCGAAATGTGCTCAAAATATGCCGCAAAAAATAACAAACCAAATCAATTTAGACAAAGAAAGAATATTCATTAGCTTATCTCAATTTCATTCACTTATAATAAGATTGTTTATGCTAAAACAAATAAAATGATTTGCTTGGTAGCATTATAACGTGTATATATATATATATATATATATATATATATATATATATATATATATATATATATATATATATATATATATATATATATATATATATATATATATATATATAAACGTTATAAATATCTGACCGGGTAATTGGATTCCGGATACTAGGAGTTCTACTGTAGTTGTAAGATTATTGGTAAAGTTTACATTTGATAAGTTGTACAATTTGTGCATAATGTTATACACATGCCCCTTGATTTACGCGGTACTTTTTATATGCGGTAAATTTTCTCTCCGTTTATGCAGACTGTCGTGTGATTGAATGATTTTCACCCTAATTAATTGAAAAACTTTTCCAATAAAAATTATGATTTACATTTTATGTTTACTATTTGTTAATTTCTGTTATTTGTTAGGGCGGAGCGAGTTGGGGGGAGGTGAATCTCCCCTTCTGGGAGTTGTCGAGTACAGCGAGTAATGAGCCTCCTAGTGTATATATATATATATATATATATATATATATATATATATATATATATATGTGTGTATATATATATATATATATATATATATATATATATATATATATATATATATATATATATATATATATAGATAGATAGATAGATAGATAGATAGATAGATATTTCATTTACTATTAAGATTACTGATTTAAAAATTATCCGTATGTTTATCCAATTTTTATCGTCTAACATTAAATGACTCTGAACCTTGTCATTGAATTTTTCATATTAAATTATATGTCATAGTATATTTATAATTTCGAGGCTGGAATTTATTAGAACCTTCAGAGATTGATATAATTCCAACAAACAGATATAATTATATTGTTACTGCAATTAATCACAGTATTTAATTAAATATAAATATGTATAAGTTTGTTGATCATTTAATTATAGGTAGTTATGTAGTGTTTTAGTCTTGATTTTTTTTACACTTACTATGGATATATTGTATGTACTTGTTATGAATATATTGTATTTATTTTATACGCATTTATGTTATATTGTATGAAATATATTATTTAGATGAATCGATTACATTTCTGTAGCGATTTAGTTGATTTTTTCATAAATTAAATACGTGAGTATGAATTTCACTTATAAGTATAGTAATTTATTTAAAAAACAACTACAGTGGGTCTCAAAAATCATCGGACACGTGTAGTTTAGAATAAAAGTTATAAAGTAAACTTAATTGATAAATAATATTTAAATTCTATTTTAATGTAAACAATTGTAAATGCCATTAAAGTTAAATTGTTTACTCGTTTTTGAATTTTTATTACTTTAATTACACTTAAATTCATTTTAATAAACAAAAGTCAATAAATAATCTCACAAAACTCATCGGATAGTGAAATAATAAAACACAATGTCAATGATAAATTTTACTAAGAGTTACTTTAATATTTGGTGGGATTACCTTTTGCTTCCAGTACTTTGATTAATCTTCTTGTTATTGACTGGACCAATCCGTCACTTCCGACGAAATATTTTTCCATTCATCCGCTAAATTTTTTTTAGTCCCTCTTTTGATGTTACGGTGTGTTTTTTCAATCTTTTTTCTAGTACATTTCAAAGATGTTCGTTATGGCGACGTTTTTATAATTTTTGGACAATTATAAAGCAACCAGAGCCATATGAGCTTTGTGCTTCGTGTCGTTATCTTGATAGTATTGAAAATTGTTGCTTAGATCCAGTATATGTACACTTTGCTTTAAACAATTTTTCAAAATATTGAAATAAACATTCCGATCCATTGTTTCATCAATAAAAACTAAATCTTCAACACCGGCCGCTAACATACACCCCTAAACCATAACACTGGCACTGCCATGCTATATTGTCGGTTTAAAATTTTCTTTTTTATATTTTTCATTAGGTTTTCGCCATACAATTAGATGATCATAGTTTCCTCAATGTTAAAATGGCTGTCGTCATTAAATATTTTTATTCCAATACTCCGGATATGAATTTTTATCGATTTAAGTAAATTTTAATCGTTTCTTTCGATTTGCTTCCCAACGAAATATTTCTTTCTTGCGGTTCTTCCGTGATAACCGAAACTTCTGACGGTTCTCCTAGTCGTTCACTACATTGATTTAATAATTTTGGACGGCCATAACCAGCTTTATTTTTTATTGGGTTTTAAATCTTTTAATTATGTCGAAAACAGTAGAACGACTTGTTTTTATTATTTATGCAATTTTCCGCACTGTTTTATTTTAATTATAATGAAAATTAATTAATTTTCTTATTTTTGTTGAAGTTTCCTTTCGATTTATTTCTTGTTTTTAAATAGTGCAATTTGAACAATAAAAAAGCCGAGATATGTTCTTAAGTTATGTATAATATTGTTAGACTAACAAATGAACGTGTCTCTATCAACGTGTTGTCTATACTTGGGGAATTCCCCAAATTAATTTTTATGTCCTTGTTTATTAAAATGAATTTATGAGTAATTAAAGTAATAGAAATTCAAAAGAGTATAAAAGTTAATTTTAATGGCATTTACAATTGTTTTTCGTTAAACTAGAATTTAAATATTATTTATCAATTAAGTTTATTTTATAAGTTTTCTTTTACTGCACATGTCCGATGACTTTTGAGACGCACTGTATATAAAAAAGTGTTATTTTTATGGTTCTGTAACTCATTACAGTACTTTAAAATAAAAAGGTCAATATACTTCAAATCTACTATATATTCTTCACCATTCATAACACACTTTCTACTAGCGTTTGTAATCAAAATAGAAAAAATGTTTATGATACACTAAATTAAAGTAAACAATTGTGCAACAAGTAATTAATTTATTCAATTGCAACATGTGATTGTGATGAAACTTCTTATACATAAATTTGTATATGTTAATGCTGAATCAAGAAGACAAAGATATAACTGTACACATGTAAACATGAACACATAGGAATGATCTCACCCACATAAGTATTTACACACACACACACTTGTGCATAAGTGAATATTCATATCTATGTCCAGTATAAATGAATACACAGGTGCATTTGTATACATTTAATAATGTATAGTTTTATTATGTAAACACTAACTTGATACAAAGTGAAAAGAAACATAAAAATGTTTTATTTTTTTAACGAAATTAAATTTAGATAAAAACATTAGTTAAACAACTTAACTAATTGTAATTATTTTTAACAGTATGTTTATTTTTACTATTTATTTAAATATCTCTTTTTCTGCAATTAATGTATTATATTTCTCCTTTTTTTAAAACAAATAATATTCTATTATTTTGTTTGATGTCATTTTTTCTTTCAAATTCAAAAATAACACTATACTACGTGTACAAATTAATTCGGTGCCTTTTTTCCTATAGAAAATGAATATTTATTTACGAAAAACTGAAATACACTTCAATCTTTAAAATATCTCTCATTATTTTGTATAATTTTACTCCATCTGTCGTGTAACTAATCGACTGACTTTTCAAATGGAATGCTAAATGTATGCAGTGATTAATCCTTATAGATCGATTTGTCCTTACAGAAAATTTCCGCTAGGTCTGAGTTTTTTTAACAAACAGTTTTTTTTTAATATTTTTTATTATTATAAATATCAATAAAAAACGACTTATTTTTACATAAATACTAGAATTGTTTATTGGGTATTTGCTTCGTTATTTTTTATAATTAAATAATGTATGATATCGTGAAAAATATTCTCCAACATGCAACCCTGGGTGGTCATCGCACGTTTGGCAAAAAAATCTAATTAGTTTCCTTTCACTGGGAACAGATCTCTTGTAGCAAATAACACAATCCTTTTTTACCATAGGATAGTCGGTTTAGTTTATTAAAGTTTCCATTCAGTCGTTGCTGAGGATTGGAAGTTATGGAAAAATAATGAACCAATTTACTATATTGATTTGTTGAAATATTTTCTCAGTAACATGAAGTATGAAAATTTTTTTAGTGTTTTTTAAAAGTAATATAAAACATTATACAACAGAAGTTTATTTACATTGACGATAAAGTTAAGTTTTCTAATGAATATAAAAAATAATTTGATAGATTGATTCATTTCGGAAGAGTAAATTATAAACATAAGTACTAAAAATCTAAATAAATAAATTAAAACACCCTGGTTGAACACTCCAATTTCAGTAATTTATAATTTAAATGATAAAAACGGAAGGATGACCAGCCATTAAAACATGTTTAAATATTTAACATGTAATCTCTCCATGTGAATGGTAAAATAAAAAATGCGATTGGTTGGGTGATACAAGCAAAAAATAAATAAACCTGCACTGATTTTTTTATAGAATGCAAAAGTTAAAAAATACTTAAAGTTCAAGTAACAATCTTAATTCATGAAAGAAACATGAATTAAAGTTTTTAAACCTAAAAAGTATACGGAGTGAATCAACGTTTGTTTCTAATATTAAATAAGGTTAAAAAATTTAAAATATCTCACTGAAAGTCGTACTTAATTTGTAAGAGAGAATAAATTCCAGAAAGTAATTTATATGTGCATTGTCAGAAAAGAATCTTTCGAATATAATTATTTTTATATGCATTAATCAGTAAATAAATATATGAAAATACTCCGATGGTATTTCAATTTTAGTTTTTTTTAATCAAGTTTTTTGATCTTAGTATCAGGTAATTATTCAAATGACTTATTAGTATAAATATCACCATAACACTATAAATTTAAGTAATTAATTATTAGGTTTACAAATTAATTTGATGCCTTTTTTATAGAAAGTGATTGTTTACGGAAAAATGGTACACATTTCAATTCCAAAAATGTCCTCCTTTATTTTGTATAACTTTGCTCCATCTCTCGGATTACTGATGAACCCCTTGTCGAAAAAAAGATGGCACCTTTGAGTCGATGAAGTCTTATTTCATTTTAGGATCTGTTCCACTGTTTTATAATTTTTTGCATGTTTCATCCATCACAACACCTTCACCGGAAATAGAACAAATCATTCCCACGGCTTCGGAAACATTTTTTTCAATTCTAATATGCTAATTTTAAAACACCACCGTGTTCACTACTGTTTTGTAAGGTTAAGATTATCAACTGCTTGGCCAAGCTGTTTTTACATGATAAGGTTACCACTTTAAAATCCTAAAACGAGGATAAATATTTTAATTTGGAATATAATTATGATTAATTCAATTTAATGGAACCGAACACTTAATATATTTGTGTGACTATCCTTAGATTTTGCAACTTTCATACATTTTGGTGTATTTTATTGCTTCTTTTATATATTATATTGCTTTCTTGTATTCTTTTCTATTTGTATTCTTCAATTATGGACTTTTCTTGATGTATTCGTCAGATTTTCACATATATATTATCTAATATTATATCTATTATCAAGCTGGATCTTTGTAAGAGATACTAAAAAAAATTAATTCTGTTGTATTTTTACTTTGTTACATCTTTGTCCATATAATTAGTCGTTTGTTTTGAGTGACTATGTTATTGTAAAATGCATTTATCAGTTATTAGTATATTTTCCTAATATATAGCAGTCTGCTAAACTATTTAAATAATAATTTATTTTTGAGTATCTAAGACGCACTGAATCTCTTTCTACTAGGGCTCGCTATTATGTCACTTAATTTTTTAGGCTGGTTCGTTATTCTCTGATAGCTGTGGAAAAAAATCATATATACCTCTCACCATGGAGTCAGACTGCTTATAGTTGTCAACGGAGCTCGAGTACCACGAAGGTACTTTCTTACTGGCTGTAAAGACATACATTCTTTAGCCATCCATTGCCTTTTTATTCGTTCAGATTGGGCTGAGAAAAAAAACAAATAAGACCAATTTTTGTACGAGTTCAAAACGGGTGGTAAAGCAGCAGAAACTACTCGTAAACTAAACGATACTTTTGCTGTGGGTATTGTTAAGGAACGTACGGTGCAATGGTGGTTCTAAAAATTTCGTGCTGGGAACGCGAGCCTTGAAGATGAAGAAGGTCACAGGCGCCCTTCTTCGGTTCATAACGACCAACTGAAGACGTTAATTGAATAAGAACCATGCATAACAATTCGAGAACTTGCACAAAAGTTAGGTATTAATCATCTAACAGTTCTGATCCACTTAAAACAGCTAATGAAGAAAAATGTATATGAATTTGAAGGTCATAAACTGCAATTATTTTCTTACCAATCTAATATTTCTTTGGTAATTCTTGCTGATAAAACATTCTGTCTCAGTTTTAAAGATTCCATATATGGACAAAAAACAATGTTTAAAAGTTGTTAATAATACTACATTAATTTAAATTTTACTTGTAATAAAAGAGGGTAAAATTACGTTGAAAGTTAGGTTATGTGAAAATGTCATGATTTTCTGTTACTCGCTATGGTCTCTTGTGCGTGGAATACGAATCTGCACTTAACTCTCGTTTTGCACGGTGAAATTTATATACGTTTATACACGGTGAGGTTTATTCACTCAGCTTATAAATCCATCACAGTTCTAAATTACAATGTCCTCGTAGCCTTGCCAAGCTTTCATACGATCTGAATGCGAATCGTAAATTCGACCCAATCGTTTCTACATACATGTGCGCTTCAACAGTAATTTCAACCGAACTCTAAATGACCTGCGAGAGTCTCCGACATCATGTTCATACGTAGCATTAATTGCGACACCCACGACACACAGCATGCGTGCTAACAATTACACTGCCATAAGTTGTTCATAAAGAGGTTGAGGAGAGAGTGTACTCACTGAATGACTGTTACGTGTGTGGATGTATGTGTGTGTGTGCATGGATGGTGCTCGTACACGTTCTTGTTTTCGCCCGCAGACAACTGCCGCTTCGTTCGCCCCCTCGTGATGAATTGCTTTTTAAATGACGTGTGACATGCGCTGTAAATGCGCTGCTGGAGAAAACTTCAGTTGGGCGACGGGCGACCAAACCTCAATTTACACCAAATTGCATCGTCGAGATGTTGTACCCGTTGCTTAATTGACGAAAAAAGTGCAAGTTAATTAAAAAAAATGACGATATGCGGCGGTGCACGCTGTTATGTACGTTAAGTAATGAACAACTGGTCCGTTATTCGGGTCGTACGTTTGAGTTTATTGTGTAATTAGTAATTATTCGCGATGGCCACGTTAATTTAATGTTATTAAAGCTTGTCGTAAGATGTTCTTTGGTTAATATCACTTGTCAGACTCCCGTCTCATCTAAATTATTAATTATTATTATTGTTACTAACTCAATTACAAGTTTTCACCATGTATCATATATTATAAGTGCTCTTATTAGCAGGAAATAGACGAGACACACGCATAAATATCAAATACATATATCACTTGTACGTGTTCACACATGAACACACACTCGTTGATATTATATCGCATCTGTAGTCACATATATGTCTCTCTCTTTCTCTCTCTCTCTCTCTCTCTCTCTCTCTCTCTCTCTATATATATATATATATATATATATATATATATGTATATATATATATATATATATATATACACATACATTAATTCATATATAAATATACACACACATACATTATATTATTTGTTCCCTTGTGGACGAATGTTAATGCGTAACCACTTTCTGTAATAAAACATATCATACATAACTTTGTGATAAGATGAAATATTACAAGTCTCTTTGTGAACGTAATCGTTGAAAACATATGCAAACACACACACACTCATATTTACGTGTGTACGTATATATATATATACGTATTTACGTATATATATATATGTATACACAATACATATATATATATATATACACACACACATATTATATATATATATATATTATATATATATATATATATATATATATATATATATATATATATATATACACACACACATATATACACGACTCAAAATAATTGAAAATGACAATACATTTTACCTATATACACACGTTTTTTTTCTACGCGATTCAATCACATAATTAAATTATTTAATTTATAAATAAATATTATTCCATTGACAGTAATGATAGCCGGTTTTTTATGTCTTATACTATTTTTTTATCATCTATCATACCATGATATGTGAAATGTATTCATTGTTCTTTATTTGTTTTTGTAACTAGCATTTCCAATATTAAATTGATGTTTTAAATTCGGTTCTAATACGTTTTAATACAACAGTAGAAATATTTACTTCTAACGTCTTTTTAGATTAAGTTGAAGCAAAATCAAGGTTCTTATTGATAATAATGTCGTTGTAGTGTTATTTAATAATCGATACAAACAAATAAGTTGCAGATTCAGTAATGTTATGTTTTGTGTATATATATATATATATATATATATATATATATATATATATTGGTTAGTGCAAAAGTTCGTATACGATTTGAAATTGAAACCCAGGCGATTATTTTTCACATAAAACACGTTTATTAATCAATTGTGTATTCACCATCTTTTTCTGCAATCATTTTCCAACGCTCAGGCAGCTGCTAGATTCCTCATTCGTAAAAGCTGTGCGGTTTTTCAGAAAATAAGGCGGTGTGGTGGTTTTTGATGGTTTCCGTTGTGTCAAATTTTTACTGTTTAAGCTGTTCTATAGCGACCACAATAAATAATAATCCGAAGGTGCATTGTTTCGGGAATAGGGTAGATGCGTTTGCGTGTCTTTGTTAAAGATAACCCGTTTGGAATTGGCTAAAATAGGACGCTTTTCTTTAATTGTTGCGTTCAGTGTAGTTAGTTGTTAATAGTACTTCTCATTAGTAATCGTTGTGCCCCGTGGGAGCAGCTCAAAATAAACAACACCTTTGCAATCCCACTAAACATATAGTAACACCTTCATCGGATGCAAGCCAGCTTTGGCGACTGGTTCTGCCCTCTGAATCGCTTGTTTCTACGTTTGTTTACGTCAGACGTTATTGTACAGGATCCATTTTTTCATCGGCAGTCGCCAACCGATCCAAAAAAGGCTCTCTGTTGAGGCGTCCAAGCAAAGAAACTGCCGAAGAAATGCGATCAAACTTGTTTTTTTGAGACAACGAGTGCGGCATCCAGCTATTAAGCTGCAACGCGAACCCCAGCTTCTTTAAATGCCGAAATGCAGTCGATCTGTCAAGGTTGAGTGTCTCGGCAACCTCTTCCGTCGAAATTCGTGACTTATTATTAAGTAAGTGGGTATAATATCGTCCAGTAGGCTCAGTAGGCCGTCCAGAGCGGGGTTGAAATCACCAAGTCGAAATTTAACAGGAAGTGATGGTGCATGGTCCAAATAAATCACAATTATTCTTTTTTGCCGCGCCAACAGTTACTCCATTCTGAAACTGGTATAACATTACGAAAGGGTATCTTTTCGTTGTCCATTTTCAAAATTTTTTTTATAAATCGAGTTGAACTAAAGGCTTCTGATGATTAAATGATAGCTGTGACTGTCGCCTTTCAAACGGTATAAACATGAATACATTTCAATCACGAGCGCAACCATACGGTTAACCACACCTACTTAATCACCTCTTAACTACCACCTACTGAATTGTATATGAACTTTTTCTTGCACTGATCCAATATATAGAATGTAGTTTTCGAAAGAAGTAGTTGCGCAACTTGAATATCATTTTAAGATTTTTACAAATTAATTTTCACTTATTTACAAATCATAAAGATTTCTATAAATATTTTTATCCGTACTGAAGCGCTCTAAGGATGATGGCATCGCTAGTAACATACACATAAGTAATAATAAAAATGCTCGATAATCAGTTATGGAACATTTTCATTTAGAAATATTTTTGTGGTTTATAAGAGTGTGAAAATTCATTTATGGAAGTGAATATAGTCAGAGTATCAAAAACTATAATTAAGATACTTATTTAATTCTTTTGTCGATTTCACAAGTTGTGATATTTTTTAATGAAGTAATAAATAAATATTGGATGTGAACTATTTTCATATAATAAATTAGTTCGAATCTGAATTATTTGTTTTAATTAGTCTTAAAAATGTTGTTAAAAATTAGTCTGTTTTAATTAGTCTAAAATTAGTTTTAAAAAATTATTAATTAACATCGAAAATTGAATATGGTATTTCAAATAAATATGCTATTCCTCTAATCAACATGTCATTATTTATACCTTAATTCATTTTGATAGTAGTGAAGTACTTTTTTTTAATTGAAGTATATTTGTCTATATTAAGTATTAAACATATATACATTTATTATCTGTGTAGTGTGTAGTTGTATTTTTATCTACGCTAGAACTTATAGATATCATATCACAATTGTAGTTTCCTGTTGGCTTATTTTTAGACAGTGTAGTGGCAAAAAGTGTAAAAATTTATTACATTTCGTGTTATAAAAGTTTTGTTTTAAAAAGACTATGAATAAAATTTACATTTATATAACTTTTTAATTCGAGACGAATTCAACTTAGAATGAATACTCGCAATTAGTATTTTTAGAACATTGTTAAATGTATTTGTGTAAGAATTATGAAAGATATTTTAATTTATTTTTTGTTTTGTTTCAGGTAAGACATTAAATCAAACAAATTTCATTTACGATAACATGAGGTAAGATAATGGAATATAATAATTTAAATAGAATTACTAATCATTCTTAATCACGTTTTGTTCTGTTTATTAAAAATTTTTACTTTCTACAGATTTTAATAATAATATTTTATAACGTCATATTGTTTCTTACATGAATGTGATTATGTTTAAAAATATTATTATGTTCTGATAAATCTGATTATGTTTAAAAATACATATTATTTTTTTCTTCCTTCAGTAAATTAATAAATAATACAACCATTTTGACTTTATCCTGTAACCGTATTTTTTTTGAAAAAAATATATATACTGTTTTGGGATATATTAAAAAAAATTAGCAATTTATGTTTATTTTTATATATAATATTAGGTTGGTAGGAAAATAATTACGGGTTTTGTTTCCTGATTTCTAGCCTTATTTTTTTTCGATGAAAATGTCATTTCTTTGTGTTCATGTTTATATCATTTTAAAGTACATTGTTCGGTTTGTATTTTGGTAACACCGACTTTGGTTTTATTATTTATTTTGATTTGAATTGGGCTCATTGAAGTAAAGATGGAAAAGAAGTAAATAAGAACAAATTTTTTGTATGTTCAAAATGGATGGTAAAGCAGCAGAAACTGCTCTTAAACTAAACGATGCTTTTGGAATGGGTACTGTTAAAGAATGTACAATGTAATGGTGGTTCCAAAAATTTCGTGCTGGAAACGAGATCCTTGAAGATGAAGAAGGTCGCGGGTGTTATTCTTCAGTTCATGTTCTGTGTTTTGATTATGATTAATTATTTTCAAGTAGATTATAGTCTGATAACAATGTTTAATATCTTTTGTTTTTATTGTTGGTACTTCATGTCGTATATAGATTTGATTTTTCTTTAAAATTATTATTCTCGTATATTTCTTCAATCCTATAATTTCAAAGTCAGTTACAATTAGCAATCAATAATATCGTTTATTAAAATGCCTGTCATATTTAAATCTCTAATTCTTTTATTATAAAAGATTCTATAATTGAGAATTTTGTATAATAAAAGGATAGTTGGATAAATTGTAGACTGGTTGATTATTTACTGTATTTATCTAACTGTCCAGAAATCAATAAATTAATCGAAATAAACTTTGTATCCGTCAGTAAAAATCAACTTATTTTAATCAAGATCTATATTTTTTTCCATTTTCTGTAAACTTTTGTTTTTATAACAAGAGAATCATTAATGATGATTTAAATGTAAATATTTATATCTGATTCTTTTTCATATATTATTGTAGAAAACCAATATAATCCCTATAAATAAAAATTGTTACTCTTCTGGGATGATGACTTTTATTCGTGTACTGATTAGCTAATAAGGTTTGTTTACGATTACGTCATCTTCGTTCCGATTGGTTGATGGGAATCGCTTGATCTGTTGGAATACTTCATCTTCGTTTTTATTGATTAACGATGACGTGTCTGATTCTAATTAGCATAAATCACATCTCCTTTCTTTTCTAAATTAACAGTAGTATTCTGCTAAGTCTAAATTGTAATAGTTTAAAATGGGAAGAAAAAGATTAATAGTTGAAGAATGTAATATGCGCCATTTAATAAAGGCCAAAATATCGTGAAAGAATGCGCAAAAATGTAGATTATGTTTATTAACATTTATCAAGTAACGTGTTTCGAGGGGGAAGCGAGTAAGGGATATCCTCTCCGAAGCGAGTAGGGGGCGGAAGCCTGGTTTTTCAAATAAATAAGTGTCGCTCGTGAAAATGGAACTGTTTTTCTCAGAAAAAATATATAATGGTATCAACACCTTAGCATAATTCTTTATTTACTTTTTTTTCTGTACCTGCATCAAAATTTCATATATTTTTTAGTTTATTTTACTTTTCACACAAATAAGATCAACCTTTTAAATATTTTTTCTATAGATTTGGTAGAAAAATGATTTTTTTATAAACTATGGTAAGATCAGTATTATTACACTATTTTAGTTATTACTTTTTTTTGAATAAAGAACTATTCGCCAGAGAAGTATGACACTTCCATATATAGATTTTCATTTATTTCAAAAACCATAAAAAATTAGAACAAAAATGTTCAATAAATGATTCTTGTTTATTTTTAATTGTTGTTGTTGATATTATTCTTAATACGGTAAGGTTGGGATTTTTCTATATCTTAGCTTTCTGAAGATGGTTATACCTTTTTGGGTGGTTTGTTGGGTAAATGCAAAATTACGAAATAACCTTGAATTTAGACAGTGGCAGAACAATTATCAAATTTGTTACTATCTCTGTATTAAAAATCCGGTCTTTAAAATTACTTGAATGAGTCGAGCATCATCGGTGTACACTTTTTTTTATATTTAATATGTTAAGTCGATTTTCTTAATTTACAACTGACATTCTTTTTTACTTTCGTTATATATGTTCAATAAAACTGACGAAAATTATATTACTAATATCATAATAACTTGTATGATACAAATCGTCACAATTTCTTTTTGTATTGTGATTAAATTCACTTTCAGAAATGAATTTTTCGTCTATTCTATATAAGCCATAAAAAAGTCTAATCCAAAATCTCTTATAATTAGTTATTGGTCATTTTTGATTATTGCTTGTGTGTGTTTCGATAGCGATGCTATCACCCATGTATCATTAAGGTATAGAAAAATCTGTCGTGTTCTCTGTAAACACAGAAAAGTTAAAATAAAAAGAAATCGTAAGCTTAACAAAGGTAATACAACTCAACAAATCAAGGTACATTTTATGAATAATTAAATCACTGCTGGAACTGACTTTGTATAAAGTAAATGTCCCCTAATCATGTCTTTGTTGTCTCTAGAGCCTCGTTTTTGAATGATAAGGGTCTTCACTTCAAGTTTAAATAGACATTTTTGTTTTGTTCAGAGTGCTTTTTTATTTCATATTCTAATTGAAGGCATACTTTTTGTCATAAATCTGAATACAATCCAAATAGCTGAATTTTTTTTAATTGTAATGAAAGTCTCATCAAATTTTTTTTTACATAATTTCCTTTTGTTCCGACTTATAAAAAATCAAATGCTTGTTTTAAAAATCGTTCCAAAGAATTAGACTTTTCTTAATACTATTTTGCAATAGACTAATTTTTTTAAAAAAAATTCACATTCTGCTATTTGTCTGACTAAATTATTTATCATTTTCAGTATTCAAAATTCGGTCAGAGCACTATTTATTTTGATATTAAATTTGATTAAACCAGAACCTGATATGTTTGTTTCATTGATATTATTTTCATCATACATCTTGCTAGCATACATATATTCTTTTATATTTTTCTATACGTATTCTGCAATCAGTAAGATTGGTGCCTTTATGGGCATTCGGGACCTTCACTGGAAGCACTACGAGCTTGCAACTTTATTGAGGGACCACAAAAATACTTCATTACATAACGAAAACGATCCACAAGAAATTCAATAAGTTTGAGTTGTGTAAATCATGAAAATCTATGCTCCAAAACTCAATCTGCTAGTAGGTCCGATGGTATACCGGTTACATAACAGAAGGTATAAGTATTCTGCATGTTTGAGTGTTATTATATTCAATAAATTCGATTACCTTTCTCGTGGTTGTCTTTATATTTTAAATCATATAAGTATCTGTTCTTAACTATTAGTTTTGGTACGTGGGCGGTCTTCAGGTATGTGTTAAAGAATTTAATATCTACCTGAAGATGGTATACTTGGTAAAACAAAGTACTGAATGTGTATATCAACATATCACACATATAAAAACATACAGTTATAATTTTAAATTCATATAAAATAATGGTTAATAAGAGATTTGACAATATACATATTTTACTATGATTTAGTCAGTTCTTAAAAATAATGGAAAATTTCAAAAAAAAAGAAACTAGAAAAATAGGTACTGTCGATTTTATGTGCTTTCTAGGAAAATATTTTTAGTTATTAGGTTGGTGGAAAAATAATTGTGATTTCTGACCTTCAAATTCATATACATTTTTCTTTTTTTGATTTTCATAGCTGTTTTAAGTGGCTCAGAACTGTTGAATGACTAACGCTTAATTTTTGTGCAAGCTCTAATTATTGTGCGTGGTTTTGATTCAGCCTAACAAGGACACGCGCGACTTACTTCATCCTCAAAGCTCTCGTCCTCAGTACGAAATTTTTGGAATTACCATTACATTGTACGTTATTTGAACAGTACCTGCACCAAAAGTGTCATTTAGTTTACGACCAGTATCTGTTGCTTTACCATCAGTTTTGAACTCATACAAAAAAATGCTTCAAATTCAATAGCCTAATTTGAAGGATTAATAATAAAATCAAAGTCGATGTTGCCAAAATACAGGTGGAAAAATACACTTTAAAATGATATGAACATGAACACGACGAAATGACACTTTCATTAAAAAAATTAAGATTAGAATTCAGAAAACAAAAACCACAATTATTTTTTTTACCAACCTAGTATTACTGTCATGCCCAGTATGTGTTGTTATGTAATGATTAAAACAAAATCGTTTCTTAAAACATACCAACTATTTATATATATTGCTAATAACATTAATTGAACAACAATTTTGTTTAACAATCTTTTTATAAAGTATTTTTAATTGAATTCTATTTGAAATATAAAAAATAAGTATCGTTTTATATTATCTGAAAATAACTGTTGTGCTTAGTCGAAAAACTTCTATATCTTGTAGATATTGTATAAAACTAAAAACATTACATTTGGTAAAATAACCCTTGTTCTTTGCTGTTGCAAGAAAAATGTTTTAATATAATCCTAATAAAAAAAAACCCTAGCGCTATCTAGTTGTACTATCAAGTTGTCGTTTTCATTTTGTCGACGTCTACAACGCTGTACATTGTAGTCACAGCTGATCGATATTTCGTTGGTTTTCTTATAAAAGTTTTGTTACAGACTAAGCTTTTACTACTTTAAATATTGTCGCGAAAGGCTCATAAATAAAACTGTTAGATTATTTCTCCGTTCTATTTTAGTCTTCTTTTATTTTCAGATTTTATAAAAGTTCTTCAATAACTAATCTCCATGTCGAATAACAATTTTATATTGTTAGGTATTAAATTTCTCTCTCTCTATGTATATATATATATATATATATATATATATATATATATATAAATATATATATATATATATATATATATAAATATATATATATATATATAAATATATATATATATATATATATATATATATAAATATAAATATCTATTTATCTATTAAAAATATTATATAGAGCTTTTTTATATCTAATTAATTGATTCAGTATTTGTAATTTAAAATGAAAAAAAAACTCGTAATATTAATTTTTAACTATTGTTTTATCATTGTTATGTTTTTACCTCATTTCAGAGATTATTTAAATGTAAATTTAGTGCGTTATACTTAATATTTTATCCGCAACGATTTGTACAGTATATAGAAATTGCATACTTGACACTTTTGTTAAAAAAAACATATTTTTGATCATTTTTGAAGGAAAAATATAGAATTACGTAATTTGTGTTTTGTAATTCAATTAAAAAGGTGAAAAATTTAGGTTATGTTTAAGCGGGTTAGTTTAGGTAATTTAAAATTATTATTACATATTATTTCGCTATAAATACGACGTAGAAATTTTGTATTTGTGCCTTTGTGTATTATATTAGGTTGGTTGGAAAATAAATGCGGTTTATGACTTTTAAATTCACATCCATTTTTTTATCCTAGCTGTTTTAAATAATCCAGAACTGTTAGATTACTAATGCTCTTGACTTTTATGTAAGCTCTCGAATTGTTGTGCGTGGTTCTGATTCAATTAATGCCTTTAGTTGGTCGTTATGAACTGAAAAAGGACTCCCGTGACTTTCTTCTTCTTCAAGGCTCTCGTCCCCAGCATGAAATTTTTGGAACCACCATTACACCGTACGGTATTTAACAGTACCTACACTAAAAGCATCGTTTAGTTTACGAGCAGTTTCTGCTGTTTTACCATCCGCTTTGAACTCGTACAAAAAAATGCTCTTATTTGTTCCTTTTCCATCTTTAATTCAATTACTCAATTTGAAGCAAAATTAATAATAAAACCAAAGTCGATGTTACCAAAATACAGACCGAAAAATTTGCTTTAAAATGATATTAATGTGAACACAATGAAATCACACTTTCATTGAAAAAATAAGGTTAGATTTCAGGAAACAAAACCCGCAGTTATTTTGCTATCAACATAATATAATTGTACTTAATATTGAACGAATAAAAAATACAAAAAAATACGCGTTAGTTTGAGTTAGTTATTATGAGTTTGAGGGACATAAACCGCAAATATTTTTTTACTAATCTAATCGTTTTAGTACTGTGACTGAATTTACTTGTACAAATGAGTTTGTGGTGCTTATTTGTAAAAAAAAAATATCAAAATGTTCAATAATTACTTTACTATAAGAAATAAAGATCAGACGTCTGTTTGTGTATGGTGTGAAAAATCGTTAGTGCAACTCTGAAAAAAATGACATTTATTTGAAATATTTGAATATGTAAATCGAAAAAGTAATAATGAGCTGTATTGAATTTAAAAAAGGAATAATAATAATTAACAATAATAACATATATTAAAGATAAGCCTTTTATTTAACAAGTTGTTAGTCATACTTACCAACTTTTCAGTGAGAAATACTATTGATCACATTTTTAATAATAGATTTCATAATACATTACTTTTTTAGTTATTTTTTTATACCCAAGTGTTTGATTAAACGTTCATAAAATTACTTCGACCTTACAATAACTGAAGAAGTTTAATAAATATTTTCTATATAAACGAATGTTAAGATCAGACTTTTAGAATAGATTTAAAGCGAAAACTTTTAAATGAAGACTATTTAATTTATTATAGTTCTTCACGCTAGAATAACTATTAAAGCGAATATAACTATTCGTTGTAGAGAAATGTTTTAAACTTTTTAAAATAGGTGAATAGTGAAAAAGAGCAAATTAAATTTATTACTTGACAGCTCGAATTTTTACTGAAAATTCTCAAATCCCAACTATGCAACAGTAAATAATTTGAAAACGTTAATTAATGAAGGAATGTTTGAAATAGTGTTATTTATTTTCTATAAAAAAGTTCTGAATATTCATTAAAGTTCTTTCTGAACTTTATCAAATTAAATTTGAGTTGTTTGAATTTGGTAAATTTTTTTAAAAAAAGTATTTTATTGAATTTTTTGTTACTGGCGATTGTCTACAATGAGCCTTATAAACCGTCAAGCATTCATAAATCATATTTTAAGAATATTTATTCAAACTGATTTGAGTCGTAATTTATTAATTGTTTATAATATTTGTTTATGTACTTGGAAGAAAATAGAATTTTATTTAATGTTTCTATAATTACTTATTTTTATCTCTACATTTGCTCAGTTAATCATCTGAATCTGAACCATATTACTATGTTGTTATCTGAAACTACCAAAAAGTCGGTCTTAACGGAATGTTTGGCTTAAATTCGTATATTTTTATAAATCTCCAAAAGTACGTTTTATTTTACCTAAGAGATATGACAATCTGACGAGATTACATAAAAATATGCCACAAATGATATTTTTTTTTAAAAAATGGTTTTTATGTACATAGTGACTTCGAAACTTTATTGTAAACAATTTAACACATTCATCCCGACATTGGTCCACAAGCTGTGCTTTTATTCGGCGGTATGAGCCACCGGTGCTCCACATATAATTTTCATCATAGGCGGCGTGAGCCACCGGTGGTTCACATATATGTTTCCAATTATATTTATAAAAGTATAATTTAAGGAAAACTGCATCTAAATGTAAAGTTATAAAAGGTGGATAAATAATAATAATCGCTGGTAATTTAAAAAATCTTGTTATTTCTTCACATTAGTTTTAATTTTACAAAAAAAAGAATTCTTTAATGCAAATAGTCATAAGTAACAATAATTATTGAAATGTCAAGCTCAATTATAAAGTTTTGCAAAACATGGGAGCAAAATGTTGGGCTATTCTTACAGTTTTGGCAATAAGTATTGACTTGGTTTTATTAATAGCATTTTCTGTCCCTTGTTTCATTGATATGGAACTACTTTATATATATATATATATATATATATATATATATATATATATATATATATATTTCAAAAATTATAAAAAGAGTTGTGTATGCACATGGGAAACACTGTCATTCAACTAAACTGAACTAGCAGTTAATATTATTCATTCATGTTTATGATAAACTAAACGGAAAACAAGCCAACAAGTGCTTCCAGAAGGATAAACAACTTTTAAGCTTAGTTTTGTGCTTTGTGGAAGTTTTTATATTAAATTATAAATGTGACTTAATATAATTTAACGTTTAAAATTGTTGTTGATTTTAAAATTTAAATAGAAAAAAGGTCAAACTCCGCTTATAATATAATATAGATGTTTTATGAAAACTGTTTGTTGATAAGATAAAATAAATTTACAGCCATACATGTAGAAATGAATTCCGTATCAATTATATGTATATATATATATATATATTAAAAATTGATATGTCTGTGCATGCATTTTTTGTGTTGTCGATGTATGACAAAGAAATTTCCTAACAACCAACTATAGAAGATCGAGTTAAACGTGGGGATATCATTTAAAAGCGGTTTCACGCAAGTTTTTGTGGCGCCTGAAAATGTTGCTCCATTCCTAGAAACAAATTGGTCAGTACATACATTTATTTGACTATGTATAAGCAAACGTACTGATAACAATGTATTTCCCGGTGTGGCGCCGTATTTTGTGTTGTCACAAATGTTAAAACCGCTTGACTGATGCATATAAACTGCTTTAACTGATTAAATGTTGTAAATAATTATTATTTGTATAGTTATGGAATAAAACTTTAATTAAATTTAAAAGCAACATACCTTCATTGTCCTTATATTTGTATTTTGTTAAAAGGACATAACATTTTAAACTGTATAAAAAAGAATCAAATTCAGAATAAAAAAAAACAGTTTGACACTGAAAAAATTCATTTACTCAAATGAATTATTTTCTCATCTCAAAAACCATACCAACTTTTTCGATCTAAAATATTTAATGATTTATTATTAATTATTTTTTTCGATTATAACTTATGCGCATTTTGATGGCAATGCCGTCATTATCATAGCGCCAATATACAGAAAAAATTGATGACATTTATATATATATATATATATATATATACACACACACACACACACATATATATATATATATATATATATATATATATATTGTTAGACGACACTTAAAGCCGATCGTCTAGATTCTGTGTCCATGTGTTACAGTAGAAACCCACCGTTGTTGTTTTTAATAAACATTGACAGTTTAAGATAAGTTAAAACGAAGCAAGAGACATTGTGTGTGCGGGCGCGAACTGTGGTAAACCACTGGTTCGTACAGAGATGCATTATCCAACGCCGTTATTATTCCTTTTCAAAATAAGTTATCTATTTTTGTGTCAGTATTAACACACTCTTCTCCACGCACGGTAACAATATATATATATATATATATATATATATATATATATATATATATATATATATATATAACAAAGACTTCACAAAGTCGAGCTCTTTCTAAGGCATTTTCCATCACTTCTCTCAGGTTTCTGGACATAACGCTCAAATTTCTTCTTGTATGTTAGCTGGAGGATGATTTTTGGCTTATTGACGTATACATGTTCTTTTAAGTAGCCCCTAAGAAAACGATCGGGAGCACTCACATCAGGTGAATGCGCAGGCGAATTCAAATCGCTGTTTCTTAAAATTATGCGTTCGTCAAAAATGTAATGTTAAAGTTTCGTAACGGGTCTTACTGTTTATGCTGTGGTTCCATCTTGTTGAAACCAGATCTGTGAACGATTGTCAACAGCTTAAAATTGTTTCTACCATCGCACGGTATTGAGCACGATTTATGGTTACAGTAGTGCCATTTTCATTTTTGAAGAAACAAAGATCTATGATCCTTTAGGACCTTAGTCCGCTACAAACATTACAATTAAGTGGGTGTATTGTGGCTGATGAACTGCTCTTCGATTCTCTGTAGCCCATATTTTACTGTTTTGTTTATTCACGAATCCATTTAAGTAGAAATGAGCTTCATCAGCACTCAATGAAATTGTGAATAAATTCATTTTTTTCTTCTGCTTGTTGGCGAAAACGAATTGCGTAATCAAAGCGATTCTAATAAATCTGTTGGATTTAGCTCTTGCACAAGATACATTTTGTATGGAAACATTTTGTATGGAAACTCTTCTGTACGCGTTGAATATTTTCCTCAGTTAAAGCCAAACGATGTCTTCTTGATCCTGGACTGGTTACTAAATGCACCTTGTCGAAAACGTGGAACCAGATGATTCATAATTGATTCCATAATCCCGTAATCATAGTCCCTTTCGAACATTAAAATATCGACGATACGTTCTCTGCATCAAAATAATTGAACGTTGATTTTCAAAATAAAATTCAATTATTTTGGTGTTATTTCGACGTGTACACGACACGTAGAAAAATTATCGAACGTTGACCTGAAGACTACAACTGCTGAAGCTTAACAAAATCGTAAAAATAAATAGAAAACAGCAACAAAAAAGTACGTTGACAATAATGATGTGCATTTCTCTTAAATGTCACGTGAAATGTTTGTGAGTCATTCTTTATATTACCTGGTGTGTATTGTAATACATACATAACTGAAAGATATTGCGTTTAAAAAATAGTATTAAAAAAGCACTTAAAATTAATTATATTTTAACTGGATTTTTTTGTCGCTCATTAAGTTAAATGGCATACGTTGTAAATAAGCAAAAAAGTATGAATAAAAATTAGTATACATATTTTCCTTAAGACTGTTGCATGTTGTTAAACTACTATACAATATTAACTGTTACACATTTAAGAAAAAAATCAATGAAATAGTATAAGAAGCAAATAAGATTGAAATATATTTACAAACTCGTTGTATATAAACCAGTACATACTAGTGAGTCAATGTTCTTAATTTTAACGCAGGTATAAAAAAACATCAACAGTGTTTATATGCAGAGGGAAAAAACTATAACACTGTAACAGTATATTCATTCCCTATTATGTTTATGAATAGTCACCTAATATAACAAAACGAAAAAAACTGGTTTATTTTTTGAACTGCCAAGCTCTTACATCAATCGAGTTGTTGGGAACGTTTACTTTATAAAACATATACAATCCAACATCAAACGAAGAGAATCGGTTCTTTGTTCTGTAATCATTTCACTTCAACGTTGTCACATTTCTTTAGTGCATTAATACGTAAAGGGGAAAAGAAAAAAAAACAAGGCCAATGTTAAAAAGTGTATGTGTATAGAAACGTGGTTCAAATGATGTTGGCCTGGAATATTGGCTTTTTGAAACAGTAATTATATTATATTATCTTTGAATATTTTTCCACTCTATAATGTGAAACAGAATTCCAACATGTGTAGAGAAATAGAAGATGACTGTGTATAGAGATTTTATAAATCTGTAACGTAAATATTTAATTGATTTAAAATGTATCTAGATATACTTAAAATGAAATTAAACAAAAATATATATTCATGTTTATGCATAAGTTTATGTACTTATTTAACGATTTATTAATGACAGACCATTAAAAAATAATAAAACTTTTTATTATTATAAATAAAGAGTAAATTATTCTCTATAAAAAAGTTAAGTACCTATAAAAATCTGATATTATAAATATTAAAAGATTTAATGCTTTTTGGATAACTGTTAAGATCGGTATTTTTAAAACACTGAGAATAAAACATAATCAGTTCAAATCCTAGTATTTTTTTTTGTTTCCTGTCTCTAGTTTAAAAATAATAAAATAATCTTGATGTGTTTTATCGACACATTAATAAAAAAGTATTGAAATATCTAAAAAAATAAATTCTATGTCATTTTTATTGTGTGGTATAAACGAGGAATATATTAATGCTAGAAAGTATAATTGAATCATTAAATAATGTTGAAGGATATTTGATTTATTATTAAATTTTCAAACAAGTGATAAGATTAGAAGTACACTTGATAAGTAATGAATTATTGGGAATTTTTTCACTTTCTTCTTTCTAAATGAATACATTTTGTCATGTTAAAAACCTTAAAAGTATGTATATCCCGATCTATTACTTTTTATAACTTGAAAAATATTAAAAAAAATCACTTACTTTACAATATTTAAATGTAATTTGTTGTGAGTTTTTTATGGTATTAAAATTATTAATTTTAGAAATAAAGGAGCGGAACGTTTTAACAGTTTTTATTATTTCATAAAACAAGACTTTTATATTAAAGAAGAACTTTTTATGAAAGGAATATTTATTACAATATTTCAAGATATTTTATATATATTATGCAAATATTCAAAACTCCTCGAACAGGATGTTGCTTTGAATACTGTTGAAATCACATATTAAGAGAACAATTTCGAAGCTCGCGACTTGACATATAGAAATTAAATGCTCGTGATATAGATTTAATAAAAATGTATGTGTAGCCAAAATTTCAAGTAACACAATAGTATAATATATGCTTATAACTAATTGTCGCTACAAATTCTGATATCATAATAGTTAGTATTTTTTTGAACAAGTTTTAGGATGTTCTGGTGTTAATATGGTCTTGTTACCATGGGTGTTTGTTGGTCGTCCCTAGGGGCATGGTATCCCGATAACAGCCAGTATCTTGGGATGGTCTAATATCTTCTTATAAATTTAGTTATCCTCGCTTTTTTTTGAAAAATCTGGGAAAAGTTTTAGAAAACTAAGATGTCAATCTTTAACAATGAAAAGTCTTCCCATCCACCTTGGAGCGTGGTCAAATTTCTTGGTATTTCTCAGTGAATTTGAGCTATGGGGGTTGCGGTGGCGGCACGATTTTATTGGCAGCATTATTCACGGTCAAGTACAATTGTTGCACAAATTTGTTGCTTCGTCTATTGCGCTCTATTTTCTTGTTTTGAGGGATAATCTTTTCTTGAGTCTGCTGATCGAGCAAGGGATTCCCGTGCAGCTTTCTGAAGTAAGTTAGTTTGGAATTTTCAAGCGCTTATATACTAAGTCCTGGAGAATAAATTATTTTATTTTAAGTATATGACCAGAGGGAACACAAATACTTTGAATAAATCTTATTTGTGACCGTTACAATTAAAATATATTATAATTGTAATATATTTTTTTAACATTTTGAAAAGGAATGATTTATTTAAAATCTAATAAAAATATCAAATCATTTTACGTATTAACCCTTTCTCCTCTGACTGTCCCCTCTGACGGGACTTTTTAAATTTAACAAATAACAATATTATTATTATTTTTTATAAAACATGAATTAATAAATATATTTTTGAACTTTCATTCCATTAAAGAAATTATTTACAATGCTATATCATTTTATTGGAAGTTATTTCTTACTTGCTATTTTGTTAAAAAATATGTTAGAGTTGCTGATAGGTGAGGTGAAAAACATGTACAATGAGTGCAAAGGGTTAGTTTATCCATTGAATGTATAATTTTGCATTTTTTTAAGTACATTTTTAAATAGTCAAATATTTAATGCAAGTTTTTATTATCATTTGAAAATCTTCAGTTGTTTTATTAATATTTTTGTATAATATTTTATTACTCGTTACATTAATCTCATATCAGATATTTCTATGTTAAAATATGACTAACAAAATTATATATATATATATATATGTGTGTGTGTATATATATATATATATATATATATATATATATATATATATATATATATATATATATATATATATATATATATCTCCTTGAAGTCTTTGTTCTAGAAAACTACTTGACCTCTATTTTAATAACTAGTTACAAAGCATGTTCTAATTAAATCTCAAGTTTTTCGTTGCATTGTTATTATTACGTTATTTGCATTTTTTTTATGAAACACAAGAACTGTATTGTATTTTTGAATATATTACTTTTACATGTATATCTTAAAAAGTAATATGATGAATAATGATTAATGACATGTTTATTATATCATTGAGTTATTGTTAAAAACCGTTTTGTTTTGCGGAAGATTACATTTCAGGTAATATGCATGACTATGTTCACTCACACAAATACATATATTATTATTATGAGATTAACTTTAATTACTTAATTGAGAAATATAATATATACGCTATAGTATTGACTGTTAAATTCAATGAAAGTGTAATAAGAACGGATCACATATTGATGTTTCTATATCAGTTATTCATTGGATCAAAAAGATACTATGAAGAATAGATATTAGTTTGGTAAAAAAATAATTGCGGTTTATGACCTTTAAATTTATTTGTATATATATAATTTAAATGGTTTTAAGTGGTCTAGAACTGTTGGATGAGCAATGATTAACTTTTGTGCAATCTCGTGAATAATTGTGCGTGGTTCCTGATTCAACTTACGCCTTCAGTTGTTCGTTATGAACTGAAGAAGAACACTCGTGACCTTCATCTTCAAGGCTTTTGTCCCCAGCACGAAATTTTTGGAACCACTACTGATGATATATACAGTTATTTGTATTCTAATACAGTTCTTTCACTGTGGCTGAATTCAGTATCACAAACAATTTTTTTGCGGTCCACAAACCATGAAAATTTTTCCTGTTCAAAAAAGGTTAATAAATGATTATTAATCATTGTTAATTATTGTTAATTCGCATTTCAATAACGATTCTATCATCCTCAGAGCTCTAATGCACAGAAAGAAAATATTTGTATCAATTAACCCCCTCTACTGCAATTTATTTGCATGCAATATTGTCCAGGTATACAATTTAATTTTTCTTAGTTTTATAGATCAGTGGATAACATACAAACACCTTTGTTGCCCTAACAGTTAGCTGTTAGTAAACAGCAATATTTATTTTATAAATTTACATTGAATTCTCTTTGGTATAGATTATATATGTATAATAAAAACAAAAAAGTTGTCCTGAAATTCCTTTATAACGCTTGACAAAAAAATTACATTTCTGGTGTTTGAATGCAAAAAGGATGTATTTGAACATAACGCTGATATATAAGGCAACAATATATTACAGTGGATTTATATATTTATCCTTAACTACCTTCCGGTATAGTTGGAATCACTAATAATCTTGAAGTATACGATACTTCTCAAAACACTCCAGAAAATGCAGTGTGGTGTGAGGGTGGTTGATATTTGCAATTATTAATGATGTTTACAATGTTGGTTGGTGCAATTATTAAACTACTAAAGATCTTCAAACATTCTTGACGAGTGCAGCTCGTCATTGCCAACTTTGGCATAGAAAGCTCGTGACGAGCTGGACTCGTCATATCAGTTGAAGGGGTAAAATTAATCTCGACAACATAAAAGGTAAATATGTAACAGTTTATAACACACACACATACTTATATATATATATATATATATATATATATATATATATATATATATATATATATATATATATATATATTATATGTATAGGTAACTGTATATGTATAATATATTAATACAATCTATCATAAAACTTACTAGTTGATATCCTTGAAAGAATTTATAACATGTTACTGAAATCTATATTTTTTTACTACTATAATTATTTAAATGAAGCATGTATTAGTATATATTTACTTTTTTAATACTGTGTTTTTAGTATTGTAAAATAAACGAAACATGTTAACTATTTGTATGATTATAAATACCTAATATTTGTATATTCATGAAATTGAATTCATGTAATTGAGGTTTATAATAATATTTTATCCAAGGTAAAAGACGATTTGTAATGAATTTCAGCTGTTCATTTATGAAGTAATATCCAAATGAATAAATTATTTAGAATGAATGTTAGAGCTTTGATTAGAAATTACTAATCGATTTTAGTTAGGAATTTGCTGAATCTATTTATTTTAATAGGAAAAATATTATCACTTATTCACTCGTACTCAGATTATCATTCATTCATATATATATATATATATATATATATATATATATATATATATATATATATAGAGAGAGAGAGAGAGAGAGAGAGAGAGAGTCATCTTGTTAAAATTGTCTCCCCTACATAGAACGAACTAATTATAGAGAAGTATTAGCTTGATTAATTTACGCTCAACCTGTCATAGTTTTAAATCCAGGATTATTAGAAATGCCATTTTTCATTACAAAAATATCGAGTTTGAATTTCGATATTCTTGTTAAATAAATGTTGTGGTAGTAAGTACAGACAGGTAAAATAATGATATAAAATGAATGTTTTCTTTCTAATTCACATGTACTGTTCGTACAATGTTTCTTAAATGTTTAAATAATAAAACATTTTTAATTAACATGTATGTAAATTGTGAAAATTTATTAGAACCTCTTTTCAAGATACATAAATTTGGATATTTGTATAGGACGTATTTAATGATCTGTTGTACGTTTGTTCTTTTTACAAGGTGTTAACAAGTAGTCTATACGTGTCGTGTCCTCCAATTAACTTGTTTTAATTGGACTTGTATTTAATGTAATGTTTACTGAATTGGATTTGTATTCTTCTTACATACACTTCTTTAGATATCGGCATACATTTTTTCATATATTTTTGATGTATTCTTATATTGTGAATCAATTTATAAAATAATAAAAATCAAATAAAATTAAAAATACAGAAACATCCAACAGGAAGATAATTTTGTTGCAACTTCTTTAAAGATTCAGGTAATAAATGTAAGTTGTTTTAGAATATCAAAAAAAAAAAAAAAAAAAACGATACAATCTGCATTGCAAGAGAACTAATTTAAAAACATTTTCTATCTTGCTTCATTCCTGTTTGAATTGTAAATTCAATAATTTATTTCTGAGTTTTCAACAAAAAATATACATAAATTCTTTTGTAATCGAGTATGAATTTTAATTTTTATTATTTTTATATATGTATGTGTATATAAATATATATATACGTATATGGTTAGTACCCACTGAGCAAGCGAGTGACTGTACGAGGTAAAGAGAGTAAGAACGTTTCTCCCTCGCTCCACTCACGGGTTTTTGCTGTGTGAAGCGTTTCACATTTCGTCTCGCTCGAGCAAATTTACGTTACCGTGGCTATAGAAGTTTCACTTCAAAAACAATTTTTTTGTTCGTAAGTCTCAGATATTTTTTGTATGTGAAATATTTCATTTCCAAATTCGTATAATGTTATATTTCTTCAAATGTACTCTTTTTTTCCTCTTTTTAATTTCTTACTTGCAAAACTTATTTCTCGACACAATAACAGGACTTTATAGAGAAGTTTTTCTATTTAAATTGTTAAACTGTTTCTATGTCGGTTTATGCGAGTACATTACTTTAGTGTCTATAAAAAGATATTTCTTATTCCAAATTACTATAATCCTGTTTAGAAAATTTTCGATAGTTTGTTTTGATATTGTATATTTATACACATACAATCATAGTTATATAAGTTTGTGTCATGTGTGTTATTTATGTCTGTCTGTCTCTCTGTGTCTAACATGATAAATGCTATACAAACTTATGTATATATGAATTATTTGTCAAGAAGTGTATTTGTTTCTTTTTATATGCGTGACCTTTGCAAGTGATCAATATAGCTGTATTTCATTGAAATTTTTCACATTTTTTTTGTAGTCTATAAATAATTTAACGGTCTATAATGTCTGCTGAATTACGTCCTTGTACTTTATTTTAGTGCTGATATCATATGACGTTGTTTGTCTTTTTTCTGTCATAGTAGATCGGTACAACGACGTGAATAATGTCGCTATGGTATTTGGTGCGTAAATGGAAATTTATGCTTTCATAAAGGTGAAGTTTATATTTTGCATCGTTTGATTATTGACACCTGATTTTCTAAGAATTGATGGTTTTCATAAAAATAATTGAATAGTAGGTAAATTTTATATATTTTATAATTTTATATATATATATATATATATATATATATATATATATACACACACATAGTCAAATCTCTTTTTATGTGGTCGATATGCTCCACAGAAAAGTGCTTATAAAAAAATCTCACAAAAAATACATCACTTACGTTGAAAAATTAGGGATACATTCCATAATTTTCTAAAACCGCATAAAATCAAAGAAATGAGTTAAAATACTCCCTTAATCGCCTAAAAAAGTTTATGAAAATTCAGGAAAATAAGAATGCCTAAAAAAATCCTTTGAAAATCTGAAAGAAATTAATATAAACTTCTTTTTACATTTTTTCATCAGATGTATGTATCATCACTATCTGACAGTGTTCGGCACTATTTGCGAAGTGGTGCGAAAGAAATTCACTTTCATCTCTAGAAGAGATAGTCAGTGCATCAGATTTGTATGGTAAAAACAATGGTTCTTCACAAACAGAATTAGCGTCAACTTCACTTGATTCTTTTCCTCTGTCAATGTAATTAGTGATTAAACTTTGCGCTGATATTATACTAATTTTTTATTCAGTTCGCGATATCCAGACATGCAAGTCCTTAGTTCATGTTGGAATTTTAAGGCTCGTTCAGGATTTGTGTCATGCATAAGAAAATTTTTTTTTCATTTTATTACGAAGTTGAAGACCTCGAATTATATTTGCAGTGAGGGGGGGATAGGTTTTTATTCCGCTTCACTATCGTTTTCTAGATCTTCGACGATATCTGAAGTTATATCAATAATATCATCGTCACTGAAGGCATCATCCACAAGCAATTCAATTACATCATTCTCGCTAAAGGTATCAAAACCTCCATCAATTTCACACTACAAAGCAATGATTTCATCTGATAATGTCGATGGTTGAATGGTTGCCCTGTTTGCAACACATCCAGGAGAAGCTGCTTTCCAGCAGGAATTTAAAGTTTATGATCTTTTTTCAGCGATAGTAGACACAACATGAATTAAATAGTCTAAAATAGAAAATTTTAAATTAAAAAATATAATAATAAATTGATTTTTTTAAACGACGTGCAGCTTATGTATATATGTAACGGGGAAACCCCGATTGCAGTTAAGTAGTCGAGCACGAAACAAATATTTACAAGTTTTGTTTTTATTTACGGAGGCTTTGATAGGGAAATTACAGAATTAGTTCAAGGTTATCAGACGCTCCTTGCACATTTCTTCTTTTAATCCAGTCTCTTACCCATATTCTTCTTTTTTCTAGTAGTTTCTTCTTTTAAAACTTCTGTAACGTCATTCACTAAGGCACTTGTAATTGTCACTGAACACTTTCTTTAGATAGAACGATGACAACGACGTGCGATGCTCATTGTAACAAACTTGAAATTGAACTATTCTCTATGAAATCTAACGGGGTGTGTTTTTTTTATTATAATTTGTGTTCGGCCGCAATGACCTTGTCTGTTGAAGCGCCCTAAAACCCCAATAACCAGCTACTATCTACCAAACCACTAGTTTTGTGTGAACGGACTAAATTAAGATCTAAAGAAAAAGTGAACTAGTATACTGTACCGTTTACCATCCTAATGTAAACCAAGCTTAACTCTGTTTTAAGTAAAAATATTTTTTCGTCATTTTAGGATTTTTAAGAGCAAACCTTAACTTTTAAAAACACTATACACACACACACATATATATATATATATATACATATATACACACATACATAGATAGATAGGCGAAGCAGTGATATAACAGTAGACAACATAATGTTATCTGAAAGCAGGATAGTAGACATTGCATACTTTCCGTACTCCAGTTGAAAAAAGTGCTGCCGAACCAGCGGGAATGATTTGTTTATCTTTGGGGAAGGTGTTGTGAAGCACAAAACATACAAATAATACTAAAACACTGAAAGAGATCCGAAAGTGCATTACGACTTCGTTGACTCAAAGCCACCATCTTTTTTTCGACAAGGGATTCATCAGATAAAGAAAAGTTGTACAAAATAATGAGAGATACTTGAGCATTGAAATCTATTCCGTTTTTCCATAAACATCCAATTTCTTTAAAAAGGACACCGAATTTATTTATAGACCTTATATATATATATATATATATATATATATATATATATAATTATTATTACTTTTATTGTTCTTGGTAAGTTATTTGCGGTTAAGTTGTTTTGAAACTTTAATAAGTATTAGATTGGTATGAAAATAATTGCGGTTTTTGTTTTTGAATTCTAACTTTAATTTTTACAATGAAAGTGTAATTTCATCGGATTCATGTTAATACTTTAAAGTGCATTTTTCGGTCTGTATATTGGTAATATATGGACTTTTAGTTTTATTATTAATTTGTCTTCAAATTGAGCTATTGAAATAAAGATGAAAAAGTATTAAATAACAGCATTTTTTTTATATGAGTTCAAAGTGAGCGGTAAAGCCTTAGAAACTGCTCGTAAACTAAAGGATGCTTTCGGTATGGATGCAGTTATGGAACGTACAATGATGGTTCATAAAATTTCGTGCTGGGGACGAGAGCCTTGAAGATAAAGGTCGCAGGCGTCGTTCTCCAGTTCATAACGACTTACTGAAAATGTTAGTTGAATCAGAACCATCCACAACAATTCGAAAGCTTACACAAAAGTTAAGCGTTAGTCATCCAACAGTTCTGGATCACTTAAAACAACTAGCAAAATCGAAAAAGTTGTAAATGGAAGTCATTGTAAATGGATGTAATTGTAATTGGAAGTCATAAACCGCCGTTATTTTTCTATCAATCTAATATATAGTAACAATTATTAATATATTTTATATAACCTTTTATTATTATTTAATGTAATTCTTAAAACTAGTTACAACTAATAACTGACTTACACTTTAATTATTTAATTTCGTGTTCAAATATTTTTCATCTCACTTATTTGTATACCTCAAAAATGTCAATAATAATATAAAGTTCAAATATTGATTTCATTTTTGGTATTTTTATTAGCCATACTTTGTTTAATTAGATTTAATAATATTTCTTAATGAATTTTCCAACAGTTCTGGACCACTTAAAACCATTTAAATTAAAAAGTGTACATGAATTTGAAGGTCATTAATCGCAATTATTTTTCTACCAACCTAATTATTCGCCGATAAAAAAGAAAAGTATCCAAAGTTTCTCTAAAAATGTGTAAAAATAATACAAACGACAAATGAAAGTGTATACAATTTTCCTTGCATAATATGAAATAATAAGTGTGTGTATGTGTTTATCATTAATGAGTTTATATGTAAAATTAGTTATATTTTAGTATTCTGTTCGCATTACTATCAGTATACAAACAGTAATAACCAATTTAAATGTGGAAATAGTGTTTTACCTTGACTATATTCACGAAATTAGTTGCTATTGACTCATTTTAACACATGAGGATAGTGTGTTGAATAGACTTGTCAATATGGAAATGGGCATTTTATTTGTTTATCACATATTTTTATGAGAGTGAGTATGACAATTATATTTAATATTTTTATTCTCGATTTTTTATCTTACTGTTATTAAATGATGGTCATCAGTTTTTTCAATGGAGACAAGAGTTATTTTAGAAGTATAACTTCAGTGTTTAAGTTCTTTAAGTCCAGGTTTTAATTAATATCTCAATATCACATTTATTTACTTGCGATCAGTTTAGTAACATTCTTAGTGATTTACATTTTATCGCCCGATTTTTTAAGTTAGGCGGATTTATGATTTAAATACGTTAAGTAATATAAATTAAAAATCTGTAATATCAGACAAAAATTTATAAATGAATCAATAAATTGAAAAATAAATATCTTTGATTGTTTCATGCCAAATTGGTTAGGTAAAATTTAACATAAGGTTAAATAGTTGAACTAATATTGAAAATTATATTATTTCCTTTTGAATTCTTAAAAACATATTTCATTTTTTCTGTTTACTTCTGGTTCGATGACCGTGGGATTCTGTTAAATTTTACTAATATTTGTAGAAGATGAACTCAAACGTGGTCTTAAAAATTTCAAACTATTAAGGATTAGAACAATGCATATAATAAAATTATGTTAATATAACATGTATTTTTTACTATATTTTGTGTTTAAAAAAAATAAAAAGAAATCCTTTTTTAAGTATAACTGTGAAGATTATTGTCCAAAGTTAATTTTTGATTCATAACAATTTTTAAATTTAAATAACCATTTTAACAAATAAACTAATTAAACCAAATTTGTAAATTAATTGTTTATTATATAATTGTTCAAATACATTTGGTTATGTTATATTTGTCTTTTCAATTATCAGTGAGAAAGGAGAGGTTTGATATCGATTTTCACTGGATGACAGAACTGAAGATGAAATATATTATAGAAATTTGCGAGTAAGAAAGAAACTTTCATTTCAGACAATATTAGGAAACTTTTAGATCAATATAACACGTGTGTAGAAAAGTAAAGAAATTTTGTTTCAAAATAATAGGCGTGTCGATGACTAATGTCATTAGCGTTCGAGATTATCGTCAAGTTTTGAGTAGAAAAGACGTCGGTGGTAATTTATTTTTGTCTAGGATAAGTACTTTTAAAGTGTATTGGTAGTACTGTGGGCATGCCTGTAAAAAAAAACAGTCGCACATTTATTAACCTAGCCTCTCCGAAGGGATATTTGAAGTACCCCAAGTCAATATTTTTGGTTTAATTCGATCGTTATGAAAGTAATTTGGGCTCACTTATATTTACAGTAGAAAATTGAACGAGGGTAGAGTGATAAGGACCCGTGTTTGACAAGAAAACAAAATCGTTTCGAGGAAATTCTTTTTTATTTTTCAAGGTAATCTCCTTTTAGCTCGATGTACTTAGTCCAACACATATCCATTTTTTTATCCCTTCCGAATACGGTATGTCAAACTCCTCAAAATAGGGATTTACAGCAGTGATGACTTACGAATTTGATGTAAATCTGTTACTTCCGAGCGATGTCTGGAAATAGAAAAAAGTCACACGGTGCCAAATCTGCAGAATGTAATGGATGTGAAAGCAACTCGTAGTGTGCAATTTATGCAATTTTGCCATCGAAGTTGTTGATTGTGTGCCGGTGCATTGCCATAATGGAAGAACACTTATTTATCTGTCTAATGTGGATGTTTTTTCTTGATTTCATCATTCAGCTGGTCCAATAATGATATAGAACGCTCTTGTTATTGATTTTTCTTTTTCAAGACAGTCAATTAGCAATATTCCAAGAGCATGCCAGAAAATAGTCGCCATAATCCTCCTAGCTGATGCAATGACTTCTGTTTTCTTTGGTGCATGTTTGCCAGGAGAAGTCTATTGTTTTTTGACTGCTCTTTCGTTTCAGGTGTATGGTGATGGATCCTTGTTTCATGAATGGATATGTATCGATGCAAAAATTCATGTCGATTTAAACGTCGTTAAACACTTCTTTGAAATGTTCAATCGAATAAGTTGTTGGTCTATTATAAGCAAACGCGGCACCCATCTGGTGGATATCTTTTTCATATGCAAATATTCGTGTAAGATGTTCCTTACACATTCACCTCAGATGCATACTATCTCAACTATATCAAGCACTTTGATTCTACTGTCATTTAAAACAATGTCATTGATTTTTCCAATAATCTCTTCAGTAGTTATTTCAATTGGACGACCTGGACGTTCTTCATTATAGACGCTTGTACGACCTCGTTTGAATTCATTGAACCAATATCTGATGGTTGTAATCGAAGGTGCAGAGTCCTTCGCAGATAGAGAAAGACTTTTCTTTAATTTCTCCACATGTTTTCCCATCCAAAAACATAAATCTAATCACTGATCGATATTCAATGAAAGAAAACGCGGTATCCGCGGATAGCATTTTTGTATGTTGCAATATTGTTTTTATATTTTATATTAATTCTACTTTTAATTTTTTATGTATATATATATATATATATATATATATATATATATATACGTATACATATATATATATATTTACATACACACACACACACACACTTGTGTGTATAAATAACATATGCTGAGTGATACGTATTTTTTTACAAACAAAAATATTTTCACACAATTTGTTCTACATGAAATAATATTTTCGTACATAAAGAATTGCCGTGTGTAGATAAGAAGATAACAATACTATATACAGTACATTTTTTGTTATTAAAACGAGAACAAAAAGAAATCCGAGTTGACAATTTTCACACCACTTACCCGCTGATAACGTAACGTTAAACTTATAAAAACTTCGGCTGTTTACACACAGTCGACGTTTCTGTGTGCGCCTACGATGAAAAGCAACACAATCTTAACAACCTGGGCACGTTACATCATCATTGCGAGGTGATTCGCTCGGAGATACATGGGCGACGCACACTTCAGGCGTCTGAAATCATCGTCGTGACGCTTCTGTGACGACGCTCCAGTGTTTCCGATAGCGCCGCAGGCGGTGAAAACAAGTACTTTAATGAGAAACGATGGAAGAGATGATGATGGCTTGGAATGGCAACGCTGTTCTGTGCGAGTCTCATAATTAAACTTTGTTTTAAGTGTCGTCGAAGCAGCAGTGCGGTATGTATATATATACACTCGAATTTGGACGGGAGGATGGATATCGCGAAGGAAACGCGAGTGCAATTTTCGCTACTTAGCGCATTGTACTGTATCGAAGTTCGTGAATACGTAAAAATTCTAGTACTCAATTATCATCGCACGAAGGTACGATTGATATAAAAATAATTATATAAAGTGTATACTCTTTTGGAAAAATCCTGTGAATAAAATCAAATGAAGAAAATTTATTTCATGGAAAAAATAATAATTTTATAGTATCTACTTGCAAATAACTTCTTTTTAATTCTATCTACTGTCTTTTATCATATAAATTAAAGGATAACCCATTGAAACACACAAAGCGTCGATGTCGAACTCAGCAGGACGTCCAGAATAGGAATCAGAACGTCTATCCTCTACACTGTTTTGTTCATTTCTAAATCTTTGAAACTATTTCTAAAGAGACTGTACACTGATCATATACTCTATGTATTTAACTGCAGCAGTTCTATTTTTACCACTAAATAAATCAAATATATAACGTGCCATTTGTATTGCATTGGAACAAAAGTTCGTAGCTTTTGTAATGTGAAATTCAAAGGGATTGTTTATTTATTTGTAAAGATATTTATTCTAATACATATGCCCCATTTTTCCCATAATCTTTTACATAGTTTAATAATTCCGTCCTCCCAGAACTTGGCGTATTTCTGGGCGATGAATTGATCCAGGTGGTTTCTGCAGGCTTCCAGTGAAGTAAAGTTCTTTCCATTAAGGGACTTCTGTAGGGATCAGAATAAATGGTAATCTGAATGTGCAAGATCAGGTAAATATAGTGGATGAGGTAGGACACCGCAGCCAAACTGCATCAATTTCTGCCGGGTCTGCAAAGAAGCGTGAAGTCTAACGTTGTCTTGATGGAAAACGATACTCAGATTGGCCAATTCGGGGCGCTTTTGATCGATTTCCATCTTTTATTAGTCCAATTGAGCCCAATACTTTTCCAAATTTATCGTCTGATTATTTGGGAGAAGCTCATAATACACAACACCTTTCCAATCCCACCAGATACATAACATCACCTTCTTCAGATTAAGACCCGCTTTTGGAGTCGCTAATGGTGGCTCATTTCATTTCCCCAAAGACCTTTTTCGAGTCACATTATTGTAGACGATCCATTTTCATCTGCCGCCATTAATCGTTTCAGAAACGGATGATTTTGGTTTCTTTTAAGGAGCAAATCACTGATGGAAATGCGTTTCATTAAATTTCTTTCACTTATATTGTGATACATCCAAACATCGTAGCGATTCACATATCCAAGTGTTTTCAAATGCTTCACACAACACTCGTATGAGAGGGTTAGTCTAATTGGTCAGTTTATGTTCGCATGTTGAAACACTTTGTGCTCTGAACACAACTGTTAAGCTCTAAAACAGTAAAATATATCAAGAAAGTGCGTGGTCTGAGGTCATATTACATTATTTACAGTTTGTACAGCAAACTTTTTTCACTTTTTTGACATGACAATTTGGAATGTATGTTGGTTGTACGATAAACTTCATTCAACTAAAATTAATTATTTAGAGTTTAGAAATGATCTTGCTTGCAAATTACTAAATTCTGCCAGCGAAATACATATGTTTTCACGTAGCAACAATTCAAATATACAGCACTTCTGGCAAAAACTGGAGAAGTGACTTAGTTGCCATGTATGTGCCAACATCAAGCGGCACACAGCTACTTTCTACGCTTGTGAAATTTGTAAAACCAACAATCGACAACCAATTGGGCTATGTTCTATTGACAAATGTTTTAAAATTTATCATATAAAATAAATCACCTGTATTTCACACGGAAACATTGTATTTATTGAGTATTTGCTTTCCAATCTTATTTATTTCCTTTTAATTTAATGTGGTATATATTTGACACATGCTCTACAACATAAATTTTTAATCTATAACCCAGCGTCACATATGTGTGCCAGTTTATAATAATACTTACATTACTTATTTAGAATGTTCTAAATGTATATAAGTAAAGTCTATGCTGTTTGGTCTCATGTTATCACAAAGAAAATCCTGGGCTGTGGTGGACGTTTTTCCCCTAAAACCCTGGTAGCGAACTTTGTTAAGGTAACATCTGTTTATTAGAAATAATTTTGACCATTTATTATTAGATTTTCTTTAACTAGATGAAAAAACAGCTATAAAATTTTGTTGAAAATATGAATTTGTATGTCAATGCTTGAAGAGTATATAATATATCTATGAAAAATATTTTTTATGTTTAATTATCATATCGCTTCAAGTTAACTAATTAACTTAACGACGTTATTATCAAAATGTGAATGTAATAATTAAAATAAAATACCCATTTTTATTATCAAACTGTTTATTTTATCTTTATAATATTCATAAATTGTCGAGTAACTTGAAAGTAAATTTTTTTAACATTGTAAATAACCTTGTCGTTCGTGATGTTTACGCGAGAAAAAAAAGTATGTTTGCTTTCTACTGGGCGCTTCGGAGATCGATTCGCAGGCCGAACATTCGTCGTGTATCTTCTGTGTTTGAAACATTCTATATTTTTTTATCTCGATATTCTGACAAAAAAATATCACAGTTGCCACGTTTTCGCATATTTGACTTTCTTTCGGGTTCAACGTTTACCCTATATTATCATTGATTTTTTTTTATTTGAAGGAATGGCGAGCGTCGAAAATTTTTCATGAATTTTGATGAAATCCTTTCGTTCTGTTGACTTTTCTTTGAAATAAGTACAATCTTTTGATTTAGTACATGGAATGTGATTGTTACACAACCGTATTTCGATAGATCGTTTTATTTTTTTGAATAAAAAATAAAACAGACGGGTATATTTTGAAAATAAAATTGTTTCTCTTGAATCATGCTTTAAATGGAATTTTTTTGTTCTAGAACACAAAGAATTATTTTAAATTACATATGTTGATCACAAATTGAAAGCATTCCTTATTTACAATCGTTATATATATATATATATATATATATATATATATATATATATATATATATATATATATATGTTGGTGTATAAAAAACTAAACATAATACTTTTCAAGTGTACTATTAATGTGATAGAAAAATAATTGCGGTTTATGACCTTCGAATTCATAATAAAAACCGCAACTATTTTCCTACCGACTTAATAAAATGAATAAAAAAATCTTAATACAACTACTGTTGAAGACTAATATATTTATAATAATATTAGTCGAAATATTTATTCGTTTATTTATTTATCTATTTTAGTATATTTTAAAATCGCATTATTAACTTAATATTTCCAGTTTTTTAAATTAATTTATTATATAGTATGGAGAAACTCTACCTTTATTCAAAAGGATCATTATGTGACATCTATTATTCAGTATTAAATCCAAAACATCTTTATTTATTGTATTGTAAACTAATGGATTTGAACCGTTAGTATTAAACTGTATATTACCTGGAATTACAATTACCATATCTCCCGAAATCACATATAAACCGGCCACGCTATGCGATAAACAAGTCATGAATTCACAAGTCAGTCGCTTACTTAATATCCAGATTACAACATTTCTTCTTAAGTTATAACCTACTAGTATTCACTGTCAAAATAAACGTAAAATCTAAACAAAAAATAGACTAACTTTCATTAATTTAAAAAGGAATCGAGTTCTTACTCCTTAGCGCAACACTAAGTCGGTAGTGTTACACAACTACATTTTTAAAGATGTAATTAGGTTGCAGTATGGTGTAAATTTTTGTATTTAGTAATTATATATTAAGTGATTAGTAAATAATCATTAAGAAAATACAAATTCAATATCACATCGCTTAGATTCTCAAAAAAAAAGAATAAAAATAAAAATTGGATCAATACTTATTTTTAACATGTCATTTAAATATTTCTGTTTTAAGAAATATTTTTTCTTAAAACAGAAATATATGTATAGATGATCCGTTAATCCACTACAGAAAAAGTAGAATTGCTATGGCTGTGATTGGTCTTTAAGCAACATTGAAATGTGGTACTAAAATTAATGGTTAGTAAAAAATAAATTGTATAAATAAGTTAAATTTAGAAATGTGAAAATATACACTTACTCAGAAGTGAGGTTAAAATCACTCCTGAATTTAATGGAAATATCTCTTTATAACTAAAAAAATGGTCCGCCGCTATGCGTGGTTTTTATTCGTTCTCTGATTGGCAGATGATGATCACGTTATTTGCTTTCTGATTGGTTGATATTAGTATATGATCAGAGTTCTGTTTCACGGTGTACAACAAAAGAGAGTATACGATTTCAGTACACAACTAAAAGAAATTTATTCAAAATATTGTATTTACTGAAGCTTTAGAGTCAAAAAAATGTTACACATTTTAATATTTTGTTTTGTTGTTAATTTCAATAAACTTCCAATTAAAATTCTACGCGGATTATTTGTATGTGTAATTTGTTAATTTCTGTTATTTGTTAGGAGTGAGCGAGCGGGGGTTAAGTCCCACAGAGGTTGACGAGCACAGTGAGCAGGGGATGAAACCCTATCATTACTTGAAAAGTAGTTTTTCTAAAATACCAGTCATGTAAACATGGAAATGGCATATCTTTATTTATAAATTATATTTAAATAAAAATGATACTCAATAACAATTTTTTCAGTATTACATCTCTACGCAGAATATTCTCTTTACGAGTTTTATTAAATATACAAATTAATTCGGTGCCTTTTTTTTATCGAAATGAATGTTTACGGAATACATTTAAATTCTCAGAATACAGCGAAATCCGGTTATTATAATCACGGATAATGTTATCAGTCGACTGTTATCATAATCAGTCTGTGCAGACAAACGACAAACAACATTTGAAAAGTTTTTCAAATAAATTTTATGTTGTTTTGAAAAAAAGTTGTTTATAAGAAATGAAGCATATATAAAAATGTAATGTTGTATTAAATGTACAGTTTGTGATAAATATAAATTGTACAAATGTTATAATTGTTTTGTAATAAATTGAGTTCAATAATCATTTTTTTTATCCTCTGTTTAATGTTGTCAGCCGGTTATTGTTATCAAAATTACAAGTCCTAAAGTGATTATCATAAGCGATTAATTCCATTGTATCCCCCATTATTTTGTATAATTTTGCTTCATCTGTCTGGCAATTGTTTAACTGAAAAATCAATTGTTGAAAAAAGGATGGTGACTTTGAGTCGATGAAATCTTAATGAATTTTCAGACCTCTTCCACTGTTCTAGTATTTTTTTGCATATTTTATGCGTGACAACACCTTTCCACAAAACTGAACAACTGATTCTGGCGGCTTAGGCAGCATTTTTTTCAACTGAAATACGAAATGTATACAATGTCTAATATCCTGCTTTTCGGACGCCACCGCGTTCACTGCTAATTTGTGAGATTATGCTTACTGCTTGAACAAGATATTTGATGTTTTTAAATGTTAAGGTTGGCTCTCCAAAATCTTAAAACGACGAGAAAAGTTTTAATTTAAAACAGAGTTGTGATTGATTTAATTTCAAGATACTTAATTAATTTCTACAACTAATAATTGTATAAATTAAATTAAAAAAAATCTCAAATATGTATTTACCAACAAATGAAATTAAAAATATTCCGGAATTTGATGGAAATTTTTCTTGAAACGTAGTTTTTTTTAAATACCCATATCATGTAAATCTAAAAATGGTATATCTTCATTTATAAATTATATCTAAATGAAAATAAAATTCAACTTATAAACACATTTTTCAATATCACATTTCTACGTACAAAATTCAGTTGTGCGTGCTTTTCAAAACTTTTTTAATCAATAGCAGAGAAGATTACATTTGTGCTATCTGTCAATAGTATAGGTCGGTAGAAAAATAATTGCGGCGTATGACAGTCAAATTCATATATAAAACCGCAATTATTTTCCTACAGACTTAAAAAGTCATTACAAAAATTATTTGAATTTAGATAGAAAACAAATTTGAACGTGACTTCTGCTAAATTAACATGTCTTATTTTCTTATCCTAATTTGTTTGGCTATAATATATAATTCTTGACAAGGACATTGTTTTTCTTGTGGTAGTTTGTTTATATATTTACAATTCATAAGTGTCAGTTTGGTAAAATATACGAATTACCTACAGTAATATCTACACATAATTATCTACATGAAATGTTATGTATAGGCAGGAAATAGTTACCAACAAAAATATAATTATAAAACTGAAAGTAAGTGTATAAAATGTAAATATTTAAACGTGAATATGTGTTATAGTATAAATTAAAAGTAGAAAAATCGTAAATTATACTAGCGTTTATACTGATTTCTTAAGTATCCCTCATTTAAGAACATATTATGAATTTTATTTCATACACGTTTTAAATTATAAATGAAGGCGATTAAATATAGTTGACAGCATATTATGTTCAAATGTACTTTTGACGAATGTTATTTTTCGTTAAGAAAGGGTCCTTGTGGGGAAAAACGCTGAATAAACTTGTATATTCGTGACATCTAAAAAAGTAAATAATATAGTTATATAATAGTATTTTTTTGTCAGTAACACCTTTTTTTACTTAAGTCTTACTTTTTTATTTTAATGCCGTTTGCAAGAACAAAAATATATTTCATAACTGGATTGTATAAAATTATTTGCCATTCAAGTTTATTTTATGAAGAGGTTTAGTATTGAAATGTATTTTTTTCATACTTCGTTTAAAACTTGTATTTTCAACATATAAATAAAAACACAGTATGAGATTGTCTTGATCGATTCAAATATTATTAGTGTAAAAATTGTACTTCAGTTTCTAATCATAATGTAGGCTTCTTTACATGTCTATAAATTTGCGTTACTTACGTTTAAAATATTAGGAATTTATGTTATATATTTTAAAGAAATATTAATTTGTGAACTAAATTATTTATTAGTAGTATTTTATTAGTATATTTTCTACAGTTTCTCGCCAAAGTTTTATTAACTTTATGTTTTTATGATAGGTTGAATGTTACAGACAAGTAAATAAACGGTACTAATTGAAAACATCAGATAAGGTTCAATATTTTGTAATAAATTGAATTAATATTTTGTAATAAATATTTATCATGTATACACATTTACCATTCAAATTATGATAGAAAATAATTTTATTGTTCCATTTTTCCAAATTCTTTTGAAAAAATGGATTTGATAAAGATTATTTGGATAAGTCTTCTGACTTTTGAAAGAAAGTTCCATTTAGCAGTGAAACTAAGTTTGTGTTTTTGTTACTTCTGCAGGTAAATCAGTATAAGAAAAATGGAACAGAGAATTAAATAATAGGTAATAAATGATATGGAGATGTATATAAGTGGATGGAATAGATGACTTACAAATGATTGACGGAACAATGGTTTATTTATTTAGAAATATTAAAACTTTAACACGATGGAATGACCCTTTCATTGAAAAAAATTAAGGAGATAATTCAGAAAATAAAAATTGCAATTATTTTTCTACTAATCTAATATATATATATATATATATATATATATATATATATATATATATATATATATATATATATATGGGTGGTAAATGAATTGGGCATATATAACTGGATGGAATAGATGATCTACAAATGATTGACGAAACAATGGCTTACTTTATTTATTTAGAAATATTAAAACTAAATTTGAAGAAAAGTGATACAAAGCTAAGTTTAGACAATAATTTCAACGTCATTCTTTATTCATATATTAATAAGATTCAAAATCGAAATTATACATCTAAAATAGTAAAGTAGTGAATTCTAACATCTGAGACTCTTAAAATATTTCTCCAATTTGCTAATCAAAGTCTCATGGATGAATTAAGAAACATTTAAAGTAGAAAATTCAATACCATAATATTTTAAAGAATGACAGTTTAAAAACAAGTGTTTTTGAATATTGTGTTCATATAAATCTGCAGTGATAACTAACTTAGTAAAATTAATGCCAAGAAAATGTAATAAACACCAAATAGTATCCAATTAAATATCGATGTATTAGTCTCCTTAGTAATATTTTTTCTTAAATATTGAATTTGTGTTTTTTTAAGAAAAATTGCAGTGGACGGAGACTTTCTTGAAATTAATTTTCATGTATATATAAAAAAATATTTCGTAAAATTTAAAAAAATGGAAAAACAAATTTTAAAACATGTAGAGATATTGTATTAAATTATTATTAATGATGACATCCGAAATTACACAAAATTTTCACGAAAAATTGTTATATTGTTATAATTATAATGAAATGTGCGTCTTTATAAAACAACCCCGTTGCAATATAATTACGAGAAATTAGTCAACCCTCTTCTAACGCGATGAATTCGTACCGCGTTATATGGAAACCTCATTAAGAGAAACTCAGTAAGTACATATAAATCAGGTTGATTCGTTCTGCATTATATGAAAACTGCATTTTCAGAGCACCTTGTTATTAGTTTTGATAAAAAAAAAACAGTAATGCTGCATCGTTTCTGCATTTACAGAGGAATTCCCTGACAACTGAAATTGAAAAATGGTAATATATGTGCATGAAGAAAAAGGTAAATTCCCTATTAATTTCAACTGTAAAAGTGTAATAGAAAAATTCATACTATAGGGAGACTGCTTAAGCTAATTAAGTTATATTATATAGAAACCGTGTTATAAGAGTAGCACGTTATAGGAGAGTTTACTGTATAGACATACTACATATATATATATATATATATATATATATATATATATATAATATATATATATATATACTAAAAAACTACGTTGCAATATATCTGAAAGAATGATTATATATATAAACTAACATATATATATATATATATATATATATATATATATATATATAATGGTATTGAGCGAATATATGTGTAGCGAGTAGGAGGTAGAGCCCCATGGCAATGTATAAATAAATTTCTATTTTTTTGTGAATTTTTAATGAAATATAATGTAATAATGTAATTTTTCACTGATTCTATATATTTTATATGAAAGAAAGTTTCAATTAAAACAGATTGTATAACATATTTGTTTTATTGCAAGTATGATTCTCATTTCTTAAGTAACAATTATGTTTTTTGAAGACTTTATTATTGGGTGCACATGTTTGAAATGACTTCAAATAGTAAATTCAAAGAAAAACAGCACGATTCATTTTAAAAAGATATTTCAAACTAGGTATTTCAAGTAAAATGATTAAAGAACTTCTGAGGAAAACTTAAATGAAAGAAGATAGTTTACAACTGTGACTTTTATATTAATATCATTTCTCAAGGTCGGAAAATAAAATTAAAAAATTATCGACAGCCTTATAGGTGAATGTTCATGTTTTCATAAAGTCTGTTATACCTGGAATAAATTGAAACTCTGCAGATGTATTCGTCAGTGAAATCATCTTTTAATCAGAGAATGAAGACAAGAATCAATCAGTTTTTCTTGTTTTTTATAACCCCTATCACCGGGTTTGCTGTTCTTAGCATGCTTACTTAGAATATTATTACTTGTGAAAATAATTTTAGCCATTGTGGTAAATTTATTATAATATTTTTTTCTACGTTTTTTATCGAAATTTAATTATATACTTGCTAATAAATCATTTTCATACTAATTATATTTACTTTTTCAAATATGAAAACGTGAAGTGAAAAGAATGTTTGAAATAATAAAAAGTGAGAGTAACAATAAGTTCTACAAGAATAAAAGAATAATTCACAATAAAACTTGTGCTTGACAGCCGTCAAGTAATTCGAGTATTTCGTTTGTCTAGACACGATAAGCAAATAATTGTCTTGTTACAAACGATATTATTAAATGACGTATTTCCCGATAACTCACTTCGCATCTTCTACTATTTTTATTACACAAACATCGGCTCACTGTTGAATAGGAATGAAAACCAACGATCTAACAAAACGATTCAATATACAGATTTGGAGTTTTTATGTAAATTATGAACAATGGATAAAGAATAAGATGTAATAATAAAAAAAGTAATGAATAGAATTTAAATTAAAATTTGTATATATATATATATATATATATATTTGTCTATATATATATATATATATATATATGTCTATATATATATATATGCCTATATATATATATATATATATATATATATATATATATATATATATATATATATATATATATATATATATGCCTATATATATATATATATATATATATATATATATATATATATAATGTCTACAAATTAATTCGGTGCCTTTTTTATAGACAATGAATATTTACAGGAAAATAGAATACATTTAAATTCTTAAAATTTCCTCCATTATTTTGTATAAATTTGTTTCATCTGTAGGGTAATTGGCGAATCCCTTGCCTCGGCCTCGAAAAGCGATCAGTTGTTCATCTATAGTGATATTTTCAAATGAGGTATACAAGAAAGGAAGGTTATTTACCCACTTTTTCCATAAATCACGGATAGCTGCCAATTTGTCATGAGCTCGGCGTTCCTCTCGATGTCCTTTCTCATCAAAACGAATAACTCTATTGAGTTTTTCAAAATACTTCTTGGATATAGTGGCTCGAAATACTGGTCAACCCTTATTGTGATCCCATAATTTATCGGTAGATTCTCTATGAAACTTATAGACACTGGCTAAAATGACTATTTCATTATAAGCTTGAATTATAATATGATCCACGTCTTTCAAATTGTCACCAAATACTCGATGATCCTATATATTTGTATTGTCAGTATCAATCTTTTGTATCGATTGGGTAAAGCATAATTTAAAAGCATCTTTGATACTTTCGATTTCGATAGCGTAACGTATTATTTCAACTTTATCATATTTTCAGCTCGTGTCTTTCCTTGTTAATTGTTCAATATATTTTCCCATATAACTTTCTTATCTTTTGATCTATAAGTAGTCTTTAAGAGTACTTCTGGAATGGAGACTATATTTTTTATTATTACCATATATATTATTTTTTCTTCGTTCTCGGAGATATCACTACTCTCTGCAAACAGTTCTTCATTATCATCTTCCGTGTGTCATGGTCCATGACTTATCAATGTTGTGCGTTTTATAAATACTCTATATATAAACATACAATATTATATGTCGGGAGAAATTTCACCTTAAGCCCGCTATCGGTTTCTATGAAATGTAAATAATTTTATATATTGACCTTTATTATCTGTGATTATAGTTTTAATTAAATAGCAAAAGGTACAAAATTGTAACTTGTACCTTTGGTTAGTTTATAGTATGTTAAAAATGAAATTGAGTGAAAATTTACCAGAGGATAATATGAGGGTTAATTTAAAACAGAATCATGAGTGATTCAAATACCGTATTTATTATTTAGAGTCAGTTTACTGACTTGAAAATGTTTATATAATATTAATAATTTTATTACTGACTATTTTTCGAACTAATTTTCGATATTTGGATAAATTAATAAAATCTGTTTACTCTTATAATTTATACCAATATTAAAGTTTACTTTTAATATTAATATAATTTATACGTTGTTATTTTCATTTATGTGGATGCTTTATTTAGTAGTCGATCAATAATAGTTTAATGACTTTATTCGAATAAAATTTGATTTACATTTTCGAAGAAAAATACCTGTTTTTGGATAAATTCGTGTAATTCTGTCAAATAAATTAATATTTATGTGTTTTATAAACATTTTAGTGTTTGTTCGCTTTTAAACATATTTTGTATTATAAAAAAATTATGATCATTAAAAGTGTTAAAAATGAATGTGTAAGGCAAATATTTATTATTTAATAATAAATATTTGTACATTTTGTGTTATTTATATAAGAGAAATGAAATTATTTCATATCATTTTATACGTTTTTAATATTGTATATTTTTAATGCGAATAATTGACAGGTAATTTGTTAAATTTTTATTAATAACATTCTACTTATCTCTTCTATGATATCTTTACACATAATCGTTTTTCAATGAAATAAATAGTATGTTGCACACGATATCATTCATTAACATTGCTTTTTTATATCAAAATGAAGGATGTTCTCTTGAAACGTGATTGCAGAATATGAACTATTTTTTTCGTTGAATTAATTTATATGTTTGAATTAAAATTTAATATCTATTTTTATTAGTATTTCATTTAAATTATATATATATATATATATATATATATATATATATATAATATTTATTGCGAAATGTGTATCGATAAAAAAAGATACTAAATTAAATGAATAGTTATATAAAAAAGTGTATAAGTGAATAATTTAAATGAAAATATTTTAAATATTTGTATTTTCAAGAGTGTTTTGCACACAAGTATATCAATGTTAGATTGCGAATTTCCGGTGCCTTGGGTAATGTTTATATTTGACATTTTTTAATAACATTCAAAACGGAAATGGTTAATAAAACTAGCTATGACATTAGTGTTTGGAGGACTCTTTAAATGTTTGTTATAAAATGCATGAATTTATAATTTTTTGCATATTAGTTTTGTGATATATAAATACAACTTATTACATTAGAAAAATGAGCATGTGTAAAGCAAAAATAGAAATGTTCCACCAGAATTTAATTTACAACTACTAACGTAAAATATCCAGCCTACAAATAATTTAAAAACGAGTTGGTTTCTATACAAATTAGTACGGGTATGGCACATTCCTATTTAGTTTCCTATTTAGTATATATATATATATATACACACATACATACATATACATATATGTAGTCCAAAGAAAAATAATTGTGTTATAAATGAGATTATTTATTTTTGAATATTAGATCAGAAATCTTTCTTTTAAAAAAAATAAAAAAATATTCAAATAGTAGAACATATTGAACAAGTCTGAACTTATGTCAAAGTATGTATTGGAAGTAACAAATGCTTTATATAAACAAAAAAGTTTATGTAATATATATATATATATATATATATATATATATATATATATATATATATATATGTGTGTGTGTGTGTGTGTGTATATGGATGTGCATATGTATGATGTTCCTTAATTATAATATAATAATCCTTATATAATGTTCCTTAATTATAATATAATATAATATCTGTTATTTTTATGACTTTTTACAAACTTTAGACAAATTTTAGTTATCTATTAGATTATTTCTACATTGTTTATAAGGGCAGGATACCGAAATGTAACCGCATCAAAAGATGGTATCTGTACTGTACATTTTCTCCTTATTAATTTTTTTTTCACTGAATTAACACGTTTCGAAGCGCATATTTGTTTTAATTTACTGAAACAAATCAACAATGATTCTATTATAAAATCGGTTAAATCCAAGGCATACGTTTTTTGAGAAAAGAATAGAGTGTTACTATATAAAATCGGATTATATTAGTTCGTTATTTTATAAAAAATTATACGATGTACATGTGTAAGGTTTGTTTAAAAAGTGGTTTACTTGCAAAATTTCTTATTATAAAAATATCGATAATATACGAGGTGGTCCAAAAGTTCGCGGGAAAAAAGATAAAAAAAGTCTGATTCAGTTGATTTTTTTTTATTTCTCAATATGGTCCTTCTTAATACTAATACATTTTTACAACGCTCAATGAGCTTTTCAAGATCTTCAAAAAATATTCGTTTGGTGTGCTTGAAAAATGCTTTGAAATAGTCGACTTCACTTCTTCATCGTCTTAAAATTTTTTACCCCTCAAATCTCTCTTGAGATTTGCGAATAGAAAGTAGTCGATCGGGGTCATACCTAGACTATATGGAGGATGGTTAAGTTCTTGTAAGCCACACTCAGTCATAGGAGCCATCGCAATCTGACTTCGGTGTACCGGAGCATTGTCTTGCAAAAGAAAAACATCTTTTGACTATTTTCCACGTCTTTTTTCTTTAATGGCTTCTCGAAGTCAACGAATACTCGACGCGTACCTCTCTCCGGTTATGCTGACACCGTTGTCTTTGTATTCAATTAATAGAATGTCTTCTGCATCACAAAACACAGTTCCTATCATTTTTCTGCTGACTGCGACACCTTTAATTACTTGGGTGGGGTGCCTCCTTTTTCAACCACTGCATGTACTCTTGTTTGCTCTTAGGTTGATAGGGGATGGATTCAAGTCTCGTTTTCGGTAACAGTTCTGTCCAAAATCGCATGAAAATCGTTGCCACACAGGTCCAAAAACTGCTGAATGCACGCAATTCGTTGCCTTTTTCACCGGCGTAAGTATTCTCAGTACCCATCTTGCACTCACCTTAGTCATGCCAAGATGATCATGCACGATTCTGAGAATGGTGGTATTTGTTACTCCAGTCATTTCTGCTAGTTGTTTCTTCTTCGGTTAACCATCTTTCGATACAAGATTTTCGACAATGTCTGAGGTTGACTTCGACCGTGCGTCCAGAGCGATGTTCGATTTCTCTTCCTGGATTGAAAAGAGAATGCCACTTCTTATCAAAATCACGTTCTTTTCTGGTGAAAGATCCCAGTAAACGGCATACATCTCTTCCATAATTACTTTTGGGGGTTTCCCTTGCTTAGTAAGGAATTTAACAACAGCACGTAGTTCGTAGTTATTCCGCGTTGAGTTGTCCTTTCAGCGACAGGGTGATGAGTACTGACAACAACACAATGATACATGGCTTTTACACTAATTAAGAGTTCTCTGTTTGACCGTAACTAATGAGGAGTGGCTCCGACCCTCCCTTCCTCCCTTTTCCGAGAAGTTTTGAACCTTGCCTGGTATATTTATGCTGATTGTAGGAATTTTTTAAAAAATCAAAATTAAAAACGATTATAATAAGTTCATTTCATGGAAAATTGAATCCATATGCTTTTTGTCGTAATGAAATGATTTGAGCATGCAGAGAATGCAATCAATAAGATAAAATTATATAACACTTTACGTATTTGTAGTTGACTGAGTATTGCATAATCATAAAATAAAAATACATAAACAAAAGGTACAGCTACCATTGTATTTGTGTTCAAATTCAGAAAGTCCAATCTCAAACGGCGAATATGTTGTTCATTAATACATTTGACTTTACCTAAAAATCTTTATTACACGCTACCTAAAATCGGTAGTGTACTGATATAAAGGTTCTAGCAGAGAACGCAAAATCCTAACAAGGACACGAGAAAACTTAATCCAAAATATATTGTGTTAATAAAACAGAGGTCATGTACGGAGGACTGTGGGATGTTCTGTTGTTGTATTGTGCTGTTTGTTTCTCCATTAGATGGAATCCTCGCGGCGTTTTCTCCGTAATTTATTATCCGCAAAACAACGAATGTAAAAGCATTGCCGTTTCTCTGTTACCAGCAATGATTTATCTTAAATATATTGTTACTATATACATATATAACCTTTTGTGTATACGTATGTGTTCTGTTTACATCTATATTTGCATACTGTTGGAGATAATTTAGTATTTTACCTACCGCGAAACATTTTATTATACATTCTTATACTGATATAAAAGTCAATTCCAGTTTTTCGAAACCAATTATAAAAAATAAAAATCTTAAAAAGTTTTGTCAATATTATTAAATTAAACTTGTCCGCTATATATGAATGTGTAATGGCGCAAATGTTGCATGTACTCTCTCTCTTTCTATGCATATATATATATATTCATTTACGATAATTATTTTCTTAATTGTTAATAAATTTAAACGTTAATTTAATACTAAATAATTACTGCAAGAATAATATATATTGCCAAGTTAACAAGTCACTAATGTTGCTAATAAATACTATATATATATATATATATATATAAAGATTATATGAGAATGAAGTTCATTAAGTGTTTTTAAGTAAACATTCGCTGTCTTACCGAATAAAATATACGAGGGGATCTTGAAAAATTTACAACTTGGCATATAAATGTCGGTATTGTCTCAATTTTTATAAGAAGTTTTTTAATATATTATTATTAAATTACAATATTTTCTAACTTAGATTAATAATGAATTTCTTTCTTTGTAATATTGAAGAGGTGACAAATATAAAACAGATATAAAATATTACTCGAAAATAATACTTCCAGAAAAATAATTGTACTGATATCGTTTTCTACTATAGTTTGTGCGTATGAAACATATTTCTCTCTACGAGTATAACTAAAAAAATATATCTATAACCTCTTTACATGCGTTTTATTCATTCTCTTATTAGTTATTAGTCACGTGATCAGTGTTCTGTTGGTTGATTATTGGATCATTTCTGTGATTTTTGTTGGGGAGGGGGAGCGAAAGTTAGCGAACTGGGGTGACCCCATTCCTCCGCCGGGAAGGGCGAGGGTGGGGTGCAGGGTTGTAGAGCGCACCGAGCAGCGGGTGAAGTCCCGTAGTTTAATATAAAAAATAATTCATATATTTAAATAAATTATTAATATTATGATTGAACTTCTGTTGATAAAAATTAATTCTAATCAGAATTAAAACATTATTTTTTTTAAAATTACAGTTTGGTAGATTTATATATATATATATATATATATATATATATATATATGTGTGTGTGTGTGTAATATATGTATGTATACCTGTGTAAATTTATGTATATGCTCTGTATAAAATATCTACTTATATCTAATATGTTATAAAATGATATAAAAAATATTATTTGCATTAAGGGTTATTATTTGCAGTCTAATAATTTAAAAATTTGTTGTGTATTATGTATGGTGAAAAATTTATTGTGTGTAAATTACATATTTTCAAATTTATCAGTAAACATACTGAAATGAATGTAAAAATGTAAAAAAAATGTATAACGAGTAATTTTTTTAACTAACTTCTCTTGACGGAGTGACATTATTCATCATGTATTAAAACATTATTTTTGTTTCTTTTTCGAAAACAAATTCGACCCTAATTCTAATTTTAAATGATGACTGACACGTCTGCTCTGTATTTTTTTTTTGTAAAAATAAATTTAATTAAAAAAATGTTGAAAAAAGAGATCCAGTGTCTAATCGTGCGAAAGAATAAATTGGAAATTACATATAATTTTCCATACTTCTTTTACTGCAAGTGTTTCTTTCGTATGATTGATTCGTTTTTATGCAATATCCACGGACGTTTCTACGTCAAGTCATTCTGTCACGACCGTCCAAAATTGCATTTTCGAAGTTAATCACTTTATTACAAGCGACTGCCATTCAAGCATTGAACTAACGTGCCTTTTTTTCTTGCACGTAAGATCATCGATCGTGTGTAACATTAAAAATAAACGTCATAGCTCGTTCAAATGAAATTACAAATAGTGTCACGAACGCATTTGACCGATTCTTTACTGATGGCCAATTATTATAACTTGGATTTAATATTTAAATAGCAATGAAATGTAAATCGATAATAAATATTCTTTTAAATTTCGTATTTAAATAGCAATGAAATGTACAGTTACAGGAAATATCGATATATATTTAATATGAATGTCAACAGTTAATCTATTCAAGTTCAGACACGGATGAAAAATAAATGTCAGCCAAAAAATAACTATAGTATTGGATCAGTACAAAAGTTCATATACAATTTGAAGTTGAAATTCAGGTCATTATTTTTTTACAGAAAACGGTTTTATTAATCAAATGTATTCACCATCGTTTTCTGCAATCTTTTTCCAACGCTCAGGCAGCTGCTGGATTGCTCGTTTGTAAAAGCTACGCGGTTTTTCGGGAAAAAAGGCGGTGGTTTTTGACGGCCGGCCTCCACTGTGTCAATTTATTTATCGTTTAAACTATTCTGCAACGACCGGAACAAATGATAATCTAAAGGTGCAATGTCCGGAGTATACGGTGGATGCGATATGATTTCCTATTTTAACTGCTTCAGTTTTGCTGTATATGGTTTTGCGTTGTGGTAAAAGATGACTTTCTTGTGATTGGCCAAATTCGGACGGTTTTCTTTAATTGCTGCGTTCAGTTTGGTTAGTTGTTGATAGTACTTCTTTTTAGTAATTGTTTTGTCCCGCGGAAGCAGCTCAAAATAAACAACACCTTTGTAATTCCACCAAACATACAGCAACACCTTCATCGGATGCAAACCAGCTTTCGCGACTGGTTCTGCCCCTTCATTCACTTGGTTCCACGTTCGTCTGTGTGGGACGTTGTTTTATATGATCTATTTCTCATCACCAGTCACCAACCGATTAAAAAGACTCTCTTGAGGCATCCAAGCAAAGAAACTGCCAAAGAGATGCGATCAAACTTGTTTTTTCAGACAACGAGTGCGGTACCTACGTATCGAGCTCAAACGTGAACACTAGCTTCTTTAAATGCCGAAATGCAGTCGATCTGTTAATGTCGAGTGTCTCGGCAACCTCCTTCGTCGAAATTCTGGAGTTGTTGTCAACCAAAGTACGCACAACAACATCGTCATCGATCTTAGTAGTCCGTCCAGAGCGAGGTTGATCTTCGAGGTTAAAATCATTAAGTTGAAATTTGGAAAATCATTTCTTTTTAGTTGGAAGTGATTGTGCATGATCCAAATAAATCTCCTGAGTATTTTTCGTTGCCGCGTCCACGGTTTCTCCTTTCCGAAACTCGTACTACATTCTGTGTCGAAAGTGTCCGACCTTTGTTGTCCGTTTTCAAAAATTTTTCTTACCCACAAATCGAATCGAAATAAATGCATTTTATACTCAAATGACAGCTGTGACTATCACCTTTTAAACGATATATAACATAAATACATTTCAATCACAAGCGGCGCCCTTTGGCACTCTTAACACTATCGATTGAATCGTATACGAACTTTTACACTTATCGAGTATAAATAAAATTTCCTGTTTTTCTTTCCTTTTAATCATCTTAGTTTTTTTTTTAATTCTAATACATTTTGATAATGGTTTAGTATTTAAATATTGGAATTGAATATTAAATGGTAGTAATATTTATTCTGAATAATATTTGGTGTGCAAATTAATTCGGTGCCCTTCAATTAAATCAATCAACTCTGTTCTAAATTAAAATATTTTCTCTTCGTTTTAGGATGTTGAAGTGCTAACCCTTACATTAAAAACATATATCTTGATCATGCAGTTGGCATAACCTAACAAAATAATATTGAACACGATGGCGTCCGCAAAGCATATTATGCATTGAATATCCTTCGTATTTCAATTGGAAAAAAATGCAGCCGAAGCCACGGGAATGATTTGTTCAAATTTTAGGGAAGGTGTTATGACGCATAACATGCAAAGAATTCTAAAACAGTCTTATTCTAAATACAAAAATGCTTTACGGCTTCATCGACTGAAAGCTGCAATCATTTTTTCGACAAAGGATTCGTCAGTTACCAGACAGATGGAGCGAATCTATACAAAATAATGGAGGATATTTCGAGGATTGAAATGTATTTTATCTTTTTGTCAACATTCATTTTGTATAAAAAAGGCATGGAATTAATTTGTACACCTTATAAGTTTATCAAAAAAATGAGTTATATATTACATATATTTTCTGGTTGTCTTCATCCTTTTGGATCATCTGAGTGATTTCCATGGATAGCTCTCAATGGAGAACGAGGATTCAGCTGATTCAAAAGAATGAAAACACCAGGATAACATATCAACGGGATCACAGATATAAAATAATACAATTATATTGTAATTGAATTACATTTCACACACATTCGCACACATACATACAGACACATATACACACACACATACATACACACAAACACAGACACATACACACACATACACACACACAGACACATACATACACATACACACACACACACATATATATATATATATATATATATATATATATATATATATGTGTGCGTGTGTGTGTGTGTACCTAATTCGTTTATAACGAGCACATATATAACAAGTTCATAGCTATAGCGGATATGTTGACGTGGGTTTTGGTTCATCTATATTTCTATACAAACAGTCACTTTTTAAGAAGATTGTTTATTAACGGTTATACCGAGTGAATGTGACCTCTGAGAATTTTATTCTTTGCTACATTGGTGGTAAATCCCAGATAGACGATAGCTATCCTTCACGTACACAAATGAAATTTATCCTTATTATTATTATTATTTTAATTAAAGCCCTAAATGTGATTTATGTTGGATAAATTGATGAATTTGTTTATATTAGAAGTGTTATTAAAACTGGTATATATATATATATATATATGTGTGTGTGTGTGTGTGAATATGTAAATAGATATATATATATATATATATATATATATATATATATATATATATATTTATATATATATATATATATATGTGTGTGTGTGTGTCTCTGTCTCTTTCTCTCTCTCTCTCTCTCTCTCTCTATATATATATATATATATATATATATATATATATTTATAGACATAAAATAGTATGTGTATATTAAAAATGGTGTATGTAAGCAAGAAAATTTGAACAATTTAATCTAGTTTATCCAGTATTTAATCTTTATACAAAGGATTTCAATAAAATTGTAAGAACCATCTGTGCGAATTTAAATAATCGATTACTGACACACAGATTATTTAAATAATATTAAGTTATTTTGAAAGTCATTAGTAGAAGTGAGGCTGATTATAAATTCGAATAGTTTTAAAAAAGAATAGTTTTAGTATATATTATATATTAGAATATAACTATATATTAGAATACTTTTTTAGTCAAGTTTTATTTTTCATGCCTTAAATATAAAGAAATGTTTTTGTACATTTTTTGATTTTTGTTCTCAATTAAAAGCGTTTAAATTAAATATTAGACGTGAAATACTTTAATTTTTAAATTTGGACTTTTTATGTGGAGGGGGGGGGGTAGTTCCTGCAATTAAATATTTGTTTTTGAAAAAGTGGATAGGTTCATTATTTTAAATATATATTTAGTATCAGATTTATATTCATTACAATAAATTCCAAATCTTTTATTAAATTTTGTAGAATTTAATAATATTTTTACCGAAAAAACACTTTTATATCATTTGCATTTTTTCATTCATATTTAATAGATTTCAGATTCTCACTTTTAAAGTTTCTGCTTAATTAATTATTACAATAATGTTTTGTAAATGCTGTACATTATTTTATCTGTTTTTTGTTTTTCAGGTAAGAGATTCATACCGTAAATAGGGAAATGGGACGAGGTGATGGTAAGATATTTTTTCTAAATAATTATATACAGCACTGTTTATTAACTATTAAAATATTAATAGTTAAAAAAAATCTATAATTAAACTTTCCTTAAATATCAAAGTATATAATTTTCCTCTAATGTTCAGATAATTTACTTGAATATTTTTCTAAAACATTTAGATAAATTATTGCATTTTACAAATCGGAATTCATTTTTTTTAAGAAATTAAAATGTTATCTTATATTAAATAATACGTAATTATTTCTTCAAATTTATCTTTAACACGTTGAATGCCTTCGGGGTCACCGGTGACCGGCACTCAACTTGCTTGTAGCGCCGTGGGAGTTATTGGTGACCGGGGATGCCAATATTAGTAAAAACATATAATTTCAAGTGAATAGCAACACTTCTAAAATTTTCAATGTTATTATCATTATTACAATGATATAGAAGAACTAATGCATCATTAAACATCCAAGAAATGTACTCCAACGCCGGGAGGGGGATCATCGATAACCTTATTAAGATAAATGCATAAAACATGATAATACAGTCCAACTTAATTATTGTATATTATATGTTAGAATAATATGCAACGCACAACAATTTTTTTTACGGCGTTTTAGGCAAGTCATATAAAATTTGTCTAGCATTAAACGTGTTAATATTTAATATTGAAAAAATCAATGATACACCTTTTTATTCAACTGTAAAATTACTTTTTAGTTAAATTTTTATACATCATTACAATAGTTCTGGTAATGTCGCTAAATTCATTTTCACTATTGAATTATTCTGTCGCGGTGCAAACAGTATGTACTTTTGAATCATAAATATTGAATAATTGATTATTGATCATTATTCATTCTTGTTTATTCGTATTTAAGTTATGATACCATCATACTCAGTATATGAAGGTATAGAAAATTCAGTTTTTTTTTTATTCTTTAATGAGGAAGAATTGTTGATACTTGATGAGGTGAAGTAATGTTTCATTTATGAAAATGACACACTTAAGTACAAGTTTTAAAATTTCTGAAATTATATGTAAGAAACTAGATTAAAAAATAATTGTAGTTATAATTATATAACAATGAATAATCCTAATGAAAATTTTCTAAGCAATATTCTAATTTCTATAGTTTATAACTACTTACTTAAGATTGTATTTTATTTAAAATACATGAATATAGTTTTTTATAATAATAAATTATTCATTATTATTGTATTATACTTCCTATTTTTATGGTGTATGTGGTAAGAGATTATTTCATTTGTGGAAATTCCCTACTCTGCCTTTGAACTGCAGGTATTTTTTTGAAAATTAATCTTTAAAAAACGATGAAATTATGAAATTTAAGTCTAATTAAGTAAAAGTAGATTAACTTGATGGAAGTTCTTTACAAACGACGTTGTACATAAATTTATTATTATAAAATATTAATTTTATAATAAGAAATGTGAATTGGTAACTGTTTATTTTATTAGAAGTATATGTTTTGTTTAAATTGTGAAATAAGTTGTTTTTTTTGTGGGAAAAAATTTAATGGAATATAAATATTTGTACATCACAATTTTTCATGTCACGACGTATGTTTATTGTTACAATATATATATATATATATATATATATATATATATATATATATATATATATAAAGAGAGTGAGTATAAGAGGAGAGAGAAAAATATAGTATCTCTTGTTACTGAAAATATATTGAAATGTCACAATATTTAGTGTATATCCCAAGAAAAAATGAAACACGCAAACACACGTTCACAATCAAATATACGTGAAGTTATCAGTCGTGCATGAAATTCAAAACTGTACATGCATTAAAAAGTTTAATCAGCCGAATAATTCTGTTTTTTTTCGTATTTCAGTTAGTGAAGAACGTTGAAAAAAATATAAAAAATAGATATGAATCGATGTTGTTATGACAGAAATTGATGTAGAGTATAAACAAATCTATGTATATTTAATACACCAAATTGCAATTAATTTAAATTGTTTGTCGTTATTATTAATCAGTATATCCGCAATATGAAGTAAAGATCACGAATGTCCGTGTAATTAAAAAATATGAATGGATTAACGCAAAAAATTGTAATATTTTGTAAATGTAACGCAAGATTCCATTAAAAATAATAATCGTGAAATTTGAACGTCGACGTTGTCACTCTTAAATGCAAATGTTGTTAAAAACCATTCAAACACTGACAGATACCATTAAATTAAAACAGCAATGCTTACCGATACATGCGCCAGATTGCATTATATTGTGTTTTTTTTTTCCTCTTCTCTGTCGCGACCAGATACACTGGTCGCCAGATTTTATGACATTGGGGCGATCAAGCTGTAACCATTGATCTCAATTATTGGATGCAGTATATTTAAAAGTTAACATATTGTTGAAAATGCACGATTTGCATGTTCAATTTTGTATAGATTTTGAACCGATGATATTGTGGAAAAAATACATTCATTTGTTTTCATTATCGATTGATTTTGTCCAGAGTTTCGAGCCCCGAAGTAAAAATATGATGGCTATAAAATAATGACCAGTCCAATAATTCTTCAGATCTGCATTTGTTACTAAATAACACTAAATACATGATAATATAAATATAAATCTGTAAATCAAACTTATATAGGTATTTTTTATTGTTATATGGAAATTTTTGATTTAGAATTTGATAATAGTTAAATAAATAAGTTATGGTATATGTTAAAATATTGTCGATTTTTAGTAATTGTATTATTCGTATTCAGATTTTTCTAATATTGGCGTTTTATATTATTATTCATTATGTGTTTTTACTAATACTGGCATCGCTGGTCACCAATAACTCCTACGGCACTACAAGCAAGTTGATTGCCGGTCATCGGTGACCCCGAAGGCATTCAACGTGTTAAAGATAATTTTGAAGAAATAATAATGTATTATTAAAAATAAGAGAACATTTTATTTTTTTTTAAAAAAATAATTTCTTTAAAAAAAAACGAATTCCAATTTGTAAAATGTAATAATTTACTTAAATGTTTTAGGAAAATATTCATATAAATTATTTGAACATTTAGAGGAAAATTATAAACTTTGATATTTAAGGAAAGTTTAATTACAGATTTTTTAACTATTACTATCATCACATTGACTACCATCCCGGATCATAAAACCCAGTTAATTATTATAGTCCTCCTTGGTCATATAGATTAATTCAATGTCACTAACCAGGTCTATTAAAGAGAATGGACAACATTTAACCCTTTTAGTGCCGAACAACGATATATCTGCGTTGGCTACACTTGCGAAAAGTGCTGACAGCGATATATCGTTGTCTGTGAGTCACTATGCACTTGCGCGTGAGAACAAGTCTTAACCTGTGAGATGCGTCTAGTAGTTTAGAACTAATTTTTATTTCTGCCGTTGCTGTTATGTTAACCCAATTATAACATTATAAAATATATACCATTATGGATGATACGGAATTAGTTCAGTTGATTAGTAATTTAGGAGTAAGTGATGAAAGTAGTGAGAGTGATAAAGAGTTATTATTCGCATCACGATTGTGACATCCACGTAAAATTAGTAGTAGGAGGGTGAAAGCGATTCAGAAACTGACGACAATAATGATGAAAATGACGAGGACTCTATCAATAATTTTCATGATATTACTGTAAATTATGATACACAATATAATCCTCGTCTATTATTTTTGAAATCCTTCGATCCAAAACATACGCCATCAAAAAATTCGCCACCAAAAAATTCAGAACCAATAGAATATTTCAATTTGTTTTTTATGGATGCATTTTTGGATAATTTGAAAACTGAAACTAATCGATGCAAGACAAGACAATTTTTAAATAGTATTGAATTACTGAATACATCCAGAGTAGAAGATTAGAAAAATACTACAATTCTATAGTTGAAGGCCTTATCGCCGTTCTTTTGAAAGTAAGGATTATATGAAGACAATTTTTAGTTATTGGTCAACAAACCATAAATATATCCATGGTTTGAGCAAATGTTTGGTAGAAGTACATTTTTAAAATTTGTTTATGTAGTAAATAACAATATTTTACCACCTCAAAATCAGTTATAAAGAGATTACAAAAAATGTCGAAAATGAAACTTTTCATTCTTTACAGATCACAAAAAAAATCTATTCAAAAATTAATTATTGATCAAAATATATAAATAAAAATTTTTAATAATCGTTTATTGAACATTTTTGATTATAAACGTTTTTTGGTTTGTGGAACAGGTGAAAAATAATGTGTGAAAGCATTTTAGGGGGCTCCGCTCGTTAACCACCGGGGCATTCGTCTCCCGCTCCCTGCGGTTGCCAACCCTTGGGAGTGGACCTCACCCCTCGTTTGCTAACGTTCACTCCCTCTAACAAAAAGCATAAATTAATAAATAATATACACAAATAATATGCATAAAATGAAAATTATACTATTTTTTTGGAAAAGATTTTCAATTAATTAGAGTGAAGATTATTCATTGATCTTGTCATTTATCTAAACGTAGATATTTAATAGTGTATAATTTATTATAGCCATTAAATCTTTATTTTAATTCAATTCAACTAATGACAGAAAATGTACTTTCTCTCACATACTGTGTAGTTAACAGATGTTCTTATGTATTGATTTATTACTTCACGGTGTTATGTATAAAAATATAATTTGAAAAATATAATTGAATGTTTTTTTTTACATTTTATACATTCCTATGTATTAATAAAAGATTTTCATTACTAAAAAAAGGAACTAGTATTGCTCACTAGTTGAAAGCTTATTAAAGATCGTCAGTTATTTCATTGAGAGATATTATTTATTATCCTTATATAAAACATCTGGAAATCATGTGGCCCACATGACCTCTAAAAACCGTACAGAGTAATTATGAACAAAGAGTATAAAAGAAAACAACACAATAGAAATTTTAATAAAATAATATCGATTAGTCTTCAATATGGCTCGTAATCTTATTAAAATAAATTTCAGTCGTAGAATATACTTATTAAATAAACAGCTATGGTTATTCACTTTTACGCATGAATCACACTTCCAAATGCCTCACAGTTTTCTTTATCAAAATTGCTTTTTGATTTTGGTCGTGTGTGTACATTTCGATAGCGATGCCGTTATCAGAAAAATAACAAAATTAATAAAAAAGATAGTTTAATTACAAACTTATTTTTATGCGTTTACTCTGATGACAAATTATCTCCTTAGAAATCCGCATAAAGGTTGAAAAGGGACAATAGGCAACTATTAAAGGTTTTGACCATTTTTCACAGTATTTGAGGTAATGACTCGTTTATGAAAATGGAATCGTTCGGAAAAATAAAAAAAAATCATTATTTAAAGTTAAAAATGTTTTATTGTTATAATACTCTTCTCTTTGTGACTATCCGGAGTCTGTATCTGCCACGACTAGTTTCAGATTTTGCTCGGAGAGATATAAGTTACTGATTTTAATTTTGTTTAGTGTTCGGTTATAATCCAAATATCAAAAATAAAAACTTTATAAATGGATTTAATCATATTTGAAATCAGTTATGTGCAGGTACCATACGAGAGTATGGTGAAAAGTTCCGGGCTTAATATATAGATGGTGCCACTATGCTCGATGTTTTGATGATGTTACATGATTTCATTCTTTATGTGCTTATGTTCGAAGCTTCAAGTAAATAAGTTGTTTAGTATCGGTTTAACAATCCTCTGAAGTGAACGCCTTATGCATCGTTTTAAAAAAAGGCAAAAGTGGAAATTCATGATTAATTTTTTTTGAAAGGTGTAAGTGCAACCTGTATAAGAAAGAAGCTGGATTCAGTGTTGTGGGAATCCTCTCTGTTGAATACAACGGATAATCACTATGTTTCTGGAATTTAAAATGGGTCGGACGAGCACCAGTGACGTCCCCTTGAAGTGAATATGCCAGAAATGATTGAAAAAATCCACAAAAGCGTTTTGGTAGACTGTAGAGTGAAAGCGTGTGAGATAGCAGAGTTTTAGCATATCAACGGAATGTGTCCGTAATATCTTACATGAACATTTGGGTATAACAAAGCTGTGCGCTAGGTGGATGTCACGTTCGCTCACACCTGACCAAAAACAATGTCGAAAGGACATTTCAACCGTTTGTTTTACAATCTGTAAGCGCAATCCAACTGAATTTTTGCGTTGATACATAACCGTTGATAGCACTTGTGTCCACCGGTACGCTTATGAGACAAATAACTGTTGAAACGATGGGCTGGGAAAGGCGAACCAGCTTCAAAGAAAGCAAAGACAATTCCATCGTCTGGTATGGTTATGATGACTGTCTTTTGGAATGTGCGTAGAATATTCTTCATTGAGTACCTTGAAAAGGGAAAAATAATTAATAGTGAGTATTATGGGAACTTATTGCAGCATTTGAACGACAAAATTAAAAAAAACAATCACATTTGGTGAAAAAGAAAGTATTGTTTCATCATGGCAATGCACCAGCCTACACATTGGTTGTTGCGATGGCTAAAATCAATGAATTAAAATTTGAATTGCTCATCCACTACACTTGTCAAAGTTAGCCCAAGTGACTTTTATCTCTTTCCTAACCTCACAAAATGCCTCGGCGGAAAAAATTTGATGGCTATTTTAAGAACCTTGACAAATTAACCTATCAATCTGGCATAACCGCTCTAGAATATCGTTGGGGAAAGTGTATCGAGCTAAATGGAAATTATGTTGAGAAATAAATAATATAAAATAAATAAAAAAGCTGCTTTCTTATTCAGGCTCTGAACTTTTCACTGTATCCTCGTGAAAAAGCTCATAAACTTAAACTAATCATTGGATATTCGATACATACAGATTCGAGTCCTTAATGACGAAGATCACTAGGATAGTTAATATTTCAGCGAAATAATGGATATAAAAACACACTGTATGTTGAAAAATGGTTGATTGTAGACCAGTGTTCCCGTTGTAATCTGGTTGCAATTCATTTATTATTGAATTACTTTATGCGTCTTTTAGCTAACTAATTTCGGTATTTATCATATCTGAAGATAGCTTAAAACATTCTGTGACATAAGAGTAGGTTTTTTCATATGATGGTTTAATCGATCCAGACGAAACGTGCAGTGGAAGACACGTACAAAATAAAAGGAAGGCTGACATGAGAGGAAGAAATTTAAGAAATATGTTAAGATATTTGTAGTGACTTTAACCTATATATATATATATATATATATATATATATATATATATATATATAAATTAGCGCGCTGTACTTGATAAACACATTGTAATTATTGTAAGTATGTATTTGTTCTTTTATTATTATTTTGATTATTGAAATTAATTATTGTACATACATCAACAAAATAATAAATGAAGAACATACTCTTCGATACAGAACACAAGAGACTAGACGCGCATTCATAGGCCTGCTTCGCTTAGGCTTGCCTTTTTCGTGAGTATATAAGCCGGAAAAATAGCAGCATAAATCAGTCCGTAGACTAGGTGAAAATGACCTCGTCGCCGAACACTGTCTTTATAAGTGGCCCGGCCTGCTGAAAGCATAGTGCGAGGCGACGAGAGGTTCGTGAAACGGCGTATCCGCCACAATAACAGAGTCAGTAAGAGGTCACCTTCGTTGGTTGACCTGAAGCTCCGTTGACTCTCCACCAGGAGGCGACCCCCTCGGAGGGTCTTAGAAAATTGCTTCACCACTTTGAGCTAGTCTACCCTACAGTGCAGCCATCCAGTGATATGAGCTACGCGAACCATGAGCTTTCACGCTCGATGCTTAGGTAATGCGAGGGCCTCTCAGGCACAAGGCTCTAATGTGTGTGTGCATAAATCAGTCGACTTCCGACTTACATACAGTAAGTATATCTTCTGTATCTGTCTGTCTCGAGGTGTTGCTGTCAATTTTAAACATAACACTGTAGTCTTCTTTAATACTGGTGGTTCGCCCTGTATGGCGAACGATTATCATGGCTCTACGAACCCGTGATGACACCAGGTTTCCAGTACACGACTTGGAGGAAAAGGCGGTACAGCATCTCGTTGCTGTGGGCAGTAATTTTTCCACTGCCTCCAAGTTTAGCGCTCTCTCTCCTATCTGGTGGTTCGACCTGTATGGCAAACGATCATCACGGCTCTACGGACCCGTGACGACACCGGACATTAACTGATTGGTGGAGACGGTCATCGTCTCCCTGCTGTGGACAGTAACGTTCCCACAGCCGTGATCAGTCTGGCCTCCATCCCCATGTACACAAAGTAAGGAACACTTCGATTATCTTTTGGAGTCAGATAATTCACCGCCGCAACGAGGGGATAAATATTCGTGCGCCGTACGCACGGCGCGCTCCGATAAAGTGATGAGTGCCCTCTACCAAACCCAACAATATTTTTTCAATCAATATGAAGTTTTTGTAAAATAGGTATTAATTATTATTTTAGTAAGGCAGCGTTTCTAATTATAAAAAATAAGTTTGTTTTTGATTTCATTATTGAGAAAATTCTTAGGGAGTTCATTAATTATACATGCTTTTTTCAATTTGCACTGAAAGGTTGATCATGCAAGTATAAAACTAATAATAATATGAAACGTAATAATAATTTGTTTATGGAGAAAGTTGATTAAATAAAATTGTATAACTGAACGTAAAAATTAATTATATCATAATATTTAAAAAGAAAAAATATGAAAATATCAATTATTTTTTTTAAATTATTAGCAAGATGAGACTAAAACAAATATATTTATAAAAAAAAAATCACTTAATATATACGATCAAGTTTTTACATTACGAACAACAATATTCTACGGCAACACCGAAAATTATTCTATAAAATGATCCTCTATATCACGTCTTTTGTTCAAAATATTAACACGATTAAAAAAGACACAGGCTCATTGTATTGTTTCCGTATTTATATATTAGATCAATGGTTATGACTCCACTATGCTCCCAAATGTTTGCACAAAGCTTAACGGAATTGCGGACTTCGGACTACTGCGTTGTCAGTGACGTGCAGAGGGGAACATGTTGTGTAGAGGTCGAATGGAGTGGGGGAAAAAGGATCGTCTCATGCAGGATCATGCGCCAGAAGTCGGGATTGTTGACGCTTGTGATAGGATTCGTCGACGTATGGGGAGAGAATCACCTCCAGGTGTTTTTGATTGTTCGTGAATATATATATATATATATATATATATATATATATATATATATATATATATATATATACTTACACACACATACATATATTCTCATTCTATTGTCAGGATGATAGAATGGAACTTTGACGGACAATTACCTTATATATATATATATATATATATATATATATATATATATATATATATATATATATATATGCACATTCATGTCGACAGCCATGTAAAATATTTATACCGTTTTTATAGTTGAGTTCCGAAAATAAAGTATCCTTTTATAAATGCATATATATGCGTATATACGTCCTTTTTCGTCGAGTCAATATGTTCAAATATCTTATTGAAGTGAGTTTCACATGAAGTTATTACAGAAATCGGATGTACATTGTGACAACTACTCGAATATAATAGTTTATAACCCTATTCATAATTTTCTTTACAACACTTGTGAAGAATATATACATATTTTGATGTTCTTTCAAAGAACATAAATTATACATACGTTGATATATAAGCAGACATATATAAAAATCGAACTAATTCACTCTGTCTTGCCTCTTCCAGGTATTTTCTAAACGTAAAAAAAAGTTTATTTTCAAGTTGTTTTAAAAATCTTTGTCTATCAAACAACTGTGACGACATGCCGTATTCTTTTTTGATAAAATATTATTAAACCAATTTGAAATAGTACAATCTGTAGAATTTAATAAAACTATTTCGATCAATACTTATATTAATCCTTATTTACGAATGTTGTAATTATAATAAAAAAAAAACATTAAAATTTACAGTAATATAATTTATTTTTAAACAATGCGTGTTAATATTATATATATATATATATATATATATATATATATATATATATATATATATATTATAAATATCAGTTTTAAATTTCTAAATCTTTATTTAATTAAATATTTTTTTCAACATATCGTTTTTATTGACTTGTTTTAGTATTTTCCAATTTTCATATTGTTCATTTCACTTTTATTTATGAATGTTGCATAATTAAAAATGTTTTAAATTAAAGTTACATTACAGATAAGTATAAAAAAATACTTTAGTGTACGTGGGTCGTTTGATAAGTATGGTAAAAAAGCAAGTTAAACTCCGTTTTTTGGAAAAATTGATTTTATTTTCTTTTGGCCGTTTTTGTTTTAGCTCTTTTTTCAAACGGTCCAATAATGTTGCATAATAGGCTCCTGTTATCGATTTTTCCTCAGTTGTGCAGTCGATCAGGATGATTCCTTGGGAATCCTAAAAAACAGTGGCCATCACCTTCCCAGGTGACAAAACGGTCTTCGCTTTCTTCGGCGCACTTTTTTCAGTCATTGTCCACTGATTTGACAGCTGCTTCGACTCAGGTGTTTAGTGATGGATCCATGTTTCATTCACGGAGATAAATCGACGCAAAAAGGCCTGCTCGTTTTTTTTCTATTTTTGAGGAAACTACCACAATGCTCGCTTCAAACATCTGTAGAACGTGAACAACGCGTCGCTTCTGGCTGAAATTTCGCTTATGCTAGTTTGAAAAGTGACACTTGGTAGCCGTGACGTTACCAAATGAATGGTGGCGCCATCTCATAGAAATTTATCAAACATTTTAAATGTTCCTCGTATATATAAATATAGTATATATTATGTATATATTCATACAATGTATTTGTTTATAGGATACCTTATACTCTTAAAGAATACCCATACGCATAATTGATGGAATTAGATGAGACTAGAAAGAGATACATATATAAAAATTTCATGTTTTTTACCAAGTTTCTTTTAGAATAAAATTCTTATTTATTTATTAATAGTAAAATTGTTGTTGGTCCTTAGAGAATTAGGTCAATCGAATACATGTCATTATTGGCATAGGTTTAAGAATTAAATTGAGAACGATAGAAATAATTAGCTATAGTTCTATAAGAAAAAAAATAATTAACTATTTCGGCACAAAAGGCGAATATAGTCGTTGTGACTGAATAATCTCATTGTAGTTTAGGACCCGTTACTCGTACAATCGTTTTTGGTGTGATAAAATGTAATCCGCAGCGGGAAACACATTTTTGTTAGTATATCTGTTTATATAGAATCCACATGAACGTACGTGTCGACCAATGTTTTCTAACTATAGAGTCACATTTTGTGGTAAAATAACGTTCGTGTGAAACCGCTCTTAATGCTTTACACTCGTTATCGTTTATTTACATTGTTAATAAATAGTATGTTTAATTTAAGATATTATTTTTATCTATGTTATAAGTTTACTATTAATTTTTCTTAAACATTATCTTTTACAATTGATATTGCGTGAAATAGGAAGCTGCAATTAGGAAGTTGGTATATACGCACGTGTAATGTACGATTTTTTTATACTTTTTGCAAATACCATAATATTATATATAGTATTTGCTTTGACTTAGTTGTTTATTGTCGTGCTTTGATTCCTATTCCCGATTGGTTGTTGAGAAAGCACATAATTTTACGCCAGTGCGCAGCAATGAATGTTGTTTTGTTCGCTTATTGTAAACTCTTAATATCAATTGTTATATTATAAACATACAGTCTACTGTTATAATAAAATATTAATATTATTATAATGTGTTGGAAAGATCATTGCTAAATTCATCAATCATTCTTTCATCAGTGGTACAACTATTATCTGTTCGACTGCTTTGACTGTTTACTTACTTACACAAACTTACAACATAAAACTTAATTATTTTAATTTTTATTATGGGTGGGGGGATGTGCTTTTACCTTCTCCATCTTATCTTCTTTTGGGTTATCTACTTCCTTTGCGAATGACATCCAGGTTTTTTGAAATTTTTCCTGGATTTGAGCACGAAAGCGCGATAGTCTACTAAGCCATAAGCCAATATTAAATTTAATAAGATGACTCAGGCTATTGTCGGAGCCCTAGACGCCCCTAGGAGCGGCAACATATAGACAGATCTATGTCGTATAAGCAGACTCGCTCCATCTAAAATTTGTGCAAAGAAAAAATAATTTTTATTACATTATAAAATATAATTGCCATCATTATTTATAAACTCTCCCTATCAGTTTTGAAAATTTCAAACCCCTGTTTACAAAAACTTCCTGGTTTAGAGTCAAAATAGTTGATTAGTGATTTTCTATTTCGGCCACATTACAGAAATTTTTATCTTTGAAGGTGTGTTCTATAGACGGAAAGAGATGGTAATCGAAAAGAACATAGTCTGGCGAATATGGCAGGTGTTGTGTAACTCCCCAATTCAGCTCTCAGATTTGTTTTGTGGATCATTCTTGCTGTATGAGGGCGTGCGTTGTTATGCTGAAAAATTACTTCTTTTCGGTTGACTAAACTTCGACGTTTATTCTTCAACTTTTGGTTTTCTGTCTCTCTAATTATTGTTTGACGAGGATTGGATTGGACCAGGGATTTTAACACGTCTTCGTCAAAGTTTTAAGACCGTCCTGATTCTGAGGATTCTTTAAATTCTGATTACCCAATTTGAACTTTCGAAATCAGGATTGGCATCTGTTTACTGTTAATATTTCCCTGTAAATTTCATTAATGGCCTTTGCGACCTAGGTGCCGTTCGCTCTCTGATCATAAAAAAGGAGTATGCAATGTCTCAAGTGTTCTTCGTTAGTTTCGGCCTTAGACGCTTTACCTTTAATAACAAAGATTTATTGTACACAAAATAAAGTCAATAAACAGTTCTACAAACAAGAACTTGCAAAAATGTTCATTCCACCGTGTACCGACACAAAGTAACTCTAACAACATTATATAAAATAATGGTTTACTTTTCAAATCAAATCAAAATCAAAAATAATTTTATTGTGATGAGTTTATACTGTGCCATATACTGTGCGTTGGATGGAAGCTGAGGTTTGGTTCGGGGTCTTAACCGAGGCTTTTAAACTGATTTGGGCCGGAGATTTGTGTTTCAGGAAGTGGGTATAGCGGATGGTTTGAAGTGATGGAGTCTGGAAGAAATTTTCAAAAAACCGGAAGGAATGGTTTACTTTTCGGTACCCCTAATATATATATATATATATATATATATATATATATATATATATATATATATATATATATATATATAGGCACAGTTACGGTAATTAAAGAAGTTCACCCTTAATGTCACAATTTTACGACGTTAAAAGAAAAAAATTGAATTACTTGGTTTGTTTACTATCGCCCTGTTAAATACCTATGTCATTCAAATAAATGACTCAGTTACTTTTGACATTTCAAAATGGAAGGTGTGATTGAAGCTCTTATAAAATGACAGTATCAGAATACGTTTGTGTGTCTCCGGAGAAAAAATAGAAATTGTTAGTTTTCTAAAAGAAATGGATTTGTTTCAGTGATAAGAATTTTGAAAAAGAAGAACTAGACCAAAAGAAAAGATGTGGCAATGTTAAAAAGATTACTAAGAGAGAAGATCGTTTGCTTATTCGTCAGTCTTTACAAGATCGATTTACTACAAAATAGCTACATAAATAAGAGCAGAACTATCCGATCAATTTAGAGTGAACATAAATGTTGAAATTGTTCGGAGGCGATGGAGAGAGAATTGATTACATACATGCTGAAAATCATTTCCAACAGGTAAAATGAAAGAAAATCACTTAAACTAGGTAAGATTGGACAGAATAGGATTGGCGAACAGTCACGTTTTCTGATGAATCTAAAATAAACTTCTTTTGCTTTGACATTTTTCAGTACATGCGATGATGAAGTGGAGGACATAATTGCAATAAAAAAGTAACTAAAGTACACTTTTAGTAAATGTCGTTATTCAGTTATTTGAAGGTGTTTTTTTATGTTCGTAAGAGTACAAGTAAGAGTTTTTCGACATTATCAGTATAAATTCATATTAAATATAACATTGTCTGCCACGAATAATATAAATGATTTAATAACGACTTTAAAAAAATGATCTTCATTTGACACATCTTTTGAATCCTTTCATGTATTTTCTCTTAATCATAGGGCTATACCAATAATTATTGTTTCATGTTTGAAGTATATAATCTAGTGATGAGTGAAATCTTTCAATTAAATGGTCGGTTGAATTTTTGAATCGTGTCGATTTCAATATTCATATTACAAATGAGGTAAATGTCAATGAAGTGAAATATATGAATCTCTATATAGATTGATAATATTTTTGGCTGAATCAACTAAGTATAGAAAGAAATAAAAAGTTACACGACAGTTTGGTTGTCATTGTTCTTCAAGAGTAGTGAAAATTGTCAACCTACTGACCTAGTGCAGTCAACTATTACAAGAAATCCAGACCAGTTTAAACATGATTCACACTTCAATCACTTTCAGTGTCATTCAATAATTAAATTCAGTACACGCACATATTGCAAAGAGATTACTAAATATTTTTTTATTTTAATTTTTGATCTCATTTCACGACTGTCGAACTGATTTTTTATGAAAACTATAATAAAAATAATCCACGTGACTTGATTTCTCATTACTTGGCGATTTCTACGAAACCATTAATCATATCAAATATAAGATACATGATTTTAATCTTAAAAAAATAACACGAAAACTTCTTAAAGAATAAGCTACTGGTTTGGTGATTTAGAACGTTTTTTTGTCAGACTTCAATACTTTTTTTATATGACTTTCATAGTTGATTCTGAAAACGAATACCGTTCGATGTTCGATTCATGCAATTTAACAAATCACATTTTGAACAGTACTCTACAACGTTTACTCCAATCAGTAGAAGATATAAATTAATATACGACACAAAATGGTTGGGAAACATGTGCCAAGTCGTTTGCAGTATCGTATCGTCACAGTACAGTTGAAACGGTTTGCAACGCCTACAATTACAGCGATGAATCATTCGGTCGTTGTACCACCCCAGGCTTTCTCTTCGTCCAGACTAATTGATTAGTAACTCGTACGCTATATCTGTACGCTCTTATCTAAACATGGTGACTTTGTATCGTGTTTTGCATCGATCCGTACGAACTTCCATCAGCTCGGTTAACGCCCTTCACAAGTTTCTTTTTAATATCTAATACACACACACACACAAATAACCGTGGACACACACACAATATATATATATATATATATATATATATATATATATATATATATGTAACTGGATGTTACTCATTCTATTACAAATACATTTTAATTTATGCAAATTATTAGTTAGGATACAGTAGTGGACTTATGTGTAAGTAGGAGCTGCTTTAGATTCGAATCAATGTAAAAAATTGTTCTTTATACAATATAAATTTAGAAATAATGTTTCTATCAAGTATGATGTATGCTTATGATTACAGTTTCTTAGAAAATAATAAATGACCTAGAGATATATAACGTTTTATAAGAATTAAATGGACCGTTTTAGTAGAAATTAATACTTGGAAACAATCAAATTAATATTAAACGTTTTATGTAGTGTGAATAACGTTTGTTGTATCGATTAAAATGTTCTTTTTTAAAGCAGTAATTAAAATAAAAGTAATTCACATTGTAAATAAGTGAGTTTATATTTTTATGTCTGTTCAATGTGATGTTTTTTTAGAATGTAAATAAATTGTAAAAATTATAAATTGAATATTTGATGTCAATGAATGAATCTGTCTTGTAGTAGTTGTATTGGAAATTGGTAAAAACGTGTAGTAAATTAGTTGGAATGTCGAACTGTTAACATGTAGACATTTGAATTCGATACTGAGTTATTTTTCATTTACAGCTTCGTATAAAAAGCTTTCCTTTAACAACGATTTATTTTTTGTAGATCAGAAACAAAACTATTTGAATGTTTTCTGAACATTGACTGATTTTTTAATGATATATATATATATATATATATATATATATATATATATATATATATATATATATATATATATGAGGGTAGAGTGATAAGTAGCCGTTTTTAACAAAAAGATTATTTTTTGAGCAAATTCTTTTTTATTTTTCAAAGTAAACTCCTCTTAGCTCGATGCACTTATTGTTAGTCCAACGCATTTCCATTTTTTTATCGCTTCCGAGTAGTACTGTTTGTCAAACTCCCAAATTAGGCATTTACAGCAGAGATGACTTTTGAATTTCATGTAAATCTCTTACCTCCGAGCCATTTCTTCAACTTTATAAATAAGAAAAAGTCACACGATGACAAAATTGGAGAATATGGTTAATATGGAAGCAGTACGTAGTGCAGTTCATGAAATTTTGGCAACGAAATTGTTGATTTGAGTGCCGGTGCATTGTCGTGATGGAGACGTTCTTTTTTTTGGCAAATGAGGACGTATTTTCTTGATTTCATCATTCAGCTGATCTAATAATGATGTATAGTAGGCTCCTGTTATGTTTTTCCTTTTTCAAGATGATCGATTACCAGTATAAATGAGCATCCCAGATTACAGTCGTCATAACCTTTCCAGCTGATGCAATGACTTATCTTTTTTGGTGCACGTTCACTAAGAGAACTCCATTGATTTGACTGCTCTTTCGTTTTAGGTGTATGATGATGATCCATGTTTCATCAATGGTTATGTATCGACGCAAAAGTTCATGTCAATTACGTTTAAATATCGTTAAACACTTTTTTGAAATGTTTATTCGAATGGGTTTTGGTCGATTGTGAACAAAAGCGGCACCCATCCGGTGGATAGCTTTTTCATATGCAAATGTTCGTGTAAGGTGTTCCGTACACGTTCATCTGAGATCCCTACTTTCTCAACAATCTAATGCACTTTGATTCTAGAATCATTTAAAACAATGTCATGGATCTTTCCAATCATCTCTTCAGTAGTTACCTGAATTGGACGACCTGGACTTCTTCATGACAAACGCTTGTACGAGTCCCCGTAGACACTGTGTAACTTTTCTTTAATTTCTCCACACGTTTTCCCATCCAAAACCAGAAATCTAATCACTGACAGATACTGATTTTTTCCATAGTTAAAATTTATTTTGAATGTCTGTTGAAACTAAGCGAATTGACTTACTATGCTCTCAAATTTTGACACCAGTAGTTTGAAAGATAATGCTGTTAATAATATTTCAGTTTGATATCAGCCATCTCTTGTCAAACACGAGTAATTATTACTCTACCCTTGTATATATATATATATATATATATATATATATATTGAAATAAAGCTAAAAAACGAGAAACATAATAGTCATAATTATAGTTTTCAGCACTATAGCTAAATTAAATTTTCACTTTCCACACACCATACAACATTTTCTGATTAAAATATAGTACATATTCAGTAATTAGTTATTTTCATAATGGCTAATGTACGTTTAGACGACAACTCCGTCATGATTTCTCTCTACCGCGATGCTCGGAGAATAGTAACACTACCATTAAAATACATATAAGCTATTTTCAAAATGACCTAAAATCATTATTGAACATTTACATTAGAACAATTTTTGATGAATATGGAAAGGGGGCATTTATTTTAAAAGACTTATTTTTTACTAGTGTTGAAATGTGTTGTGTATCCAAATATTTTTTCTTTCTATAAATTAAAAATGATCCCATCTCTGTGCGTGCGTTTCATTCGTTCACTGATTGGTTAATATTGGTCACGTGGTCTCTGTTCTGATTGGTTAATATCAGTCACATGATCAGAGTTCTGTTTATCGTTGTGCAACGAAAGAGGGAATCGATTTCAGTGTAAGACTGATGAGACATTTATTTAATTTATTCTATTCACTGTAACTTTAGAGTAAAAAAATGTTACTTATTATAATATTATATTTTGTTATGTTAATTTTTATAAATTTTAAAAAGACCTCAAATTCATAAATATTTTATGATATTAGGGAATATTCTGTATCCATAGTATTTTTTTTTCCTAAATTGCAGCAAATTTTCAATAATTGTTTACAATATCTAAATATTTGAAGGGTTTTATGTGACTATCAGATGACAAATATTTACATATTTTAAAATCATTTTTTTAAAGGCATATATTTATATTTTAAAAAATATTTTTATCTATTTTTATAAGTTTTATAAAACATTAATTATAAAAAATATATGTTATTGGTTGAATTGTAGCGATTAAAGTTCAGAAAATATACCTTCAGTCACTGATCTAAATTGTCTTTTCTAAATTCAAGAATTAATATTTGTCAGTATTTTAATTTTGATATATTTTATGTATCAAATGTAAATTTCAATTCAACCTTATCGACTTTCAATAGTATTGAAGTGCATTATAAAATAAAATGAAAAATAGAGAAGATGAAAGTGTTAAATTAATCCAGAAAAGTTTAAAAACTAGAAACTATTCACTTATATAAAAATATAAATAAAGATGGAATTAAAGATATATTTAATAATTAAAAAAGTAAAATATGTCTAACATGGAAGGTAAGAACGCCATCATATACACACTGTTAAGTGTTTGTATAAGGGCATGTTTGATTTTAAATTGAATCAACAGTGCCACAGTATTTGTTCTTTACATTAAATAAAATACAAGCAATACAGTGATATGTGGCAGCAAACAAAACAGTGAAGAAGATAATAGGATAATTGGACGATAATATCTGCACTCAGTCGTTCATAGTCAAGTGGTAAACACTACGGTATGACGATCAATGAGTCATGAGTTTCAATCAGAGTTTATGAACTCTTTCATCTTTAATTAATAAAATTGTTCTCTAACGTTCAATAAATTAACATCCCGACAGCGCACTGAAACAAGCTAAAAATATCGAAACTCTTCTAATAAATCTGTATATTAAACTTAATTACATTATTCCATGTCAGTAGAAAATGTATGAAACGGAAAAATATTTGAAGTTTTCACAATATTTTATAATATTTTGATCAGTATATAGCTTTGTATGATCATTTTTTTTAATGTTAATAAATTAATAAAACGTGAATTTGTATTTTTATTGATGATAAGAAATTTATTAAAAATAATTTAAAAAAATAAAAATTAATAATATTTATTAGAACACGTTAAATCGTTTTATATTAAATTTTTGTCTTAAATTTATCAAGTAATAAAACCAACCCTAATAACAATTTATTATCTTTTATTAACTATGCTTATAGAAATAATTTATTATACATATATTTAAATATCGTTTTATTTTAATTATATCCAGGCTCGGTGTAAAATTGTTGAATGTAAGGCCGGAAGAAAATAAAATATCCAAGATAAAATTATAGTGCAGCAAGTGGGTGAGATCGACGTTGTGTATGATTCATTTACTACAATGTAGGAGTAATAATACCACGTATTGTCATATAAATCCTACATGAATTCACCGTAATTTTATTAACACATTTACAGCCATCGTTTCAAAATCAAACAATTTAATCGGACAAAAAAACGATCAAAATGTAATAAAATGTTGGCAGTTTTGTTAAAATTTAATTAGTAACAATGTAAATAATATTATTTTAACATAGATTAATACATTTTTTTGAAAATATTACTGTTAGTTAGTGTAGGTTTGTGTTATTACATTATTTATATGAGGGTTTTGATAAATAATCTCTCATGTTAGTTGATACTTCGGTTTTCTGAAAAAAATTCTAAACAATAAAATGATGGAAAAATCAAGAACAAAATCTGAAGAAAAGAAGAATGTGAAGACAACATCGAAGTACGGGTACGTTAAATCCTAAAAATTAATCCCAAGATTTTGAAGAACTAAAAGAAAGAAGTTCAACACAAACTCAAAAATTTACCTAAAACAAATATTCAGGGCTTAGATATGAAGCAATATTAAGGGGACACGGTGGTCTAGCGGCCTAAAATTTAAGCTATTTTAAAAATTTTTTTTCTATATGAGGGTAATGAATAATGCTTTCAAATTTTTTTGCACTTATTTTATTACTAATAAACTACACAAAAATGAAAATAAAGACAAAAAAAAAATTTTTTTAAATTAGAAAAATGATGCTGAATTCTCCCTCTCTAAAAAAATGGAATTGCGTGGTGAATGATGATTTATCTCTCCCTCTGATCTGAAATAAAACAATTGACGAATTTTTAATTAGTATAAGTATAGCTATCGTAGGAAGTAGAATAAAAAAAAAATTTGACAAAATGGCGCGTAGTCAAAAGTACAAGTTTGAAAACGACCAGTATTTTTGAAAGTTTTGTTAATAAAAAAAATATAAATATTTTACGGAAACTATTAGTTTTACTTCCAGCGAGAGCTAGAACTATTCAGAATAACATATTAAAATTTCAGACAAATCGGTCAAGTAGTTTTTTTTTCTGGCCCCCGCAAGACGAAAAAAGTAGTTTCGAGATAAACGCGTTTAAAGTTTCAAGCAAGTATATTCTCAAGAAACTGACCTGACTTTCTAATGGGCTGTAGATCCTGAAATACTCTGAATTTCGTCATCAAATTTTAACAGTATATTTTTAAGATACTATACTTTCGAAAAAAAATCGATTTTTCGAAAATTCTAGACCACCGGGTCCCCTTAATAAAAAAAATAAGATTTTACTACTTTTCTATATAATTTCCTTTAACTTCAACACATTCTTATAGGGCTTAATTACCAATTTTATACTTTTATACAAATAATCTTCCATTTTTATGTTAAAGTGGTCAGTTACTGCTGTTTTCAACTCATTGTTTTCTTTAAAACGCTGTTCACGTATATATTTTTTCAAATTATTAAAACGTAATAATCGCTCTAGAGTCGTGTCTGGACTGTAGGGTGGGTGATCAAGTTTTTGGAAGTTACATTCCTGAATAGCGGTTTAAAAAACAGTAGCGTTGTGAACTCGTACATTGTCGTGCAAGAAAAGCACTCCTTTTATTAGTTTTTCTGCACCGTTTTTCGCGAATATTATTCCGAAAGTTAAGCAACAGTATTGTATAATATGAGCTATTTACAGTGGTATTGCACTTCTTAAAATTCATGAATGAAATACCCCTGCAATCTTGACCGATCAAGTTGTTATAATCATGATATTTTTACTGAACGTTACCAAGAGATGAATATATTGTGTATGTTTGCGCATACGCAAACATGTTATGCCGAGAATATTTGACGCTACTTTCATGTATGTATATATATATATATATATATATATATATATATATATATATATATATATATATATATGTATATATATATGTGCATATATATATATACACCAAGGATTGGCATCGAATCAAAATAGCTTTCGGGTTTCGGTGGTTTTGTCGTTTGCTTCGGTTTCGGTTATGATTTCGTTCTAAGAAATTTTCGGGTTTCAGTTTCATTCTGGTTTCGATTTTTAAAAATATACATTCGATCACTAAGTAACAAAGAAAAACAGTTACTAATAATAATTATCTTTGTTATTTATGAATAATTAAGTAATGGAATAATTTATTAATCATTACAAAACAATGACGAAATAAATTTCAGAAACACATACTTTAGAGAATATTTATTGTTTTTTTTTTCATTTTTATTTTATTTGACACATTTCCACAATTTTTTAAAAATACTTAAAAGCTATATAAATACTGATAAACCATATAAACTATTTGTTCTTATTATAGAAATTGAGTGTACCACAACGCTTTTCAAACGACTTCTTAAAGGTGGCATGACAAATTTTAAGCTGGAGAACAATCTTTCGACTCTGACTTGTGTAGCGGGCACAGTTTAAACAATTTTTGCTAATTGTGCCAACTATGGTTTCCGCAAGGATTCATTTTTTTAATATTGTTAAATATTAACGTTTTGGTCCTGTCCTGTTTCATTTATAAAAGAGACTAGGAGAGGATGTATTGTTATACAAAGATTTTTTCCATTTTCATGATCAGAAACTCGTTCTGCATCTTAACAAGACAGTATTCATTCAAAATCGTCAATGTTTTCAGTATCAGTTTCAAGGTCCTTTTGACTCTCCACTAAGTTGTCATTACATTTATTAACATTCATCGTAGTTTATCCTTTTATCATCAAAGTTTGGTGAGCAAAGTAATCTCTTTTTCTCTGGACAAACGATAAAACAATATTGTAATGTGCAATTCATGAAAATTGTAAGAAGAAAAGCATCATTATCGAATAAAATTTTCTTTCTCCTTTTTATATCAGAATATAAAAGAGAAACTCATGCAGATTTTTGACTTTTCGTCTTGGATTTACACAGTGACCAAATTCTTTTTTTAAAAAAAGAAAAAAAAACAACAACAAAATTTTTGATACGGAAATTTCAAAGTACTCTCTGAAAAATTAAATGTTTCATGAAACGATACAAACTGGTTCCCACTTTTTATTCAGTTTTGGTTTCGGGTTTTCATTCTGCAAAAATAGTGGTTTCGGTTACTGAAATGAAACGGGTTTTTACCGGTTTCGGTTTCATTTCTTGATATATTATATATATATATATATATATATATATATGCATTTAGTAAACTCGCGAAATTATGATCTCTATATATATAGTGACCATCCCAATCAAAAACACGCTGCTTCACATACCGACCTAAAACGAATGTTTACCTCAAAATACCAACCTTACAAAATTCTGTTAACATTTTGTTTCACAATCTTTCTAGATTCTCTGAATAATAAATTCTTTGCATGATATGTGGAAGCAGAAAAAACATCTCAACACCATTACTGATCCTCTGACATACTTTACGGTAAGATAAAGATTCCGTACATTCAAGTCTTTACATGATTTCCTTCAAACCATTTGTTTTTTATCAGAAAACAATGGGTTGGAGGATGGTTTCTTTCATTGAAAAACTTCAGACTTGCTCTCTTCTGTTAAAATTATCTACTTCCAAAAATCAAATGTGCACTTTTTAATTCATAGTCCACTCATTGTTGGTACGCTTTATTATTTATAGTGAATTTTTTAGTATACAAATACGACTAGAAGTAACTAAGTGATATGTGTTGTCATAGATATATAGGCTTCGGACAAATTTTAATTATTATATGGTTTGTATAATCACCTTAAAGAATGAAACATGGAGATCAAATTTATGCAGTACGGATTGACATAAAACTTACATTAAATTAATATTTTCATAAAATAAATTAAATATATAAAAAATATTAATCTTTATCAAATATTTACTCTTTGCTTATTCAACAAGATGTCAAATAAACAAACAAATCGATCCTCTTTTCATTGTAATTAGTGCCAGTTCAGGGACAATCTGTATGGTAGTGAATGTGTTAAAAATTTGGTATTAAATATGTTACGTTATGAAACAATCCTAGTTAACAAGAATAAATGAAGTGATGCAAGGTATTTTACATTTACAACTACTACAGAATATACGATTACATATCTGGAAACTTATATTATAAGTCAGTACCTTATACTGCACGCAATTCCGATTAAAGTGTACTCTGTTTGGGATTAATCTATTTTTTTCCTCTGGTAATTTGTTTTTTAACCAATAGCAATAAGTTAGATAATAATGAAATCAGAAGGTCACAAACAGAATTAGAAAAAATCCCTAATTACTGATTGCATAAAACCACAAGACACACACACACACACACACACACATAGAGTGAATATGAGAGAAGACAAAGAGAGAAAAAGATATATAATTTAATATAAACTACGTGTGTGTCTGTGGATGAGTGTGCGAACGCGATAATACGATTCATAAATAAACTTGATGAATGTAATAAAGATTGGTCAACGGTCTTCATGGTCATCTGGCAATTGCTCATGTTAACTGATTACAATTTCTGGTATTTCGGTTGGCGTGCACGCCACTGACCCAAGCACAAAACAATAATACGATTAAGTTCAGCGCGGTCACTGAGTACCGCAACACTTACGTGAACGTTACCGTCATAACCCATCTTGTTGAAACATGTGTTACCTATTGTCTGTTGTAACGGACATAGAATAAATTATCTTTTCATTTAATGTGAGCCATGTCTCTTCGCTCATATGACGTACTATGACATGTTTTATTAATCTTCTCACGTTATGTGATGTATTATGTTTGACATTTTACATTGTTTGGGTCGGATATAGGTCAATCGTGAAGCTGTTGGCACGCGAATCCGTGAGCATCGAATTACACACATTTCAATTGATGAAATTTCATCTTACTAAATCTTTTACCCTCGATCGAATGCATGACAAGACAAATTCTATTCACGGAAAACATACAGAATGTATATTCAGATCAGTTCAAATATCAATGTATATATGTGTGTAGTAGGTGTATTCGGGGCGTGTTTAGTAGAACGTCTATCAAAATTCAGGGGTGTAGTTCATTTTGTGTAGAAAATTCGATGTTACTGTACACGCTATTATTGATTTTTCAGAACAATTTTGAAACGATCGTTACAGTTGACGCACGAATATAGATACACTTTTTTTTAAATAGAATAGAATCCAATATTTCAACTATATTTACAAATATTATAAAATTATAATTGTATGGTCTTACATCCCTGATCCCGTTTATGTGTTATCCGGATGGGATTTGTCCTTTTGAATCATCTTCGGAACATGTTCTATTTCAATACAGATTTTAGAAAATATAAAATATATCTAAATGGCTCACGTGCTGAAATTATTAGGTTCCTAGGAAAATAATTATGGGTTTTATTTTCTGAATTATTTTTTTCCAGTTAAAGTATCATTTCATTGTGTTCATGTTAATATTATTTTAAACTGCATTTTTCCATCTGTATTTTGGTAACATCGACTGGTGTTATTATCAATTTTGCTTCAAATTGCACTGTTGAATTAAAGATGGAAAAGAAGAAATAAAAGTAAATTTTTTGTATGAGTTCAAAACGCGTGGTAAAGCAGCAAAAACTGCTCATAAACTAAATGATGCTTTTGATGTGAGTATTGTCAAAAGAATATTCGGTGCAACGTTGGTTCCAAAAATTTCATGATGGGGTCAAGAGCCTTGAAGATGAAGAAGGTCGCGGGCGTCCTTATTCAGTTCATAATGACCAACTGAAGGTGTTAGTTGAATCAGAACCACGTACAACAATTCGAAAGCTTGCACAAAAGTTAGGCGTTAGTCATTCAACAATTCTGAACTAGTTAACACCACTTAAATTAAAAACAATTATTTTTTTATCAACCTAATAGCAGCGGGAAAAGACACACAGATGAACCAAAAAGATGAAGACATTAAAAAGAATATAAAATGCTTTAGTAATTTTGTACTATATCGTTATATAGACATATTATTAGATTGGTAGAAAAATAATTGCGGTTTATGACCTTCAAATTCATGTACTTTACCGCAATTATTTTCCTGTCTATCTAATAACATATATAGTAATATATATATATATATATATATATATATATATATATATATCACAATATTGAGCGAATATATGCGGTATGAACGTGGCGAGTAGGATGAAAACGCCCTGGTATATGTGTATAATTGATTTTTGCATGATTTTTTTGTACACCTTAAAAGATCTGAATGCTGATTGAATTTAGAAATTATTTTGAGCTCATTTATTTATTTTCTTAAAAAAATATTTCGAAGTAAAATAGTAATATTTCTCGAATGAATTCTTTTTTCATCTCACATATCATATTTTTTCATTTTCAGAGCGCTAAGGTACAGATTTTCCTTACCATGACTCTCTGAATATGATGGAATCACTATGACAATCTGCATAAGCAACAATAAAAAATGATCAATTATGTTTTACTGAACATTTATGGCCAGAAAAAGAAATAGTTTGTGTGTGGGAGAGGCTCATTTGTGAATGTGAATGTAGGTACAGTATCAGAACTGTTTTGTGAAAAGAGTGATCTTTTCAATTGCTAAATTAACTTTTACCTTCCCTTTCATGATGGAAAAATGACACTTCATATCGCACACGTGTTAAAACTCATATACAAAGAAAAATAATATAAAATAAAATATATTTAAAAACAAAAAGAAATACAGTTAGTTCAGTTGAACTCAATATATAATTTTTTTTTATAATCTAATATATAGTTTTTATTATAAAATCTAATGTAAATACGAAAAATATTTTTTCCATTAGTATTGCAGAAATGAAATAAATTTTTCAAATATTTAAACTACAGGTTATGTAAAAATTAAATAAACTGATAAATATTTATCATAATTCAAAGGATATGTAAATTATATATATACTTCGTCAATACTTTTCCTCATTTTGTATTTATGATTTCAATGAAAACATTTTGTATAAAATATGAATAAATATATATATATATATGTATATATAAATGTTAAGTTATGTAATTATTTATAGATTAAATTTTGTAGAAAATCTTTTTTATTTGAAAAAAAAACATTCCTTTTATCATGCCTTCGTTTTTTTTTCTTTTAACTATTCATAACATGTTCGTTATAATATTCTTCGAAGAAAATAAGAACGTACATAAATAATTTTATAAATCAATATTGAAGAATGTGACTTTTTCTGTATTGAAAACATGAAAGAAAATCTATTTATAAAACAATATATAAAAGTTTAGAAAGGTCATATGTTGGAATTCTGATATATATATATATATATATATATATATATATATATATATATATATATATATATAATGACATACGTTAAAAAATTAATTAATTCAGTCAAGTTTATAGCTTGTACATCTAGATACGGTTTTCGAAGTGTAGTCAAAGTTCCTTTTTTGACTGATGACCACACTAATTCATGAATATATTTGTACACTTGATAGACAATTTAGGTTTTATTACGTGATTATACATTGTAAATGAACACATTAGAAACATTATTACATTGTAAATGAGCAATAAATAGTGCATAATACATTTAGAAAATTATATACTAAATTGAGAAGTTGTTAATGTTGATACGTCAGTCTTCATCAATTGCGGAACTTGTTGGCGTGCACGGATGTGTATGACTAAATGGTTCAGGTTTAAAAAGTTTGCATTCGCTGTTGCTTTTCTTATATTTTTATGAGTGTAATATATATAGTGGAACCTCATATAACGCGGATTCGTAAAAAGGGCTCCATACACTATCAGTTTGTCCGTTAGTTGTGACTAATCAGTTTTAATCGGTACGATAAACTGAGTGTGTAGTATGTGTATATTTCCGTTTTGAACTGATCAGTCCGACTGAAGAACTGAAAGAAATTCCATCGATTTATCTGCCCGACCAACTGAACGGAAGTAAAATTTGAGAGTGTGTTGCAGTTTCAGTTGAATCGTCCAGTTTTTGTTTGTCTCTTCTTGTAATAAACTTAGTTTTTTACGTTATTTTTAGTTAGTTATTTTTATAGTTAGTTAAAGATTAGATTAAACTTAAATTAAAAATTATCTTAAAATTTGAACCACTTAATGTATAAATAAATTTTAAATTTTCGGTCAAAAAATAATCAATTTTTTTATTAAATAAATTTCTTACTGGCACATAAAAGAAAAAATATATTTTCAGTCGCGTAGCAAGTGCATTTTAACTTAGGTGGGTACACGTTTTTAAAAATTAACATTTTGTCATAAATAGCACAATTCAAAATAATGGTAAATTGATTTTAGTAATTCAATACTGTTTGCGACATCCTTTATAATAGAAAAATAATTATATAGAAGTATTTATAAGAATATTATGACGTCCGCGTCGAGAACGAGCTGATAAAAATTTGTTTAGTAAGTACAAAGTATCAGTTAGATCTAATGATGTGTACACAGCCTGATCAGTTAAAACTCTTTAGATTTAATTGATCAGTCAGAACTGATAGCCAAACTGATAGTGTATGGGGGCCCTTAATGCGACGAAAAATTTCGACTAGTGTTCATAAAAAGCGACAAACGCCACCGTATAACGCTTTTTTATAATTGAATAACTTACCCAAAGTCTGTGTTTTTCTTTATTTAAAGGAATTTTATTCAAAAGTTATGTTAAATGTTTAAACTTGCATAGACGCATTTGAATCCATAAAGCAAATTTGTTCAAAACCGTTACGCCGCTCACAGTTCATACTTAACACGTATAACGCGGTTCGTATTCTCCGCGTTGTATGTGGATCCACTATATATATATATATATATATATATATACACATACAGGTAACCATCATAGAACGCGGTACTTATATAACATAGTTCATAAATTATAGAAATCCTCCCATAATGTGGTCTGTTCCTAGAAGTTTCCTAAAACGCAGCGCATAGACATGTAGAATCGCAAAAGTACGAAGTTGTGGAAGTGGTAATTTGGTTTCTGGCTGTACACCGTGTTACAGTCTCGTATAACGCGACTTTTATAACGCAGAATTTTTCCAGAACCTAATTCCCGCGTTATACGAGGGTTACCTGTATCTGTATTTATGCATAGGATGATTCAATTTAGACTTCAACGTAGAAGTATTAAAGGGGATGCAGAGATTAAGAAAGTCATGTTATTTTTTATTTAGTACTTTAGTTCAACTCAATACTATTGAATTGAATTAAATACAATACAATAAAATACAATTGAACTAAAATACTAATGTAGGACATGTCTTTTTTAATTTTTACGTTGTTCTTATTACTTTTATTTAGAATCCTGAATCGAGTCACCTTTATATATATATATATATATATATATATATATATATATATATATATATATATATATATCCATAAAAATATACATAAACATTTTAAAACATACAAATTATTCCTGTTATTTTATGAAAGGCAGAGCTTATTTTTCTTACATTATCAGCATTGAATAACGGTTTTAATTGTATGTTCGTTAACAATTTTATCAGTAATACAGCTATAAGTGAGTGGATACTTGAGAATTTTCTATTCGTTGGGCTTTTATTCAAAAATGTATTTTAATTACATTTTAAAAGTCTCTCTCTCTCTCTATACATATATATATATATATATATATATATATATATATATATATATATATATATATATATATATATATATATATACACACGGGGTTTGCAATAATAACAGATTTTTTTAATTTAAAATATAACACGGAATGTGCTCTGAAATTTTAATTTTCTTTATTATAAGTGATAGTTGTGGATATGCCATTTATAAATGAAAAAGAATCTGTTAGTGGTACCGCCATGTACTTTCTTACAAATAATCATTCTTGTATTAAAATTTTCAATAACATCTCTACACAACTGGGACTTTATCTCACGAATTACTCTTTCGATTTCATTTTTTAGGTTAAAAATGGTTATAGAATAATTGGCTTACACATGTACTTTAACCTGACCCCAAAGAAAGTAGGCCAATGGTGTTAAATTGCAGGATCTCGATGGCCAATGTCCTCCATTTCTGGAAATAACGCGACCAGGAAATTTCATTTTCAATAAATCAATTGTTTCACCAGCTGTGTGGCTTGTTGGGCCGTCCTGCTGAAATCACATGTCCTCCAGAGCAATATCATCCAATTACGCCTACAAAAAATTGGATATCATGTTTCGGTATCTTTTTTCATTCACAGTAATCGCTTTACCAGCCTGATTCTCAAGAAAGTAAGGACAAATGACTCCACTGGACTAAAGTCTGCACCAAATAGTCACTCTTTCTGTATGTAGTGGCTTCTCAACGATCACCCTCATGTTTTCTTCACCCCAAATTAGGCAGTTTTGCTTGTTGACCCAGCTCGAAATGAGTGAATCACTGAAGATGACTTTTTCGAAAAAAATATGTTTTTGTTCCAGTATCCAATTAATATATCTCCGACCTAGTGAATGGTCTGCTGACTTCAATTCTTCTGTTAATCGAACCTTATAAGCTTTGAGCAATAAACCTTTATGCAAAATACATCATATGATTGTCTGTGAAAGCTCCAATTGCTGTGAACGTCGTGGAATTGACATTCCTACCTCTTCCGGTACACTCACGAACCAAGTTAATGTTTTCTTCAGAACGAACACTACGAACACGTGTTGGTGTTTCTTAATCTCTCACCGATTCAGTCTTTACAAATTTACACATTAATCGAAAAATTGTTGATTCAGATGGACGAGTGTACCGAGAACAAATATTGCGTAATTTATGGAATGTATTTTTATAGAAGTACCATTTTCCTAATACTGTTGTACTATTTCAATTCGTTACTTAGTTGTATACAGAGACATTACTAAAAATGACATTGTCAAACCTTAACAAAAATAAGAAAAAAAAGCTGTCACTTTGATACCTGTGAAATAATCTCTTAAAAAATTGCGTCTCTATTGGAAAACCTTTTATATATTTATCCTTTTATATATATCCGAATTATATGTAAACATTTACTTACTATTTAATTCGTGAACCTGTAATATCCGTATTCGTTACAAAGAACTTTGATTGTATCTTTCCCATTTATCTCTCTCCCTTTCTCTCTCTCTCTCTCTCTATATATATATATATATATATATATATATATATATATATAAACACACACATACACTGAATATGTATTGTTCTGTTTTTTTAAAAAAAAGTACTCCATATTTAGTTGGATTTATATTTAGGGGACATTCGCCACATAGTAAAACAACAGTATCACCACAACAGTACCACAAGAAAAAGTTTGTAAAGCATTCATTAAAAAAAGCTGTGAAACCAACACAAGCACCAATAAGTGAACTACAAAACTACCACCACTAAAAATCAACCTTACAATAGATACTCTGTGTTTGTCGTCATAACTACATTATGACCTAGTTTCTAGGGCATACATAGCGCCGCGACACGACCACAACCCCACAGGAGTCACCCCATGTAATATATAATAAACGCTTTACTCCATCCCTACGGGGGACCAAGAAGACACAATGACCCATACCTTTCTGTGCCGTTGCCAACATACATTTTCGCGAATCGATGTGGCGCACTGCTATTGTTCACCGGTTTCTTTGTTTTTACGTATAAAAAAAAATGTCACCCACTGACAATGCGTCGCCGTTTGTACAATGTTCGTAATTTCAAATACGTACACACACATACACACACACACACATATATATATATATATATATATATATATATATATACAAATGAATGTATTTGTGTATATTTTTTCCTACAGAATCAAGAAAATACGCAATAACTGTGTTACATACAGAACTGTGAGTCGAAATCTGCATTCATAATATAGTATTGAATACATTCAGTACAAAATCAATAGTTATATGACTTTTTTCAATATACGTATGTAAAAACGTACATATGTATGAATATATATCAGTGTACAAACACACATATATATATTTATATATACATACACACAAATATATATATTAGATAAAAGATATGAAAAAGAATGACCTTTGATTTAAATAAACGTACATCTACAACCATGTCGAGGGTAGAGTGAAAAGTTCCGGACTTCACATATAGATGGCGCCACTATGTTCAATTTCACGACGTTTACAAGCCATGGGAAAGTTCCAGAAAGAAGGGAGATGGCTGCCACATGAATTAACTGAAAATGTCATTGATAATCGTTTAAACATCTCGATTTCTTTGCTTGCAAGGCATGAAAACAAGAGTTTCTTGTGATTTATCGTGACTGGCGATGAAAAAGTGATCTATTTCGACAACCCGAAACACAAAAAGTCATGCGTTGATCCTGTCTAACCATCAACGTCGACACCAAAGCGAAATATCCACGGTCACACAAAGCAATGCTCTCTATTTGGTGGGATATGGAGGGTGTCGTGTATTATGAGCTATTGAAACCGAAGGAAATAATCACCTTCGAACGTTATCGACAAAATTTGATGCGTTTGAATGATAATTTGATGCAAAAACGACCATCAATTGCATCAAATGGCCGAAAAGTGATTCTTTTCCATGAAAACTATCTGCTTCATGTTACTATAGGCGTGAAACAAACACTGTTGGAGCTCGAATGGGAGATTCTCCCGCACCAAGTGTATTTTCCGGACCTGGCCTCAGTCGATAACTACCTGTTCCGATCGATGCAACGCGATTTGGAAGATACACATTTCAATAACTATGGAGAAGTCGAAAATTGGGTGTCTGAATAGATTGGCTCAAAAGACAGACCATCCTTTCGTCACGGAATTCAACTTCTGCCAGAAAAGTAGGAAAAGGTCATAGCTTCCGAGAGAAAATACTTTGATTAATCTATTCACACATTTTGTTATTGAAATAAATGTTCAAAAAAAACAACAAAAAAATAGCGCCTTCAATGCAATCTCCTAATAATTGGCCTGTACATTCGCCTGCTTTGAGCTCTCCCGATTTTTTTGTTTTGAGCCACTTAAAAGTACGTGTATACGTCAATAACCCAAAAATCATCCTATAGCTAAAGAACAACATATGAGAAGAAATGTGAGCGTTATGCCCCGAAATCCTGAGAGAAAGGATGGAAAATGCCGCAGAAAGAGCTATATTTTATGAAGCTGAAAATGGGCCTCATTTACGTGATATTATTTTTTATGTGTATTCAGAAAAAAATCCACATCCTTATACTATATTTCAGGAAATAAAAAAAATGAAAATATTACAAAACAAATTAATAAACCTAATAATATACCTATTCAACCAACGGAAGAAAGGAGTATGAAAATGAAGATTTCAGTGGCAATATATCAATTTTAAATATTATTAATTTAGCAAATGATGTATAGAAGAATGTTTCGAGATGAATTTTACTTCTCATTGATATAATTAGTACATTTTAACTAACAAAAATATATATATATATATATATATATATATATATATATATATATATATATGTCGTAGGCAAAGTCCTACTTTGCCTTCGGCCGTTAGTCAAAGTCGGAAGTAGAACCTTTACTCAGGGCTGTATACCTGCGCTTGGCTGGATTAAAAAAAGGTGATGGTGAGGATTAAGGTGGGGGTGAATGTGATTTAATTTTAATTTTATAAATCAGGATATATATTGACTAGTCAAAGTCGGATTTTGACTGACGACGGCTGGACACTATCGGACTTTGCTTGGTCGTCGGTCTTTGCCGGCAACATATAAATAAAAATAAGTGTAATGCTTTGATACATTTGTATGTATGCATTTATTAATTTAGTAACGGCATACGAGAAGGCATTGTAGAGTAGAAATCATAACCACTATATCTTCCAGAATATTTCGAGAAATATCATTTATTTCTAGATTTTTAGTGCATCCAACTGTACCGATATTTGGTTGATTATAAATATATAATTCCACTGTAATATATTGTAATCGTATATATATATATATATATATATATATATATATATATATATATATATATATATATATATATATATACATATATATATATATATATACACATATATATATATATATATATATATATATATATATATATATATATATATATATATATATATATATATATCATCGTTATGTTCAAATACATAATTTTTTCCATTCAAATACTACATACAGCTATAAATTTTTTATTAAGCGTTATAAAAGAATTTCAAGACAACTTTATTGTTTTTATTATACATACATCATCCATTACAAAGAGCATTCAATGTAAATTTATGAAATAAATGAAATGAATTCGGAGTTGACCGAAAAACATTAGGACGATATGTAAAAAAAGTCAAATCTTTCTCCATAGTGACTTACATTTAATACTTTATTTATAATGATATATTGGTGGAGCCATGTTATTATTTAACAAGTATTTGTTTATAATAGTTGTATGAATAACTGTGTAATACAGTAAAGCAGAAAATACTCGGTTATTTGAAATTTCAGTGATTAATTTAAGACTAGGGTCAAACCTCCTATAGCTAGTGTGAAACCTTCCGTTACTCGATAGGTTTGACTTTATTTTTGCTCCTTCGAAAAACATTAAATAACTTTTTTCATTAGAATAAAATTTCATTCAAAATTTGTACGTATTACGCATAGTATTCAATTAATATTCCACATTTAATTCCTGTGAAAAAGATATTTTATTGATTTTTTTGAAAATAGGGTCAAACCTCCCCGTTTTCCCCCACTAATAACCAACTGTTAATCAACGGAGGTGTAAGTTTCTATGTTATCCATAGATGAAACTAAGAAAAATTAAATTGTGTACGTAAGCAATATTGCCTGCAAATAAATTACAGTAGAAGGGGTTAAGAGCGAGTCGATAACTAAGGTTGTAGTGTTTGATTTTTAAATTGTTTTTGTATACTAATTTAACATAAGGGTATATATATATGAACGTAGATAATTTTTCTTATTCGAAATTTCTTGATAAAGTACTAACAATGAATATTTATTTTGTCTGTAAGTGCTATTTTTTTCTATACACAAGCTTTTAGCTTAACGCATTACATACGACGCAAAAAAGCTGATACGACGGCACACGTTTTGCGAGTAAAAGAAATCGCATTTTATGACTTTGCAGCAAAATCTCACGTTACAGTAAAATATATAATGGTTTTGTTAGTCTATCTTCTTTTTTACTTTCAAACATATAGGTTTGAAAATCTATTCGACAGAATTTCGATAATATATTTTTAATGTTCATTTTATATTTATTTATGGTAAATCTTATAAGCATTTTTATGTATTTTGGCAGTTCTGTATCAATTGAAGTGCCGGTGATTATTTTTTTGTTTATTATTAAATTGTTTATTTTTCACAACATTCAATTTGTGACTGATAAAATTTATGATCACATTACCGAATATTTTTTTATAACATTTTGTTATGTAGTATCTATCATATACACAGTATTTAATTAAAAAAATGGTTTTGTCTAAAAATAATTATAATATATTTGTTGCCTATTGTTTTAAGTATTAAGTATGGGCTGAATTACTTAAGTATGTATTGGACTATCGTCAAAAGTTAATTTCTGTTATTTAATTTTATTGTTGGAGAGGTAGATGATATTTTTCTTCTTCGATGGCGTTACAGCTCTAATCGAACATTGGCCTCTTCAATTTTCTGTCTCCAAACATCCCTCTGCCTGGCAGTTCTTCTCCAGTTTCTTATTCTCAACAATTCCACTGCAGTGGTCGTTTGCTGTTAAATCCATCCAGTGTCCTAGACTTTTTTTGAGTTTTCGTAACGTTTGTTGTTTTACAAGTTGGGGTTGTTAGCCCCACGCTCAAACCCCCTTTTCGGGGAACCATTCTCCCGCTCTCGCTAGCGCTGACCTTTCTTGCTATCGGGGATATACGATCTTGAGTGATGTTACTCAGGCTACCAAGGTTAACCACTTGGAGATGAGAGTCGGAATTGGGTAAGAGAGACTATGCGATTCTAGCTCGAGTCATCGTCGTGTAGTACGCATGCCCTACCTCATTTCAATCCCGAGGTTGACGATAGTAAACGCTCAAAAAATAAAAACTAGTAAAAATGACGAATGTAATGAACTGAATAAGTGTTTTTTGAAATTTAGTTTTGACAAATTTCTAAAATTATATATGAAATTGAATTATCTCTGTAAATAAAAATTAAAACCGTGATCATCGACGTGTAATCACTTTTATTCGTGTTCTGATTGGGTGATGGTGATCATGTGATCTGCTTTCTGATTGGTTTATATCAGTACATGATCAGTGTTCTGTTTCACAGTGTACTACGAAAGGTGGTATATGATTCCAATGTAAAACTTATAAGAAATTTATTCAAAATATTGTAGTCACTGAAGCTTAGGAATAAGAAATTATTACACATTTTAACATTATATTTTGTAATGGTAATTTTTATAAACTTTCCCAATAAAAATTTTAAGACCGATATTTTACGCAGATTATTTGTGTATAAAATTTGTTAATTTCTGTTATTCATTAAGAGGGAGCGAATCTCGCACCCAGCGGTTGACGAACAGAGCGAGTAGGGGGCGGAGTCTCCTAGTTTTATAAAAAATCATACACGGTTTTTAACAAGTCACTAGATGATAAATTATTGGGCATTGTTATCTTTTATGTTTATTTTTACTTTTTGCACGTTATTAATTATGTAAGTAAAATAGAAAATCTAGTAAAGACGATAATATTTGTCTCTTTCTCTCTTTGTATCTATATGTATATATATATATATATATATATATATATATTGTATATACGTACATAAACGTATACATGCAATTACTGAAGGATCAAAGTGATTTATTGTCGATTGTGACAAGTGTGTATTGTCAACTCTAATAAGGAAGTCATAAACTTTGTTAGACAAAAGTATACTACGTAGTACAAGATTTGTATCAGTAGAAATTGCATCGATAGTACAGTGAGTGGAATGTTTTTATGCCAAGTTATTTTGTCTTCTGCATTAGTTATAATTCCAAGGATTTTCATTTTTATCTTTAAAAGGAATTCTCTTACGTATATTCTTGTATTTAAGATATTTGATTTCTTCCAAGTAATGATTCTTTATTTTTAAGGTATATCTTATTGTTGTATTAAGAATTTTAGTTATGATGTTTTGTTATGATGTTTGATTTATGATGTTTGTATGTATGTGTGGTGTTCAGTAAAAATGATTGATTTAAATTTTCTCAGATTAATTTGTACACACTTTGAATGTCTAGGCTTTAAGTCTAAAGTGACATTTGGGATATTTGACTGTTATTTTGTCACATGTCATAGAGTTCTCTATTCGTCATGGATTATGACTGTCTAATCTGCATCATTTAGCACGGGGATTCCCAAACTTATTTGGCCTACTCCCCCCTTTTCAGAAAAAAAATACTCAACTCTCCCTTGGAAATTACCTTCTTTAAGCGATCCAGCAGAAAGATGCAGTGACAAGTTTGCGTTCTTTTATATATCTATATTTGTACCTACGGAACATAGTAAAGAAAGATGTTGTATATAAGACGCATTGACGCTTAAGTTATAAAATTATTTATTAAAATCAACGACAGTAACAATTGCATTACACACAGATCATTAAGATGACGAAGAATAATTCAAATAAAAATTACGAATATTAAAAATAATTCTAATGAGAAGGATGAATCTGGTGAGCTGCTATCAATTTTGTAATGTTCTGCTCTATTTTTGTCAGTATCATTCTTAAATCACTGCGATTAGTTATTTGCAGTCGGTTTCTTTTTTTAGTTAACATATTTTTGACTGTTCTTGAACCCATTCTCCACTAAATATGATGAAGGAAATGGGATTAAAAACTTTTGCACTATAGCTCATAATTTAAGATAAAGTGTAGGTATCTACTTTTGCAGACAGAACTACTGGTGGCCGTCTTTGAATTTCAATTTCAATTCTTCATTTATTGTTACTTCTATCAGTTCTTATAATTTTGGAGATTCTTCTGTGTTTGTATTTGAAAAATAGTCCAAAACCTAATCAGGTATGTTTTATTTTAAAAATATCATTAACTCGTTGATTAAAGTCAGAATAGAGAGCCTTCAAGTACTGACAATAGGCACATAAATCTTCATCATGTTTTTCTACTGTTGATAAATTTAGAAACTGCCTGAATTTACCCTTGCTCTAAATTTCTCTACGATTTTTATTATGTTACACAGTAGATGAAACATGTACGAATGGTCTATATATAGATAGATTTATTATATTAAACGACAAAAAAATAAAAACCAGGTCATTACATATGATCCCAATGGGAATTACTTCGATTTTAGTAGTATTTTAAAAAAAATATCAGATGCATAAATGTATTATTTGAGTATTGAACAAACTGTTATTATAAAAAAATTTTTTATACAGATTGACACTTGTAAACATAGATTGACATTTTTAAGATTGACAATTATTATTTCTTTAAAAATATATGTTCAAAAAATACTAGTATGATAATATAATAAGTATGTATGTTCAAGTTGTAATGAGTAGCGTTTGATTAAAAACGAATTGAAAATGAAAATTATCTGTGCGAAATAAATTCTATCCCTTTTACCAGTTCTCGTGTAATCCTCATCCGGTCTGTACATGATCATATTGGCGTTCACGCTTATGTTGACACTCTGACGCCGTACTCACGAACGCCTGTTTCAAGTGTTCGCTATTATGACGAACACTCGAAACGGTCCTTCGTTACGTTCCTGTCAACGCTCGTGGTTCCAACCCCACAGTTCTTACTCGAGGCGTTAGGGTTTGTCGTTCGCTAGTGCTTGCCACAGTTTGACCTCAATACAAAGTAATGATGTTACGAATTAAAAAAAATATTTCTCGAATTTTATTTATAAACACACGGTAACACACAATTGAATTTATATATATATATACATATATATATATATATATATATATATATATATATATATATATATATATATATATATATATATGCCGGTAATTATGATAGTGGACTATGTCAGAAAATTGGAAAAAATATTTTATGATTTATTTTGTATTATAATTATTTATGTTTTAATAATCTAGAAGAACTCAGGAAAAAATTTAAAAAATGTACCGTTTAATGACGTTGCAAAGTTGGTTGGTAAACTTAATTCTGTTTTTGTTTATTTTGATAGTGGACTAAATCACTTACGTTTCGGTAGACTTTGTTTTTCTGGAAAAATGCATGTGCCCATCTGATTTTTGTATAAAACTATAATACTTTCAAGGTAAATAATCCTTAAGTTAAGTTAACTTCTTTGCTTAAAGCTCTCAAACGAACAATTATATTGCTATTGGAAAACAAAATCTCTAGAGAAATAAATTACAAAGAGAACGAAAAATATTAAGGGAGAATCTGTTTATTGGTTGCAAATAAAATGAATCAGATTTCTAAAAGATGCCCTTTATCAGATGTTTTATAAAACATCTTTAGATGATAGAACAGAATTTCAGATTTTAGATCTTTCGCCCAAAAAAGAAGGCCGAAAATATACATAAAAATTCAATTATTTCCACTTTATGCGAATATCCGATCACTTATAAACGAAAAATATAAGGATATAATGGATTTGTTACTGTACATTCCGTCAATTTGCTATGAATATTTTTGTACTCTCAAAACATCACAGAAGAATACCGGTATTGAAGAGGAAGCAGAAATCTCTAGTATTATTCTAAATTAAGTAACATGATTATAATTACTAAATGTAAGTGAATACTATTGTTTATAACTTCCTTTTTTGAATAAAACTGAAATATTTTTGTTATAAATTATTTTTAAGATGTTTGAATAATTTTGAAAATAGTCTAAGTCATATGAAGTATTAAAAAACACATATTTTTTCATGATACTCGTAGAAATTCATAATGACATAAAAGATTTACATTAACCTTGCTTCATGAAATTTACTTCATATTTTCTTTGTTGCTATGACTGTAAAATGAAATATAATAATTTTAATATTAAACGCTAGTACTTTAATATACTAAGCTGACTTGAAGTAATTTGAGTAAATATGCTTTAAATAAAATTTAGCCAACAGTTTACTTAGACAGAAGAATTTTTGTGTGATAAAATTTTTAAGAAAAATAGTAATAACCGTTTACTGTCAGTAATTTTTAAATCGATATTATATAATTACTTGCAATATTTGTCTGTATCTCAATGCTCTGAAAATTATGACATCTGCATCAAAATGCGCATAAGCAATTATCAGAATGATCGATAATCAATTAGAACGTTTTGATGAAAATATATTCGCGTAGAATGAAAATTAATTAATAAAAATATAATTAATTTGCTCGAGGTTAATTACTTTTTGAATTTCTAAGAAGGCAAATCATGTGGTGTTATTGTCTGTGGTATTAATGAAATACACGAGGATTTTTCATAAAAAATGCAGTCGTTTGAAAAATATAAGAGAGTTGAAATTATAAAATATATGAGTTGTAATCTGTAATAACTACAGTTCGTGTTCTTAACATTTAATAATGATAGAAGAAATAAACTTTTTGGAGGTAAATTCAATTTGAGTAAATATCTCTATATTATAATAAAAATATTCCATCGGCAATGCTGATTTGATGTCCCAAAAAAATTTGTTGTTTCCCTCTTACCTCTACAACCCTCTTCTTTCATTATATTCTTCATACGGGTTCCGATTGTTTTCGATTGCCGAACGTTAACAATTAGGGAATAATGGATTAATTTTAATGAATAGTATAGTATGTAAACGAGAATTCTTTTTCTTATGTGTTGCGTTTAAATAAAGTTTATATTTACATACAAACTTTTGTTCATTCATTAAAAAGTCAGAAGTTGTTTATTGAAATGAATGGTAATTAAATATAATATATATATATATATATATATATATATATATATATATATATATATATATATATATATATATATATGGGGACTCTGCTCTTCGCTCGCCGCGTTCGCTGACTGCCAGAGGGAGCGGCGTAGCCCACCGGGAATTGGGGAGCGTAGTGAGAAGGGGGCGGAGCTCCCTGTTTTAAAATATAAATACATTAAATTATATATATATATATATAAATACATACATACATACATACATATATTATTTATATTGTATACATTTTAATATTTTCGTTGGTCAATTAAAATATAATTATAACATATATCAGGTCGGCGTTATCAAATAAACGAAATGTATAACTGAAAATAGTGATATTTGTTAATTTTATGCATTTTATTATATCAGTAGTGATTGTCAAAATATAAGGAAATCATTTAAGTCTAGCTATGATTATGTACGAGGCCGGTTTGAAGAGTAACTTGGTTTGATATTAGAGACGACAGCGTCAGTTTCAAAGTTTGCTTTATTTTTCGACGTAATTTTCTCGAAGCTCGACGCATTTGCCCCAGCTTTTCTCGAGCTTCGCGATTCTCTCCCGGAAGTGGTTTTTTCGTAGTTAAAATATCCGTTTGTGGGTGCTATTGGCTCTGCATTCGATAGAAATCATTTTCCAGTCATGACAATTTTGAATTTCGGGAACAAATGGAACTTCGAAAGGAGCAAACCAACAGAATACGGTAGATTCAGAAGGATTTAAAATTTGAATTCGGTCAATTTTTATTGAGTGTCAACACTTGAATGAGCCGATGTATTGTTATGATGGGACACTATATTTTTCTTGGGTACTCCGGAACGTTTCCCCCCGATCACTACATTCAACTGCTTCAAAAGTGCTACATTGTATTGACTAATAACTGTTTTTCCCTTCTGAGGTTAATCGATCTAGAGAATTCCTTTCGCATCACGGAAAACTGACGCTATCATCTTTCCAGTTAAGTGAATCGTTTTTGCCTTCTTCGTAGCCATTTCATCGCCTTCATTCCACTGTTTTGATTGCGTTTTCGATTATGGTATGTAATGGTGAATTTAAGTTTCATTCATAGTGACAAAATGCCGTATGAAATCTGTTAAATTCTTCTCATACAGTTCGAAGAAGTCGGATGATGTTCGCGTACGAACTCGTTTTTGCTCTGCAATGAGAAAATGCGGCACCCATTTTGCAGTCTTTTCATACGCAATTTATTATGCAAAATGAAATGCTTCGCTCCGTTGAGATACCTATGACCTCTACTATATCGCTCACTTTCACTCACCGGTCAGACAAAACCATATCGCCGACTTTATCGATGCTTTCTGGCGTGACAACTGTTCTCCGGCTTCCTGAGTGTGGCGCATCTTCGATATTCGTTCTGCCACGTTTAAATTCATCCCCTGTTTATAGGAAGGATAAGATTTACCCAATGTAAGAAATATCCTCAGATGGATTTATTTCGCTGTTTTCCCTTCTAAAAAAAAAACTGAATCACATCTCGAAATCCGATTTTATTCTTTTTGCACTTTCGCATGAAACGCCTGTGTTGAAACAACTGTCAAACGAAGAATTTATAGCGGAATGACTTACAACTTGACATAGTTACTAAAAGGGATGGATCTATATGAAAACATATAAAGAAGCCCCCTTACACTCTTAGTGAGTACACGAACCAAATTATTCTTCAAACCTCCTTCGTACACTGTTTTGTACTGATAAATTCTCTAAATTTACATTCACAAACTGATATGAAGAAACAATTTAATATGCATGTATTTACTTTATCGTTCTGATATATTTCCATTGTATCATTGTATACAAACGGAATCGTATGGCCCACAAATAGATTGTACGCTCACAAATCACAAATAAATAATACAGATTTTACATTATAATTGTAAAAACGTAGGTTTCTGCCTTTGTTTTTAAAATGGGAGGAGCATTATTGTAATACTTTAAAATAATGGTATATCAAACTCATATATGAACACTGGCCATCAAATTCAGTTTAAGATAGTCTCTGGGATGCAGAAAAAAAAAGTCATCAACAAAAGAAATTTAGTGTGCAAAAATGATCTTATATTTATATTCGAAAGTAACTCATTTAAATTTTACATTTATTGTTTCTTTAATGAATGTATAAAAATTAAAGAAATGCATTAATTTTAACCATTATTATCCAATGTTACAATAAAATTTTAAATTAGAGAAATTGAAAAAAATAATAATATTTTTTACTAAAAACAACATCTTTTGGCAGAAATTATTTTACGAATATCGGATGTTTTCTTTCCTGTAATGAATTTATAAAAAATTAAAAAAATACTTTAAATTTAGGTATGACTATCAAATATTACAACACAATTTTAAATTGGAGAAATTGAAAAAAATAATATTTTTACTAGAAACTAGGCATCTTTTGGTAGAAACTATTTTATCAATTTCAGGTGTAATTTTTTGTGATAGTGATGTTTTTACTATAGATGTTGAACGTTCATTTTTCAATTTTGAACTGTGTGAAATGTTATTAGTCTTTAAAAGAGAAAATGATTGTTCACATAGGTATGTGTTACCAAAAATTGCCATGATTTTTGCTGCAAACATACGCATTTCAATAAAATGTTCTGGTAAGTACGAATAAAAATCTGGAATACCAGTTGATTTTCAATCAATTCCATTTGGATGTTACTTTTTGCTTCTTCCGTGTAAAAAGAAAATGGATCACTAAATAGTAAAAAAACATTTTCACATGCCTTGATTCCTTCAAATCGGTTTTCAAATTCAAATAATAATTCTTGAATGTTTGAAGCGTTGCTAAAATCACAACCCTAATAAAATTCTTGATAATTTTTGCAAATAGGAAAATGAAGTAAATCGGAATTGATCACAAAACAGTGTTCCTTACAATACACTTCTATAATTTGCAATATTTTAAAAATGTATTTTAATTTTTTTAAAAATTCCATTTTATTATAATAAAATGGAATATATGAAAATTATCGAAATTTTATTATAATTCCATTATATTCCATTTTATTTTTAAATAAATTCAGCTTCAAACTATGAGCTGTGTGCCTTATTCTAGTCTTGCGGGCTGCATTCAGCTTGAGGGTCACGTGTTTGACACCACTGCTTTAAAGTAATCGAGTTTGAAATAATTACTGAAAAAATGTCTTAGTATTTTTTTTTTGTTCCTTAACGCTATGAGAATCATAATATTTCATTAACCCTTAGAACCTTATAAGTCAGAAAACCGGCTTGAAGAAGCAGTCATATACCCAACTGCCCGGTATACCGGCCTCTGTAGCTACCATAATAACACTATGGCTCGGTATAGCAGCCCGCATATAAAAAGGCATAAAAGTATATCATTCCAAGGTTGAATACTGGAGATAAATTGATTTTTATTTCTTATAATTTTTTTATTTATACTTATTTATATATTGATATTATATGTTTATATTTTACATGTTTATATTTTATATGTTTATGTATTATATATTAGTAATTTTATTTTATTTTTTTTTGTTTTATCATCTATTATATTATCTTTTTATGCAATAAATAAATACTATTATGTTGATAATTTATCAAATATTGATCAGGAGCCCAGGGTCACGGTGCTAGTAAGATGAGGCGCTTAGGGTTCAAAGGGTTAAAATTCACATAAGCAACAATTAAACACATTAATAATCGTCTTTAAAATATTTTTCTCAGAATTTTTGCTGTTTTAGAAGTGAAAAGAACTATATTACTGAAATTATATTATAAATTGTATACTAGATTTGATCTTCGTTGAAGAACACCGGCATTAGCGTTATAAAATTTTATTTATAAAAACATAGTCTAAATTAAAATAGTCTGCTTCGAAATAGCACCCTGCAGTAGTTTTACACCTCTGTCAACACTTCGGAAAGCACTGTTTGTAGTTATTTTTTGCTATCTTTCTTAGGTCACCTTTTGATTTTTCTTTTATTAAATGGTATCTTTTTATGGAGCTACTTTCTTTTGGAAATAAAAAGAAATTACACGAGGTCATGTCAGGTGAATATAGTGAATGGAGAACATATATGCCCTATACACCGGTAAAAACTAATAGAAAGGAAGAAAAGAAACATGAGTTGGTTTGTTGTCTATTGCAACATTCACATGACTTATGCCCAAAGCATTGGTCAAACTGTTTTAAGAAGACCCATATAATATGCCTTTTGCTCTGCAACCTCTCTAACAGAGTCAGTCACTGATCGGCACGGATAAGTTAATGAAGTTGAAAACTTTATTAACCTATCTGTCTTTCTCCTCTGTGTTTCATTGACTTTGATTAAAGTTCTGACGTCCTTAAAGCACATGAACTACTCAAAACATGTGATGCTCTTCAAAGCATCTTTTCAAAAGTTGAAATATTGCTATCGCTGTATTTCCAAATTTAAAACAAAATTTCATCTGAACGCGTTGATCTTTAACACGTTCGCGGACACTTTATTAGATTGTAATCGTGCATAGAAACTCACAAGTGTTTCACCAAACTAGACAACATTTCAAAACGTGTTGATATTTTTTTTATCAATTGTTAACTCAATCAAGTATAAAAAATCAATTTTGCATAAGACGGTTACAGCAGTCTTGTCCCGAAAAGACACATGATTGTCGACGGCTGTATCCGTCTTGTCCGCGAACGTCTTAACCCGTTTCTTCTTAAATATCATAGAGGTAAGGAAAATCTAATTACGAAAACTACAATGAAATAAATGACTTTTTGATATCAAACCCAGCGGCAGTCAACAAATGATGGCCGAATATCATGTCACTAGTTTCTAGCTATATTTATTAAATATTGAGCTGTATGTTTTAGTCTGTATATTTTTTGATCAGCCCTATATGTTTAATAATTACATTTTTTCAAGTAATATTAATTTTTTTATTTTTTTCCAGGTAAGCTGCTTAATTGATATTCATTTTATTTAATGGTGAGATTATTCATTATTTTATTATAATTTTACACAAACATTACACACACACGCACACACACGCACACACACACACACACACACACACACATATATATATATATATATATATATATATATATATATATATATATAGAATGGTTAATTAATTAACTAATAATATAAAAACATATTCGTAATAATAATAATTTATGTTCTAAGCAATGTTTGTATGTATAGAAAACTGAATAAAAATGATTAAAAACACGCTTAAAAATAAATCAGTGGAACTATTATCATGAGAAATAGCTATTAGCGCAAGAAAAAAAAACGTAGATTATATCAGCTGTTTTACTTTGATTTTTTTTTCTTAACAAGGATTTATTAGACTAAAAATTTATGGATTGTATAAAAAATATGTCATTAATAATACATTCATATTTCAATTTTATTCTTGGTATATCAAAAATATATTCCGCAAGGTATATATACATACATATATATATATATATATATATATATATATATATATATATATATATATATATTCATGGATATATACAACAGCGTAGAAAATTTCTTTTTAACCTAGTTTTTTATATGGAAAAAAAGTCTTGTGAGATCACAGTGTTTTTATGAGATTCTAGCAAAAAAGACGACGAAGGGTGAGGTATTTTTATTCCAGAAACCTTTATAACTTTTGAACTGTTTTAATATACACTCTTTTGAAGTTTATACTAAAAGTACAGGATAACATCAATACGTTTCTATTTTATATGTTTTTGAATTTTGTTTGCATTTAAAATAATACCGTATTATTTTTCAATCTTTCGAACAACATATTTTTGAAAGAATGTGCTATTTATATACATACACACACACATATGTGTGTGTATATATATATATATAATAAGAAAAGAAAATTTGAAACGAAATAATAAATGATTTTCGCTTTAAAAGTTAAAGGTTTCCTATAGTTTGACCATGTGGTATTTGAACAGTCAAAGATAAGAGCAGTTTTCGAAAATTCAATTCTTCTAGTATTTTATTCTAAGAAAAAATCAATAGTTATGTTATGTGTTAGCACGGTGAAATAACGATATTTTTATCTTTAAATTGTACAAATATTATTTATTTATTAACTGACTAAGAATTATAACGGAGAAATAGAAGTATTTATAGACATTTTAAGCCAATACTTGATTTCTGAAAATAAGCGCTATAACAATTATTATAAATTTTAAATAAGAAAAAAATGTATTATATCTACAGAATATGTTGTTAGTATAAACGAGAAATCATGCTGTATTTTTTCATAATTTTTACAATTCAGAATGTCAATCGTGTATATGGAGGGTAGCGTCAAATACTCTCGACCTAGATAGGAAGGGATGTACGTAAGAAAAAACAAATTATTTTACTATTTTCGTATATAATTCTTTTTCACTTCAATACTTTTTTACACCGCTTAATTAACAATTTTATACACTTATAAAAATAATCTTTCGTTTTTGTGTCAAGCGGTGTGTTAGTTATGTTTTTAGCTCATTGTCATCATTAATTTATTAGCTGTGTATGACGAGTATACTCGTCGTGAAGATGATTTTGAGCAATAAAATTATTAATTTTTCAAAAAAAATCAAATGCCACTTCGTTAAAATTATATTAAATTTTATAGCAGCTGCATATACTCTGAGTTTGATGAGTATACTCTTCATCCCTTAATTTTTGCAAAAAAAACATCCCTTCATTTTTGCAATAAAATGTAAGTATGAACTTTTAAAATAGAGCGACACAGCTAACAGGTTAAAACGCTGTTCATGTAAAAATTTTTCAAATTACTAAAAAGGTAATAATCGTTAAAGACCATGTCTGAACGTTGGGTGGGTAAGTGATCAAGTTTTTGGAAGGCACACTCCCGAATAGAGTGTCGAAAACAGTAGTGAAGTGAACTGAGGTATTGTCTTGTAACAAGCGCACTCTTTTTCTTGGTTTTCCAAGTCATTTTTCCCGAATATTACCCCACAATTTAGTCAATAACGTTGCATAATATGGGCTATTAACAGTCGTAGTTCATTCCTTAAAACCTATTAGTAAAATGCTCTTGCAATCCCAACCAAATGCGGTGATGATATTTTTTGTGAAATAAGATACCTTTACTTTTTTGGGGTTGATTATTCTGTTTTAATTCATTGCCTCAATTGAGATGTCTATGACCTCTGCTGTCTCACTCACTTTGACTTTCCGGTCAGACAAAACCATATCGTGTACTTTATCGATGATTTCTAGCGTGACAGCTGTTCTTGGACCTTCTGAACGTGGCCCATGTTTGGTATTTGTTCTGCCGCGCTTTAATTCATTCACCCAAAGTCGTACGGTTGTATAGGAAAGACAAGATTCACCTAATGTAGGAAATATCCTCTCGTGGATTTTTCTCTTTGTTTTCCCTTGAAAAAAAAAGATTTGAATCACATTTCTAATTACAATTTTAGCCATTTTATATTTTATTACGAAACGCTTGTGTTGAAACAATTATCAAACTAAGGAAAGAGTGACTAGCAACTTCCATGCATTACTAAAAGGGATGGAACTATACGAAAACATATACAGCTATCTTTCTTACTCTCAACGAGTACACGAACCAAGTTACTCTTTAAACTACCGTCGCATGTTGTTGTTTTTATTTTAAAAATGATCTAAACGTACCCTTTTAAATATTTTATAGCATAAATATTAAAAGAACATCACCCGATACTCACTGTGTTCTTTATGCGGACACCTGATCTAATGCAAGACTCAGAACACTTAAGACAATTTCAAAGTTTTATAAATGGGGTCATGTTTTATTATATACTTATATACTGTGTAGTGTATGTTATAAATTTTACCTTATTGAAGAATATGCTAAAAATATACGTTATTTATAAATTTAATATTTGGACGTGATTGTATCCGTAGAATTGAAGAATATTATTTAATGAAATATTAAATTAGAACTAATTTTTACATACTGTTGCATATATATATATATATATATATATATATATATATATATATATATATATATATATATATATATATATAGAATCCAAAAGAATGGATTTTGGCGGTTGTTTGTATCGATGAATGAGCCGGAACGTTGTCAAAATGAAACAGTCTTTTTGCGTTGTGCTTCGAGTCATTTTTATCAATGGGGAGCCCTAAATCGCTGTTGATTGTATTTCTATTTCAAATAATCCACCAAAAAAATTACCTGCGCATCTCAAAAAACTGAAGCCATGACTTTGCCTGTCGATGGACCAGATTTGAACTTTTTTGGTGGCCTATCTCCTCTCTTACTATATTGTTTCGATTGCTCTGTGGACTCTGGTATGCAGTGAGGAATCCAAATGTCATCAGTAGTCACAAATTGTCACAAAAATCCTTTTCATTACTCTACATCATGACAACAATCTTTGAAATTTGCTGTTTTATGTGTTTTTGGTCCACAGTCAGCATTCGCGGCACTCATTTTTCACATGTCCAAATTTTCATTTAAAATGTAATGTACACTGCCATTTGATATGCCCAAAGTCTCTGCTATTTCGTGCACCGTCACTCAAGACCATATTGATCACTTTATCAACATTTTCTGTAGTAACGGACGTTGAAAGTTTGCCACTGTGGGGGTTATCTTCGATGGATGTTCTGCCCCTTCTAAGTTCAGCAATCTATTTTACCACTGTTGCATACACTGGAGAGGAATCTCCGTATACATTACGCATCTTTTTCGTAAATTTGGTGGCATACATATACCATCCAAAAGTAAAATTTCAATAACTGCATTATGTTTCACTAAAATAGCCAAACACGTTTTATTTAGATTCTTGTCAAAGCTAAAGTAACAGATGTTTTACCCTCAAATTTTTATAGACCGCTAATTAAGAATTGTATTTCAAGAAAAAAATACTTTCAAGTCTCCCCAACGCCATCTATATATTATTTCCACGATTTTTTTTTGAAACCCCCTCGTATATATTGTTATAAATATACTAGGGGGCTTCGACTTCTGCCTACTTCTCAATTATAAGCCTGTACATGCAAACGAAAAAACAATTAACATATTTTTTTTAAAACTCATCTATATAATTGTTATCAGATATATAGCAACATATATTTAGATATATATATATATATATATATATATATATATATATATATATATATGTGTGTGTGTGTGTGTGTGCGTGCGTGCGTGCGTGCGTGTGTATGTTTATATAAACAAGAAAGTAGATTATTTGTGCAACCTTTTAGTTTTTTGTGCCTAAATACTTATATATATATATATATATATATATATATATATATATATATGTATACACACACACATACAGGGTACTACGATTTATGGCAGGGTTACATTCCACAAAATGTCTACTCAACTTAAAACGACTTAAATCGGTCCAAATTATATACACCAGTATACTAAGCAAAATTGAAGTCACATAATTTGGAATAATGTATGTACATACGGATATGTGTATATTTTATGGCACTAATGTAAAGTGCACCTTCAAATGTAGTAGATTTGCATTTTTTAATTCCGTAAGTGACGTAAGTGTGAAACAAAGTCGTTAATATCGAATCGAAGTGGGAATTTTTTATGATTTAAGTGTGAAACGTCTTTAAACGAAGCGGTTTGAATGGGGATACTTCTGTGTGTATGTGTATATATATATATATATATATATATATATATATATATATATATATATAGAGAGAGAGAGAGAGAGAGGGACAGAGATTAAAAGATAGAAAATAAATATTTAATTTCTCTAACAGTGGTATACAAAATATTCTATTTTGTGTACCACTTTCAGAATTTTATAAACATAGTATTACTAAATGTTTTTTTTCCTATTTCACACAAAATTGATTAAGAATCAATTTTATTTTATCATTTTTAAATCAGGACAATTGATGCTTTCTGGGATCAGTGAAAATTCATTTGTTAAAGTACAAAATTTAATTTCTGTCGAGCAGAACTTCAATTTATAATTCAAGTAATTTTTTTTAATTGAGTAACGTTTTAAGGTTATATGTGTGGTATAATTTTATTAAATTGCTTGCATTTTCTTTTTAGAACTCAGAAATATTTAGTATCTAAAGAATACAATCAATATTTGATCAAATATTACATTTTCTCTCAGTGCTGCCGTACTGTTTCGTAGAGTACATGTATAAATAAATGATTGTGTAATGCGGAGTAAAAATATTTTGTTCTCAGATTGAAAGCAATTGGTGTGTGTATGTATCATTGAGTTAAATTAATTAAATTTTTGACTATGTCTATATTGTCTATTATAATCCATTATGTCTAGCGAGTTGATCTAACGTCGGCACTATTCGTTCATTGTAAGATGTGTGTCTACCCCTCCCGTGTTCTTTTTCTATCACGTACCGCTAGTCCCACTCTGACATTTTAAGGTCAGTACGTGATCAATGGAGGTCACGTAAAAGATGTGGACGAACATGGCGACGGCACTGTCAGACTCGGTTAGACGATGCAGAAACTCTTCTCTTCTGCCTTGTTCTCTATTAAGACAGGATTTGTTCTCATTACACTTTCTTTTTCCGATCGAAATTTTCGATCGACCAGATAGTATTACTGCTTACGTCGTCTTATTAGTACGTCATATAAATCTTGCGAGCCGGGCGCCAGCGTATGTTGATAATAAATGAAGAAATAATCTTATTAGACGCTGAGATATTATTGTCTTATTGAGGGTACATATTTGTATAGCCGGAACGTGGTAGGTTTTGTAAGAAGACTTTCTAACGTATTTAATTTTCTGAGTCGCATTATATATATATATATATATATATATATATATATATATATATATATATATATATAATATCTCTGAAAGTATGTGTGTTCGTTGATATATCTATCTTTTTGTGTATAGGTTTATATGTACTAATTAAAAGAGTCACTAATTCAACTTTTGTTTTTACAAAATTTTGTACATTTTTAGTTTGTTGAAAATTAATACTGTCTGTAAGAATAACGATTAATACTAAATATAATTGTAAAAAATTGCAAAATTAATTCAATCAGAAGCAAATAATATAGACCTCAATTTAAAACATGTGGTCATTTACACTTCTCATCTATGCCGATTGCAAAATCGGTCCGTTTCTGAATATAATTGTTATTGGCGATAAAAAGTGGATTGTTTATAACAATATGAAACGTCAAAGGGGATGGGTTGACCGTAACGAAACACTATCTTCAATGCAAAAGAAGGGCTTTATTCAAAAAAAGGTTATATTGTCTGTTTGATGGGATATGGAAGAAATTATTACAAGCTATTACCAGTGAATCGACTCATCACAAAGAAGTTGTATTGTGAACAACCGGTACGGCCACAACAATTCAATGACGAAAAACGACCAGCATTAACCAACAGAAAATGCGTAATTTTTCATCACGACAACGCCCGAACTCACACGGCTCGCGAAACTTCCAAAAAGTAAGACAATTTGAATGGGAAGTTATCCATATTTGCTTAATCTAGCACGATCGGATTATCATCTGTTCCGAAGTCTCGAAAATCACTACTGGGAAACAGCTTAATACAGATATTGATGTTCAAATGAGCTCGACTCTTTCTTCAATCCAAAACGTAAAAGTTTTATAGTCAGGGTATTGAAAATATAAGATTAAGCTGAGAAGAAATTGTAAATAATAACGGGAAATATATTTTGGATTAAAATTAATCGTCAATTTTTTCAAGACTTATTTTTTTTTAAAAAACCGTATTACTTATGGGATGACCCAATGTATATATATGTATATATATGTATATATATATATATATATATATATATATATATATAATTAATTAATTAATTTTAGAATAAGATCAAATTATGGTCGTACTTTGTAAGGACGTCATTATTTAGACCCAATTGATTACAATCAATATTACATAACTGCCCAGAAAAAAGTATTCAAAGCAAACACTACCATCACTATATACCAGATACTACAATACTTTATTATTACGACATTATAGTGATAATCTTTCTAGCTCCTATTTAGAACAAGTATGTTTTTTAGTGCTAAATATTGTGCATAGTGCAGATTTTCACTTTTTCTTAACTGATTAGTTTAAAACTTTCATTATATATATATATATATATATATATATATATATATTCACGAGGGTCGTTTGATATGTATGGTAAGCAGCAAGTCAGCAGAGTTTGTTTTTGGAAAAAAATTGTTTTATTTCTCAACATCATCTTCATTGAGGGCTATTCACGTGGTCCAGCGAGTCTGCAAATACGCATTGATGGCGGCAATGACATCCTTATTCGATGAGAACTTCTTCCCACTGAGCCAAATATTTAAGTTTGGAAAAAGAAAGAAGTCTTAGTGGTTCAAGTCGGGAGAATATAGGGTGGATGAGGAATCAATTCGAAGCTTAATTCGTGTAATTTTACCAATGAGACGCTCGATTTGTGGGACGGAGAGTTGTCCTGGTAAAAGAGTATTTTTTGTGCACCACTTGGCTGTTTCTGCTTCAACACTTATTTCAAAGGGTCCAATCATGTTTCATAATGGGCTCCTGTTATCGTTTTTCCATTTGTTGAGTAGTCGATCAGGAGGATTCCTTGGGAATCACAAAAAATCATGGCTATCATCTTACCTGCCGACAAAAATGTCTTCGCCTTCTTTCGCGCATTTTCATCAGTCATTGTCAATGCTTTGACTGCTGCTTCGACTCATGTGTGTAATTGTGGTTCCATATTTCATCCACGGTGACGAATCGACCCAAAAAACCTTCTCGTTTTTTTTCTATTTTTGCTGCAACTGCTACAATGCTTGCTTCAAACATCTGTAGAACGTGAACAAAGCGTTGATTCTGACTGAAATTTCACCTATGCTAGTTTGAAAATTGACATTTGATACCCGTGACGTTATCAAATGAATGGTAGCGCCATCTCATAGAAATTTACCATATTTATCAAACAAACCACGTGTATATATATATATATATATATATATATATATATATAAGGATTTATTTTAATTATAAACTAGTTAGATTTTGCACTCGCTCATCCTGGGGGTGGGGGATCGATTATTTTGTGTTAAAATAATAAATAAAATGTATGAATTCAGCATTAAAGAGTGATATTTCATTGTTATATTATATAACCTTTTAAACTGAATTTAAGCCGGCAAATGTTATTTATTTATTATATGAGAACTCTCGAGATTTCTCGAGAAGTAAAAGATAAGTGTTCCCTTTTCCAGACAAAATGAAACCTATCGAGAATTCTTAAACACTATTTACACTGATCTAATATCACGAAGATCTTAAATCCAACACATATTTTAATCTTCAGCCATCATTTTCCTTGTGACCTACATCAAGAGTTGAGATCCTCAGATAATTATAAAGTAGATTAAATAAATTACAATGCATAATAAATTATAAAAGTAATATTTAAAGAGTTACAGAAGTTCTTAGAAAAAATACACTAGTGTCAGGAAAAATGCCTACATTTACTGCCTGACGGCTCCTTATGTGAATATATAACAATACATAATATTCATATATATATATATATATATATATATATATATATATATATATATATGCATTAGTATGTATCATTCTTGTCAAGTGTGTTATTTTTTGCTTCATTTTGGGCGAAAAAATAATTATAGCTTCATAAAACATGCAGGTGTAGTAACATGCAGGCAAGGTGTGTGTCAGTAGTGTAAAGTGTTATATCTAGTAAGGAAGTAATTAAAAATAATGCTTTTACGTGTATTTTTAAAACTTTTTGTCCTTTTGTATGTATACACACACATTTATATATATATATATATATGTATATATATATATGTATATATATATATATATATATATATATACATATATATATATATATATATATATACATATATATATATAAAGAATGGGATTAATCCGTTCAAGTAGATATTTATGTATATCATTAATTAATTCTGCGGAACGTATTAATTACATGTCCTCTTTTGAATAATATTTAGTAATCTTCTTTTTATAATATATTTTGTATGCAAATTAATATTTGTACTCATTCTCGTTTTACTAAAATAATACATTTCAACATGTTTGTTACAAAACAGTTACTTAAATATATGGGTGACCTAGTTCTACTTTTTTTATTTACATTTTGTACGTATGCATTTATATAAACAAATTTATTTCAGTTGTTAATTGATTTTTCTATTCAGTTATAAATTAATTAATCGTTTAAACGAATCTCAAGGTTTATTTAATATAAATATCTTTATTTATGAAAAAAATTTACATTAATCTGTATATTATTTTTTTTTAAAAAAAGTTTTGTACGTTTCAGAATGTTTATATGAAGTGCAAGCCTTTTACACGAGATATATTTTTTTAATTACTTATAATTTGAATATATGGAACACATAATTCACAACTGTTTTATTGTATGTAACTGCTCGTTTGAGGATTATTATGCGTATTCGTTTCATTCTGTGCATGACGTGCGCGCTCTTCCAAATGATATATGACACTTGCATAAATTAAAACTATATTTTTCAACTCGTTGAATTTATAACTAAATTATTTTGTGCTGTGTTATTGATTAAACGAAATTGTTGCGCACACTTTACTTAGAAATGTGTATGACTTTTACATATCTTTTTTAATTTATTAGGTGTAAAAATTAATTCTGTGCCTTGAATTGAATCAATCATAACTCGGTTTTAAATTAAAATATTTTCTCGTCATCTTACAATTTTTAAGTGCCAACATTAAAACATTATATGTCTTGGCCAAGCAGTTGGCATAACCTCACAAAACGATAACGTCCGAAAAGCAGCATTTTAGGCATTGTTTACTTTTCGCATTCCAGTTGAAGACTACCATTATGGGGAGGTATTGTGACGGATAAAACATACACATCACGCTAAAACAATGGAAGAGGTCCGAAAACGTATTAAAATTTCATCGACTCAAATCCGCCATTTATTTTTCGATCAGAGATTCGTCAGTTACCCGACAGATTGAGCAATGTTATATTAAATAATGGAAGATATTTTGAGGATTGTAATGTATTTAGATTTTCTGTAAATATTCATTTTCTATAAAGAAGGTACCGACTTAATTTGTATACATAATATATTTTATAATGTTATCAGTATAAAAATTAAATATTATTGATATTTGTTTCGCAACACAGCCTATTGGAAGAAATGTTTTAAATACCTCAAGTTGCCAAATAGCAGTTATGTTATACTATTTTTTACTTTTTCTTGATTTTCAGTTGGTATCAATTTTTTTTTGTGCGATTACTGAGATTTAATGTATGAAAGACTTGTTTCAACTGATATTACGGTAAATAGGGAATTTTATTATAATGTTTTATATAGTTCAATTAACCCATTAAACGCTGCTACTTAAAATCAGGAATTTTCGGAATTGCTTAAAATGTTTTAGGTCCCTTATAATTAATTTGACCTTAGAAAAAAAAACTCAAAATTTTAGTTTTTTTACAGTGAGACGTTTCGTATATGCAGTAGCGGCGACTAATGTTGGCATTATCAAAAAAAATCAAAAGTGAGTAAAAACTAGTCTGTTTTAAGTTTTAAATTCATTTATTTTATTAAAATCCGAATCAGATGCCATGATAGTTGCTAAAACAATTCAGATGAAGAAAAACGTTGCACTTTTAGTGCAGTTCTATTGCGATTGAATCAATGTTATTTTCTAAAACAGTTTGTTGCGTGTATTATGCAGCCGGTTTTCAAATAATGTCTTGGGTGCATAGAAAATGACTGAAGGATACACGTGGAGTCACAAATATAGAGTTAAAGAGCTTTGTATTATAGAATGCTATTTTTACTGAACAATATTTTCTGATAGAATAATGATTAGGGCTGCTACTCATCCAGTACCTAAATGATTCTATTTCAAAGTAATTTACAGATCGATCTTCTTTTACTAATTTTCCCATAATATTTTTTTTAATGCGACCTCAATGATTGGCTATCCAGTATGAGGTTTATATGATCTTTCATTCTCGACTTTAAATTTTATGAAATAATCAATCACTTCAGTTTGTAGAGAAGCATATTCTTCGAAAGTATTGACCTTCAGAATATAACAGTTATTATGTGTAAGTTTATAAATCCATAATTATAGAACTAGGTACGCCTAGACTTGACTGTCGATGCGATGACTCGGACTGAAAACTCTTACACATTATAGTTTATACGGTGTATTCGCAAAAGCTCATTTCATGCGTGCCAACTCACAAGAGGCTCCGAATGAATTGAGCTTGAATTGAAGCGAACCATTAGTTATTAGTTGGTATCCTCTCAAAGGAAATGTGCGTCGCATGTGCACTCAGTCTGTAGTGATTTTTTTACAAGTTAGTACTCATAGATAAATCACCGACTTAATATGCATAGGCGTTGAGTGCAGAGATGCGGAATATTCTGTATACATAGATTAATAAATTACTGTTTTGAGCACGAACGCATACCATGCACACGCATTTGTGTATTCTAGCTCAGAGATTCATTGCTTACACGTTCAAAGTTAAACGTACATTTCGTAGCAGTTAATGCTAAAAATATATTAACCTATTAAATAAAAAAAAGAAAAAAGTATTTTTAACTTATTTGCATGTACCTTAATTCCTCTGGAGGTCAATGTATGAATAACGTTGGTAACCCCTGCTGTAGAGTAAAAAAAAAAAAAAATGTTAGACATTTTAACAGTGTATTTTTTTATATTAATTTTTATAAACTTGACAGAAAAAAATTTTACGACTTACATTTTACGCGGGTTATGTGTGTGTATAATTTGTTAATTGTTGTTACTTGTTAGGGGGTAGAGATGGGTAGCGAATAGGGACGAACCTCCCTCCCCCGGGGTGTGCGAGCGCAGCGAACTGGCGACGGATCCCCCTAGTATTATTAAAAAATCATTTAATTAAATCACAATACACGCATGAAAATAAGAAACTTAAAATTGTACTTAACCCTTATGTTAGTAACCAACTTTACCGACGTCTTTTAGCAACCGGGTACCCGGGTACCCACAGACCTGAGTATTAAAAATTTTGTTTATTTTATTAAAAAAAAACGCATATCCTTTGCAAGGGATTATGTAAACTGGTAAAACAGATAACACTCGAGAAAAAAATCAGGGTGAAAGAGTAGTGAAAGAATTGGCGGCTCCGTACCGAGGTAGTGGTAGAAACATCTACATGGATAACTTCTTTACTACTCTACCCGTTGCTAAACATTTGTTATCGTGGAATATTACCATTGTTGGCACGGTAAAAAAAAATAAACCTTACATCCCTTGTGTTATGGGAGCAAATAAGATACGGGAGCACTATTCGACAGTTTTTGGATTTCACGAAAAAGTTACCATGTGTTCCTACGTTCCTAAAAAAAATAAAGCTGTCATTCTGTTATCTACAATGCATTCAGATGCATCTGTTGGTGATGACGCTAAACAAAAACCAGAAATTATAAATTTTTATAATAAATATAAAGCTGGTGTTGACACAATGGACCAAATGGTCCGGAGGTACACAAGTCAACGACGATCTTCGAGATGGCCAATGGCAATGTTCTTCAACATGCTAGACATTTCTTCACTTGCATCATATATAATTTATTATGAAAATAATAAAATGATCGCCAAAAAAACGACAGAACGTCGTCAATTTATGCGTAAGCTAAGTGAAGAACTGGCATTGCCGATGATTGAACACCGCACGGCGAATCCACAAGTAATGCACCACTTCTCAACAAAAATTGCCATTGAAAGCATTTTAGGCCATGCACTGACAGAAACAGTCGTGGTAAATCCTGGTCCAGTGATTCTAAAAGATAAAACCGGAAGAAAAAAAGTAACAGGATCTTGCCATGTCTGCAATGCCTTGCCAATAAGAAGACGGCGAAAGACTCGTAAGAACTGTGCCAATTGTCACCAACCAGTATGTGACGAGCACTCAGTTAATCTTGTACAATGTGTTCAATGTCATTAATTATAAAAAAAAAGTGTAATATTTCTTTATTTTTTTAATAAAATTTAGTTGCATGCATTTATAAAAATTATCTTCAATTTATTTTCTATGCTTTCCACTGTGGGTACCCAGGTACCCGGTTGCTAATAGCGATGGCTGAAGTTTAAGCTTATTAAAAAAAAAAAGTAAAAAATAAATAAATTAAATGCACTCACAACTAGCTTTCTTTTAAGTTAAAAAACGACGATTTGAGAGCTTAAAATGAAATATTGAATTTTCTTTAAGCTATTCATACAAATACACCGCGGTGGGTACCCGGGTACCCGGTTACTAACATAAGGGTTAAAATTGATTTTTGTAAATTTTCGTTTGTTTGTCTATTTAAAGAAAAACGGATATATATGGCGGGCACCGATGTCCGCCATAGACATTGAACATTGTTTATTGACACTCCAATGTCCGCTATGGGACTCTAAGTGTTAAGGCCCCTTTTAAAATAGTAATAAATCACGACTCTGTAATTGCGACGTTCGAAATCCGTCGCTGTAAATTTACGCCGCATCAGCAATCAACATTCTCCCCTTGCACATGCAACACTGACGTGCATGCTTCCTTTTTTACATATATATTAGGTTGGTAGGAAAATAATTGCGGTTTTCGTTTTCTGAATTCTCACTTTAATTTTGTTCATTGAAAGAGTCATTTCGTCGTGTTCATTTTAATATCATTTTAAAATTCATTTTTTGGTCTGTATCTTGATAACGTCGACTTTGATTTTATTACTAACTTTGCTTCAAATTGGGCTATTGAATTAAAGATCGAAAAGAAGCAAATAAAAACATTTTTTTGTATGAGTTCAAAACGAGTGGAAAAACAACAGAGAAACTGCTCGTAAAATAAATCATGCTTTTAGTGTGGGTACTGTTAAGAAACGTACGGTCCAATGGTGGTTCCAAAATTTTCGTGCCGGGGACAAGAGATATTGAGATGAAGAAAGTCGCGGATGTTTTTCTTCAGTTTTTAACGAGTAATTGAAGGTGTTATTTAAATCAGAATAACAATTCGAGAGTTTACATAAAAATTAGGCATTTGTCATTCAACAGTTCTGGACCACAAATGGAAAAATGTATATGAATTGGAAGGTCATAAACCGCAATTATTTTTCTATCAACTTAATATTAACAAAAGAACATTTTTTGAGATACAGCACGCTAAGTTATTTTAACCCTGTGCACTCGAAACATTTTTTGACTTGAAATACCAGCAACTCGAGAGAATAATCAAGATGCATTAAAAATTAAAATAAATATAATTTCCATAAAGTTTTAATTATATATTGTAAATTGACACAGTTTACATAATGGTATTTAAACATTGTGATTTAATTATATGATTTTTTTCTTTATATTTTTTGATTGTGTGGAATTTTTGAACGCAATCGCCTATATGCATACTGGTATTACTGCACCAGCGTTTCTCAAACTATGTTTCGCGGAAAGTGAATATGTATTGTGTGAAAAATTGTCAAAATGAATATGAGCATGGAATGGTTTTAAATGGTGCGACAGTTTCAAACATGTTTGAAAATGAGGCGTTGTTCACTTTGCCTACTGAGTTATTGATCTTTCTGACCCCATATAATTTAAGACAAAATTTAATTGAATTCTTAACAAATTCTTTATGTTAGATGAGTCTTGCGTATCAAGCAGATATTTTTACAAAGTGCAATGAAATTAACTTATCGTTACAAATAAAGAATGTTACCATTTCTAATACAAGAGTTAAAATTGTATCTTTTAATAGAAAGTTACAATTCTTGAATTGTATAATTAAGCAGAATATTTTTGATTGTTTTCCTGCCTTACATTAATTTTTGACTGAAATAAATTCTGAATTAGATGACAAAGTTTTTAACATAATTTTAGAACGTTTGCATAAATTACAATCAACCCTTCTGCAATATTTTTCAAAATCCAGTGAGACAGGATATTTCCTGTGTTCGGAATTTATTTGCAGTGACTGCTAAGCCAGCAGGCTCAACGCAAGTGATTCTGAAAATCTAATTGACTTAATTAGTGACTCTGATTTAGAATTAAATAAAAGAGTACCCCAACGTGTCAAAACTAGCTATTCTTGTTGTACTTCCTTTTACAACGACATATTTATGCTAGGCAGGATAATCATATTATGCTGCAACCAAATCAAAGTCCAGTAACAGATTTGACCCTACGTCAGATATGAGAATTCAAATTTCTAAAATTGTTTCTGATATCAAAATAATTTGTAATTCAAAAACCCAAAAACATTGAAGTCATTAAGAACGCAATTTTACAATAAATTTATTTTACTATTTGTATGTATTTTGTTTTAAATAATTAACATTTAAGAATAAATGTTTGTTTTTTTTGTTAAGGCCTAAATTTAGTCATTTATTTTATTTATAATTTATATCTACCTACCCTACAAAATAATCAAGGTATTCCGTTAAAATTTTCAAGATTTTTGAAGTGCTCCGTCGAAGAAAAAGTTTGGGAAACGCTGATCTACCAAAATGTTGCAATAATATTGTCTTTTTTCGGCTTCTTTGAATTTTTCTATTCGAGTCCCCAATACAATCTTTAGTATTCCCAGGACGTATGATATGAAATTGTCTATAATCTGTAATAAAATTTTATAAATAATTTATAATGCATAATAAAATTTTGCTTGCTGCATAAATAACAGAATATTGGTCCTGAAAATGTCATATCAAAAGGAAATTTTTTTTTTAATTTAATAAATTTGGATGTTTTTTTTTGTCTATGAAAAAGGATTTTTTTTTGAATTTGTATGCCATGTCTCTCAATAATGCTACTTATTTCGGTATATTACAGGAGAATATAACGCAGGGCAACAGACTAACCAATATTCTCCTGTACAGGGGAAACATTGTATCTTCATGAGTGAAAGGCTTGCATGAGTGCTGACATATTGAGTGCAAAGGTTTAAATTATATAGTTTATATATAAAAACTTTTAGCATACCCTGCATATATATTCAAAGTATTAAAACGTACTGTTTTGTAAATAAAATGCATTAAAGTCTTTATTATGATAATTTTCCATACATAGCTACATTGCAATTTATATAATTTGGTTTTACATTGGAAACACAAATTTTATTGTAAATTCGTGACTTGTACACATTGAACTTTGTCAATACTTGTGAAACTGGACCTGCGTAGGTCCTTTATGAACATTATTTATTGTTTGTGTGTAACGAAATTTTGTTGTTTATCAAGAGACTTATTAAAATTTGAAAATGATGTTCGTGGCATGAGCGTAGTATTGCAATTTAAGCAATTTCTCAGTTTTATGACTTAATTGTGTTAACAAACACTTATGATGTGTACTGTAACATATAAATGAAGTCGTGAGGAGAAACATTATACTTATTTATTGTTAAGCTACTCATTAGCATACAAAGTGTATATGATGTCAGACATTTGCACGCGTTACTAACATGCAGGTCAGCCTTACCAGTGAAGCCTGTCATTTTGTCAATTATAATAGCCACTTCGCACTCTTCACATCGAAGCTTTCATTTCATTTTTCTCACCTGTATCACTTTCATTTATTGTTATCGTTTAAAAAAGGTTATTGTTAGTCGGCAATTATTATAATTTATAATCTGAGAGAGTTATTTATTAAATTAATTCTGGTACAATAATCATTTTTACTTTGCCATATAAAGAAAAAATATTCTCATAAGAGTATTTATTATATTTATATGAGCTATTCATATTTTATTATTTGATTATACATTTACATTTCGGTTCGTTTAAAATTACAGTTTACAAATTTTAAATTATATTCATTGAATATACTATAATTAATCCATATTTGTTTGTAGTCTGTTTAATTAGAATTCTATTATGTATATAATATTAAAAAAATAAAATAAGAATATACTTTTATTAAGGGGACCCGGTGGTCTAGCGGCCTAAAATTTAAGCTATTTTAAAAAATTTTTTTCTATATGAGGGTAATGAATAATGCTTTCAAATTTTTTTACACTTATTTTATTACTAATAAACTACACAAAAATGAAAATAAAGACAAAAAAAAATTTTTTTTTAAATTAGAAAAATGATGCTGAAATCTCCCTCTCTAAAAAAATGGAATTGCGTGGTGAATGATGATTTATCTCTCCCTCTGATCTGAAATAAAACAATTGACGAATTTTTAATTAGTATAAGTATAGCTATCGCAGGAAGTAGAATAAAAAAAAAAATTGACAAAATGGCGCGTAGTCAAAAGTACAAGTTTGAAAACGACCAGTATTTTTGAATGTTTTGTTAATAAAAAAAATATAAATATTTTACGAAAACTATTAGTTTTACTTCCAGCGAGAGCTAGAACTATTCAGAATAACATATTAAAATTTCAGACAAATCGGTCAAGTAGTTTTTTTTTCTGGCCCCCGCAAGACGAAAAAAAGTAGTTTCGAGATAAACGCGTTTAAAGTTTTGCCGGTTCCACTTATTCTTCTACCTACCTGACCTTCTAATGGGCTGTAGATCCTGAAATACTCTGAATTTCGTCATCAAATTTTAACAGTATATTTTTAAGATACTATACTTTCGAAAAAAAAATCGATTTTTCGAAAATTCTAGACCACCGGGTCCCCTTAAAGGATTGAAACCGAAATCGTAACCGGTAAAAACCGGTTTCATTTTAGTAACCGAAACCAAAACCGAATAAAAAGTGGGAACCGGTTTATATCGGTTTTCAGGAATTTTTTAATTTTTCGGAAGTCTGTTTGGAATTTTCGTATCAAATTTTTGTTCTTGTTTTTTTTTTCCTTTTTTTGGAAAATTAATTTTTCAAAAAATTGTAGAAATGTGTAAAATAAAAAAATGAAAAAAATAATAAATAATGTATCCTTAAAAATAAATGTTTCAGAAACTTATTTTATGTTATTTTTTTATAATGATTAAAAAATAATTCCATTATTTATTATTCATAAGTAACATACATAAATAACATAAAGGTATGTACGGTGCAATGATGGTTTCAAAAATTTCGTGGCGGGGGCAAGTGCCTTGAAGGTGAAGAAGGTCGCGGATGTCCTTCTTCAGTTCGTAACGATCAGTTGAAGGTGTCAGTTGAATCAGAACCACTCATAACAATTCGAGAGCTTGCATAAAAGTTAAGCGTTAGTCATCCAGCAGTTCTGGATCACTTAAAACCACATAAATTAAAAAATGTATATGAATTCCATAAAAAAAATGTATATAGAGGTCATAAACCGCAATTATTTTTTTTCTAATCTAATATTTGAGTTAAGTAAAACGATTAAATTTTGAAATCTCATAAATTGATTTATCACTTCACAAGTCACAAACATTTTTTTTGCGATCATTTCGATGGAGAAGCAGTCATCTTTAGTACATTGTATCTTAACACTTGGAAGAGGAGGATGGAATCGTCATTGAAATGCGCATAAACAAGAACTAAAAAATGATTATTATTGAACATTTTTGATCAGAAAAAAATGTGTGTTTTGTGGAACGAAATAAAATTACATTTTGAAAAACCATCTGTTTGTTTTGAGGCAGTGTTTCTTTTCCACCAACCATCTTTAAAGATCTTAATGTTTATAATCATAATATAATATCACTGTGTTCTAGTTTGTATGTTAGAAATGCAAGTTTTGAGAATTGTAGATGTTTTATAATGAAATTGTGCTTTTCAGTCATATATATATATATATATATATATATATATATATATATATATATATATATATATAAAATAGAATAGTTGTTTTGAGAAGAATATTTAATTGTCTTTTTGTTGTAAAACGCAATTACACAGATTATGACCTATATGCAACATTACGGTGGATGATTTTTGTATGCAACATTTTCCCATTATAATTTTAATAATTGTCTGTTTTATATGAATGTAACTTTATTGATCTTTTACTGTTTTATTATAACTTGTTAATATAAAAAGTGTAGAATTATTTATTATTTTCTTTTTACATATCATCAATTAGTATCGTTTTTTTTATTAGTTTTATGTTATTTATTTTGTGAGGTTTAGTGTAAATTACATTTTAAAAAATGTATTCTTTTATACACCCTCATGTAACGTGGCGAAATTAAAGTAGTGAAATTGTAATTAAAAAATCATCAATTTTATACATGAGAAATATATGAGCTGTATTGTTAATTAAAAACTGTACACAGTTCTGTTTTAAAATCAGATACGGATAGACTTTTTCGTCGATGAAAAATATTCCCAATTGCAACCTCTCGCAACTGATAATTGTGTACACGTGTTTGTATAGGGAAGAGGAATTGATTTCATAGCCGTTTTTCATTTTATTTTTTTTTACACCCATGTTACATTTTCAAAATAAAAATTGTCTTTTATTTTCTCATCTCTTTTTTCTTCATGTATTCATTATTCATACTAATTTTTTATGAGTAATGAAAAAATGTATCTTTCACTATAAATATTGAATCCTAATCGATGTTTGTTGAAAATTCATCATTGATTTTTTTAAGCAGACTGATTATAGGTATTATATAATATTTCAAATCATTAACGATATTTTAAAGATGTAATATCAGAAGAGAATTCTAGAAATTTGAATTCGCGAATATGTGATTTTGTAAATATTGAGTTGGCCAACAAGTAATGTCGGATTTCTCGATAAGAAACAGGAGCATTTTTTTAACATAGAAAACTTTTTTATAAAACATATCGAAACATGTATTTCACAGGTCTTGAATGAATCAATTTTTTCACATTAACAGAATTTTACAAACAACGAAATAAGTAGAAATCCGATGGTGCTAATTCCGGTAAATATGGTGGATGAATAAGAACATCCCAATTCAGCTCTTTCAATTTTTGCCGAATCTGTTAACATATGTATGACCTCGTGTTATCTTGGTGGAAAACTACTTCTTTCCTATTGGCAAGCTCTGGTCGTTTTTTCTTAATGTTTTCCTTCAGTTAATCCAATTGTGAACAGTATCAGAAGGAATGCTATGATTAAAAGCGGCAGGAACTCGTAAAACAGTACCTCTTTCCAATCCAACCATACACATAACATGCCTTTCTTGGGGTGTAAACCGACTTCGGGAGAAGTTAACAAGATTGATCATAGTTTACTCTAATGTCTTTTTCGTGTCACATCATTGTAGACAATCCATTTTTCGTCCCCAGTAACAATCCGCTTCAAAAATGGTTCGTTAATATTGCGTTTCAGCAAAGAATCGCAAGCCGAAATTCGATCGACTGAATTTCTTTCACTTAAATTGTGCAGAGCTCAAACATCATATCTGGAAACTATAACAAGTTAATATAAATGGTTCTCGACGCTGGATTTCGATATTCGTTACATTTCAGCAATCTCTCGTGTGGTATAAGGTGGATTCTTTTCAATTAGACAATAGATTTGATAATCGTCAATCTCGATAGGTCTGTCAGAGCGTTTATCATCAGTCAGACTAAAGACTCTATCACGATACTTTTTGAACCATCTTTTTACCATTGTTTTATTCACAGCACCATCGCCGTACATATCAGGAATCTTTTTTGCTGTTGGTACTGTATTTTTATTTTTGCGGAAATAAAAAAGCATATTTGCGCGAAAATACATCTTATCGTTGCTCATCTTCAAATCAAAAGAAACACTAAAAAATTCAACTAAGTATAATGATTTTTTAAAAAATTACACGATGAAGTCTCAACTTTTAAACTGTACATGGGTTTTATAGTTTACGAATTGTCTTTTGTTTTAAAAATAGTAAAAACAATCTCTTACGAAAAAAATCTAATACTTATTGGCCAACCCAATACTTGAAGTAGTAAGAAAATAGAAATTTATATATATATATATATATATATATATATATATATATATATTATACGTATATGCGTACATACATACATACATAAAAGAAGATAAAAATCATTTTTATTTAAGGGAGTATAAAAAATATTATTTTACTGAAAAAAGTATTAGTTTATTGAAATAAAAAAGGTAGTAATTAATATATTACAGATTGCGGACTAAAATTATAATCATTATGTTTTTTTTTCTTTTATAAAAAGTTAGTAATAAAGATTAATTGCGTTTTAATTATAATGATTGCTGTTGGAGCAAGATAAAAAAAACGATTGTGTACTAAATATAACATATTTTTATTTCAATGTATTTTTCGCTATTTTCTTATCGATATACGTTTAAAATATATACAAATAAATAAATAAATCACGAAAACAATAGTAATTATATTTTATTGTTCAGTTTGAGCTGTAACGATATTGTATTAAAAGTTAATGTCAAGAAAATGGTATAAAACGAAAACATACATACATACATATATATATATATATATACACATATATGTATATATATATATACATATATATGTATATATACATATATATATATATATATATAATTTAAATATATGCATAGAATAGGTTGATTACTATCACTTTTTTCAATTAAAAAGGATCTTGCGAAAGAACTACTTTTAAATTTACCAACGCATTTGTCATATATAAATAATTATATCTGCATATTACAACAACCTTAATGCACATAACACACCTAGTGTACAAGGAATTGAATACAAAAATATATTCAAAGGTAATAAATAATGCCATCTGTTTTTATTTATAAAGACAATAAAGTATATACTCGGTTCTTCTTACTGGAGTATGTTTTGTGTGTATGTGTTTTAATTTATGTCCTTTATCTAAAAATAGCAGATTATAGGTCAGTTGATTGTATGGATTAATAAAAGTATATTTTTTATATTATTCGATTTTATTGCAGTCATTCGTTTATGCCATTCTACTCAGTAAGTAAATATCAGGTTGGTAGAAAAATAATTGCGTTTTATGACCTTGAAATTCATATAAAAACTGCAATTATTTTCCTACCACGTAATACTATTTTTGTAAAATTGAATACTTAAAATAATAAATTATAAATAAAAATATAATGTAAAAAATTCTACTGATCTTCACTTCATATAGAAACTGTAAAATATATTGTAAACGAATTTATATATATATATATATATATATATATATATATATATATATTTGTGTATATATATATATATATATATGTATGTACATATAAAGTAATTAATAGAAAACCCTTTTCGAATTGTCATTACAAATTTTTATTGAAATTTAGTGATATATACATGTCTTTGATTTATTATTTTATGCATTAAAGATACACTGGTGTATGGTCGAAAATACCATTGAAAGAATTAAATATTCTCATTTCGTTTATATTCAGTAATTAAACTTGATACAAATGTTAAATTCATTCCCTATATGAAAGTGTATCATTCTTATTCTTTTTCACTTGATGGAGAGGTATATTCTATCCCTTGTAGTCATACTAAAAATTTTGTACGTAAATATAATATGTAACTTGATCAAAGTATCGAACAATTCTTTTTAGTTACGTGAAACGTTTGCTTTGACCTTTAGTTATACGTTCAGCTACGGTTGAGTAATTGGTGTATAAGAATTACCGGTATATTAAAATTACTTTTCATCGCTTATTAGGAAACGAACACGAATTATCCGATCTAGTGCAGTTTACAATAAACTTCGTGTGTATCAAAGTAAACGTTGTATTTAATAGGTTTGTAGTGTAATTTTGGAAATGGCAGCCACGTTGTGACATTTGTGTTTTAGAAACTGATTGTGTGTTTGAAAATCTACGTTACTGATTTGATCTACAATGAAATAAAGGTATTGATTTTTGAAAATATTAATTTCTTAAATGTGTACATCATACACATCCAAACATTTATATATATATATATATATATATATATATATTTGTGTGTATATATATATATATATATATATATTACTTTACAAATGACTAACTCCTTCAAAGATTTTATTATTTTTTCCATTGTTTGTCAATATTCATTATTCACAGGTGGAAGATACATCTTCATTATCCGTAAGTGAAAATACATGGTTATGTGTACATGAAATTATATCGTTCTCTTCGTTATCATTTTTTTTATTCTCATTACTTACAGTTCTACATGTTTTACGAAATAGCATAATAGTAATGCTGTATTTACTGTCTCTTTCTTGAGTATCAAGTAAAATGCAAATAATATTTTTCTATATAAATAGATAATTGTACCGTATTGTATATTTTTTTATTCTATCGATTTCTATCTATATTTAAACAATATTTTTTTATAATAACCAGGGGGCTTCGCACCCGATCGCTTCACTCGTTCCTTCAGCTATGTTCGGTTGTATCGCATGTATTTGCGCAATATCGAAATTATATATATATATATATATATATATAAATGCTAGTATGTCTATATTGTCATTCAACGAGTACGTTGCAATATATCGCAGATATATTGAAACGTAGTTGTTGTATATTTAAAATATATATTAGTATGTCTATTTAATCACTCTCGTAGTTATATGGCAATGTATTTGTTTTGTGAAGTCGCACATTTCATTGTCGTTGTTATGATACCAACATCATAATTATTCGTGTAACTTTGGGTTAATAATTAATACAAAATCGCTACATTTGTTTAAAAAATTTTTATCCATTTTTGTTTTAATTTTACTCAACATTTTTATATATAGATTTGGGGGCTCTGCCTCCTAGTCGATACGCTCGCTGGTCACGGAGGGGCTTTTCACCGGCCTTCTTCCACCCCCATAACGCTTCGCACCGCCACTCACCCCCCGTAACGCTTCGCTCGTTTTGCATGTATTAGCTCAATATCATAATGTATGTATGTATATGTTACTTGAGTATATATATAACTTGTCTTTTTATGCGGTGGAAAAAAGACAAAATATGTAAAAAAAGTCTTGAAAAGAACGTGTGAAGGCGAACCATAACGTGTTAAAAAATCGTGTAACTGCGAATCGTGTAAAAAAAATTTCGCATAAAAAGAAACCCAAGTGTATATGGTTAGTACGTGTATATAATCACTCAGTTATATAGCGACGTTTGTTTTATAAAGTTGCGCATTTCATTGCAGTTGTTGTGATACCAATATCATAATATCTCGTGTAACTTGGGGTGTCATCGTTAAACAAAATTTCTACATGTTTTTTGTTCTATTTTTAGTATAATACTTTGTACATTTTTTCAAAATTTACGGAGCATTTATATATATATATATATATATATATATATATATATATATATATATATATATATATATATATATATATATGGATAGATTATTCAGTAAAGACAATAGTTATTCTTATAAACAATAAATATTTTATTGAGTAATTTTATATGTAAGTAAAAAAATACTTAACAAGTAGAATCGATCGTTTAACAATATAACCGTTATAAAATAATGATAAAATTATTTAAAAATCAACCACTTTTTCTACTAATCGGTCCCCTTGTTCGTTTATATGTTTTTAATATACCCTTAATACGTTTAATATCCGTATAAATGACGAAAAAAATTGTGTCACGATGATAAAATACTACGACTATCGAAGGGGTTGCAAGTTACGCGGTCACGACTGCTACCAGTGCTAAAGGTGCTTACTGACACTTAAGCTGCGACAGAATTAATGAAGCTTCTATGTGACCTGACAGAAAGTTCACGTTCACGCTATATAAGGATTCACTGTTCGTGTACTATATTTTATGGTTAAGAAGAAATTTAATTCGTCTACGGTTCTTATATACTATGTCATGTCTGGAAATGTAAGCTTCTGGTTTAATGTTATTAAAAAGTAAAATTTAAAGTTATTATTAACGTTTATATATATATATATATACATGTGTGTATATATGTATATATATATATACACATATACGAGGTCAGACAATTAAGTAATGCGACAAAATTCAAAAATCGAGTATATTTAAAAATTAAGGTACATCGCTGCGATCCCCTTCAAAGTAGTCCCCTCCCGCATCTATACACTTATTCCAGCGAGTTTTCCAGTTTTCGTAACAATTCTGGAACACTTCTTGTGGGACCTCTCCGAGTACCCTCGTCACAGATTCTTGGATATCTTCAACGGAGTCAAAATGTCGACCTTTGACGAATTTTTTCATATGGGGGAATAGGAAAAAGTCGCAGGGTGACATGTCCGGTGAATAGGGCGGTTGTGGTAACGTTGCGATGCCTTTAGACGCCAAAAACTGAGAGACACTGAACGCACTGTGACAGGGAGCATTGTCGTGATGCAGAACCCAAGTCTTCGCGATCTCTGGACGCACTCTGAGCACCCTTTTTCGTAATTTTTCGAGCACATTGCGGTAGAATACTTGATTTACGGTTTGTCCAGGTGGTACGAACTCTTTGTGAACCACCCCTTTGCTGTCGAAGAAGCAAATCAACATGGTTTTCACTTTGGACTTGCTCATTCTCGCCTTCTTTGGCCTTGGTGCTCCAGGGGACAGCCACTGTTGGCTTTGTCGTTTAGTTTCGGGGTCATATTGAAAGAACCAACTTTCATCACCAGTAATAACTCGATCGAGAAGAGTAGGATCACTTTCAACCTGCTCGAGACAATCTTGAGCGATGTTCATTCGGTGGGCTCTGTTCCATTTTCGTGACATGCACTACTCGCGCGTTGTTACAAAACACTAAACAGCTGGCGAAGAAATGATCGTACGAGGGTAGTCAAGGTCTCAATCGAGAGAGTAGGGATCTGCTATTAGGGTGGCGGAGTTACAGGTTCGCAGTGTTACCACAGGCCGAGAAAAAAAATCGGTCGCATTACTTAATTGTCTGACCTCGTATATACATATATTATATATATAAATGTGTGTGTGTGTGTGTGCGTGCGTGTGTGTATTAAGTTGAATCTCAAGTAATAACCATTAAAAACAAATATATGAACGAAAAGAATAACCATGAATGACGTTGCATCGGCGATAGAAACTGTTGAGAATTTTAATATTTATGACACATATTAGAAGTACTCATGAGTTAATAATTATTTTTATATAAATAGATGAATTTAAGTTTTAAAAAAATATTTGTTTTTTAATCGGTTAAGTAATAGACATTATTATTAAAGGCATTTTGTCATTTTTTCTGTAAATTTTCAAACTCCTTGAAGAAGTCTACTCATCGTGATGTAAATTGAAAACTTAAGCGAATTCAGAAATCAGTTACAAATTTAAAATTTTATGTATCGTGGAGTTCTTCATTGACTGGAACAAATAATGATCAGATGGAGCAATATCTGGACAGTATGGTTGGTGTAGTCAAATTTCCTACTCGAGCTGCTTAATTTTTTCTCGTATAATCTTTTCCACATGTATTTTGGCATTTTCCTGTCGAAAAATAATACATTTTCTATTGACTAAATCATGTCTCCTTTCCAACAATTCCTCGTGTAAACGTTAGAGAAATTATGATTCATTGGTACTTGTTTCTCCAAACTTTAAAAACTCATAATGAATCATGGCAGTGAACTTCCACCAAATACATAATAGAAAAGATATGTTTAGTTCAGGAGTTATTTTCGGTCATATTGTCACAATAAAAAAGTATCAACTGCAGTAATTTCTCTAAAACAACTTTAACGCTTATTAACCTTCAACACATCGCCATAAATATCACAATTTGTTTGCTCTTTCGTTGCAGTAAATCCTGAATAAAGTGAATCAACATACAATGGATGGCATATGTGTTCTTCGATAAGTACAAAGTACACCATTTCGTTCTGCGGCAATAAAATTATATTGTTATTGATAACAGAATAAATTTAAATCTGTACTAAAAAAACAATAATAAAATGTCTTTACACTCACAAGGTCAAAGTATAATTGATGTAAGACTACTTCTGAAAATAATTGGTGATTTATTTGTTTGCCTTTTATTAAAAAAAGTTCAAGTAAAATAATATGCAACGAAGGTTATTTTCTTAAAGAAAAGTGTACCTAATTTTAGGCAAACATAAAAAAATAAATAAAATTAAAAATAAATTTTATTGATAATAAATATCATACAGGGCCTGTGTGGCTGGCCGATTTGTTACATGATTTTGATGCGGTGCCCTTACCGTTGCCGGTAGTTATCCGCTTTAAGGAATTGTGAGTGATCTGTTTTGTTTCGGAAATTTTTATTATTGCCCATGCGAGTTTTTCCGGGAAAAATTTTCAAAAAACCCGGGATAAAAATTGTCTTTTTGTACTTAACCTAAGTTACTCTAGCTTATGTCTAACTTAACAGGTGGGCTGAAAAATTCGTAGGCTGACACATAAATGGCGCTACTAGTATCAAATCCATATGATTTTTAGTTAGCCCTAACCTTCAAAAGACGCGTGTATAAATTTGACAGCTGTTGCACTATTAGTATCTGAGTTATAGCATTTTTAGTGAAAGAACTTTTGTTACCTTGAAAAAATGGATAAAAAGGAATTTCGTGTGTTATTAAGCATTGCTTTTTGGCGAAAAAAAATACTGTTGAAACCAAGGCTTGGCTTAATAAACATTATTCGGACTCTTCACCGGGAAAATCAACCGTAGAGAAGTGGTTTGCTAAATTTAAACGAGGCGAAATGAGCACCGAGGACGATGCACGCAGTGGACGCCCCAAAGAGGCTGTTACCGACGAAAACATCAAAAAAGTCCACAAAATAATTTTTGATAACCGTAAAGTGAAGTTGATTGAGATAGCTGAGATCCTAAAGATATCAAAGGAACGTGTTTGTCATATCGTGCATGAATATTTGGATATGTGAAAGCTCTGTTCAAAGTGGGTGCCGCGCGAGCTCACAATCGACCAAAAACAACAACGAATCGATGATTCTAAGGAGTGTTTGGAGCTGTTCAATCGTAATAAATCCGAATTTTTGCAACGATATGTGACGATGGATGAAACATGGCTCCATCATTTCACACCGGAGTCCAATCGACAGTCAGTCGAGTGGACTGCACGTGATGAACCGACTCCAAAGCGTGGAAAGACGCAAAAGTCGGCTGGCAAGGTTCTGGCATCAGTATTCTGGGATATTCATGGTATAATATTCATTGACTATCTTAAAAAGGGAAAAACCATAAACAGCGACTATTACGTAGCGTTATTGGAGCGTTTAAAGGACGAAATCGCGAAAAAGCGGCCTCATTTGAAGAAGAAGAAAGTGCTGTTTCATCAAGACAATGCACCGTGTCACAAATCAATGAAATCGATGGCGAAATTCCAAGAATTGGGCTTCGAATTGCTTCCGCATCCACCGTACTCTCCAGATCTGGCCCCCAGCGACTTTTTTCTGTTCTCAGACCTCAAGAGGATGCTCGCTGGACGGAAATTTTGCTCCGATGAAGAGGTAATCGCCGAAACTGAAGCCTAACTAAAGTTTTTTCACTAAAAATGCTATAACTCAGATACTAATAGTGCAACAGCTGTCAAATTTATACACGCGTCTTTTGAAGGTTAGGGCTAACTAAAAATCATATGGATTTGATACTAGTAGCGCCATTTATGTGTCAGCCTACGAACTTTTCAGCCCACCTGTTATGTCTATCTTATTCTACCTTAACCTAGCTTAGGTAAACTTATGTACTAACTTACAAACTAAGTTTGCGCGCAGGCAAACATAAGAATTTCAAGTTTATAAATATGTTCAATAAATGATTATTGAACATTTTTGATTGTTGCTAATACATATTTCGATGACGATGCCATATTATTCTGAGGGCTCTAAGGTATGAAAAAACCGGATCTTTTTTTGTATCTTATCTCCCTGTAAATAATGCTATCACTATCGAAATGCTCATAAGAAACAATCACAAGTTGTTAAGAATCATCTACTGAAAATTTTTGATTAAAATAGAAGTAGGTTTTCTATTCTTATAATGTTGATTAACAATAATTACGAGTTTGTTAAAATTATTTGACTAATTGCACTCATCTTTTCCGCTTGTTTACACTATTAATCAATGTTGCATTTACAGAACAACTATTGACAAGTAATAAATGTTATGTTAAATACAGTTTCATCACTAAAATTTATATGTACATATTTTAACATGGTCGATTTATTAGTTGTATGCTATTGTGTGGTTTTTAGTATTTATAGTATAATAACAATAGTTAATTTATGAAATACACATATATTCATATATAGAAAGTGTCGTTCGCGTTGGTTCAGGTTTTTGTAAAGAATTAAATAATTTAGTAACTGAACTATGAGGTTGGTAGAAAAATTGTGGTTTATGACCTTAAAATTCATATGCATTTTTCTCAGTTAATAATTAATTTTATTAATTGAAACAAGCACCATTAGAATCGATACATTTTTGGGAATTAATTGTAAGTGTATTTATTTCGGTGATGTAAAATTCCAGAGTTGATAAAATCTCAAAATGCACTTTCGGCATCAGCTTAGTTGTTCAAGACCTTACTCTCTAAGAAGTTGTCGAAATGCTTAAAGAAGTGATAATCTGTTAGCGAAATGTCTGGTGAGTATAGTGAATGAGACAATGTTTCATAACCCAATTTATTTAATTTTTGGAAGGTCAGTCGTGCTACGTGTAGTCGTACATTATCGTGCAGCAGATTTGACCTTTTCGATTGACCAGTGCGGGGACCAAACGTCGCACAGTGGAGTATTTGTCTGATCTAGCTAGCCGAAATTATTTTTGTAATTTAATTGGTTCAGAACATGCTTTCTATTGGTTGATGGAATTTTTTAGGATAATTAAAACATATTTTCTTTTTTAAAATCAATATAATTGCTTTTATTAACCTTATTCGAAGTACCTTAAACGTACCTTGATGCCAATCATATTTTTTTTATAAAAATATCTTCTTTCTTGTATGCAGTCGTCCATCTACGTTTAATCTCTGATTTTACATAAGAAAATCGATGTTTAATTTCCTTTCTTTGAACCTCTGAATATTGTTTATGGTTCAACATGTAATTTTCGTCGAATTCCAATTATTGGTTAATATTATTATTTTTACGTTGCCGTATAATGTCAGATATTTATATTTTAGTCATTATTTGGGCTTCTGATGATTCTAAAGGCAAAAAAATATTTTAAATTATAAATAAACCCCGTCTCAAGATATATGACTAAAATAGTTCATTTGGCGAAGTACAAGCACTTCTGCGCGAATCCTCGGTTAATGTTTTTATTTTTTAAAGCTAAAAAGTTTCTCTGTATGTTAATGTAAAAAGAAACATTGACAATGAATCAACAAGATCTCATATATGAAAACAGACAATTATAATTTTATTGTTTTATGTTTTAAAGTATATTTAAATATTTTTTTTTAGAAAACTATTAAATTGGTGAAAATGTTCCAGATGATTTATTTTATTGTTAAATTATGACCTCATTTTAAATTCTTAATTTTAAAATTAATTTTATTAAGTTAATAAATTATTTATAAAGTACACTACATTGTAAAATTTTATCATCACAAGTTAGAGAAATACATTTCTCTAACAGAAATAAAAATAGATGAAACTTTTCATGAATAATTAATTATATAGTTCGACTTAATTATTTTTTTCTACAAATTACCCAATTTGTATTCAAATAGCATGTGTTACTTTTATTTGAGTATAATGATACTAATATCCTGTATCGCAATAAAATTTTATAAGGAATTTAAACCATGTATTCTTCGAAATAGCAATTTATAAACGTGTCTATTTTCTGTTTGAATGATTTAGTCGCGTATTTACATTTTTATAACGTATTCTTTTTATTTCTCATCGTATTTTTAATTCACATTTATGTTTTGTTAAATAAGTTTGCTTGTAATGAAGGTCAGCATAACAAGGAAATAACCTTTAAGCGTTGTTTTTAAACATCAGTTGTTAATATTATATTTTTTTATCTATAACATTTTCAAATTACATTACTTACAATGACAAAGTTCATTTTTGAATTGTTTTATTATTTAACATTATTTTTACTACTTTAAAAACACTAGCTGTTTGTTTTGTGTTAATATAAAAATAGTTTTATATAAATATTAAATAAAAACATGCTAATTTATAAAAAAAAACTATACGAGAGATGAAGAAAATATGAAGTTTGAATGTCAGTTAATAATAATGAAGTTTAGAGTACGCTTTTGTATAATTAAATTTATATCCGGTTCTTAACTTGTTCAACTTTAATTTTATCTACAATTAAGTACATTTTGACTAGTTTGTAATTGGTGATATGTGCATATGTGGTGTCAATTATAGTAGTTCTGTACTGGGTTGAGTACTCTAGAGTAATCTGCAATGTAAATTGACTAAACAACTAATTTTGCGGGTCATGGGTCATGTGGAAATAACATTTTTGGTAATGTTACTACTATTATTTTGAAAATAGTCGAGATTGATGTTTCTATTTATATTTTATTTAATTTGGTGTACATTTTCAAATGTTTGTTTCATTTGACTTTTTATTATTTTAATTTCTTTTTGAAACTACTCTTAGCTATGATTTTTTTCATTAACATTCAGACTGTTCTCAAATATATTTTAACGCATATATATATATATATATATATATATAATATAATATATTATATATATTATATATATTATATATATATATATATATATATATATATATATATATATATATATATACTGGACCAGCTTCTTCTTCTGCTCGCTCCGGTCGCCTACTTATCAAATAAGCACCTACATGTAACCGAATGAAACAATAAACACATTTATTGTAACAGTTTAACTTAATTATAAAATATTAATATATAATATATTTTTTATTGTTTTTAATTTATCTAAACACTGGAATTTTATGCCGGCTTTGTTGATACATCGAGATAATGCTTCGTATATTTGTTGGTGATCGAAAACAGTCTCGTCTGAATCTACGAATATTCCAATCTTATCGAATGTCTGCCCTTGTGATTTGTTTACGGTCATCGCTAAAAGAACTGGGAATTGTTGTATCTTTAAGTTAAATAGAATTTCCTTATCACCTGAAGTATCCAGTGTATATACGTGGTGTATATTTACAATTTGCCCTGCTTTATCTGATGATAAGTATTACTTTGTACTTTCTTTTGATACCAACAGTACAGAAAGGAATAAATACTGTTCATGTATAAGGAAAAAATAATAATTTTAGTAATTGGAATTTTTTTATGAATTATTTTCAGAAAACTAAAATGTTCCGCCTCCGGCTTGGTGCGTTCCTCACCTCTCTCGGGGGTTATATCCCACTTCTTAACGCTTCCTCTCTCTCCCTAACAAATAACAGAAATTAACAAATAATACGTATTTTTTTATTCTAAAAGTTTTTCAATTAATTATGGATGTCTGAGATTCTCCAGTCATTTTCAACTTCCTTCGCACATTTACACACACATAGCAACTGTTGCAATGACGATCTTATGTGGTTGTTAAATAATAAATATTGCAGTTACTGTTTCTGCACCCAGCACGTTCAGTCGCATGTTGTGTAAATTAATTTCCTCCGTGTACGGAACCATTTATAAATTTGTACGTTGTTTTAAATAGATTGCTAGTGTTGGAGACTGTTGTTTTATTTAAAGTGTGTCGGATCTAATCTCATACAAGAGTGAAGATTATTGTATCACGCTAGTCAAAGTAACCAATCATAACACAGAACACATGACTGATATATTAACTAATCAGAACACAGCCCACGTGATTGATATCAACCAATCAGAGAATGAATAAAAGTAACGGGAACGGGATCACTGTTTCATTTTAATAATACAGAAAGATACAAATATCCTTCACTTACTGCTTTAAAGAATTAATTAACTCGTCATCTCGAAGACTAAAATATTGTCATTTAAGTTCACAGCCTGCAAGTGAGACGTTCGTAGGTCATATATGGTACAAACAAGATGTCCGTCTAATAAGTGTTTTTCAAGAAACCGTATAGAAAAATGTAACATTAATTTTGAATCTAATAGATTCAATAAAAAATTAGATACGATTTGCAGGTTTTGGAACTTACAATGATATACTTTTTATAAAACTTCAGTTCAGTTCCTTTTTTTCAATGAAAATTTAACATATTTGTCACTTACTATTACGGCTTTAAACAAGTTGTATACACATTTCTGTAATTAACCCTTTGCATTCGAGGCCTTTTTATGTATTGGGAACAGCAACTCAACCAGTTTTTTTGAAGCAAACACAAAAGTTTGCCATGCATGTAATTTATTTATTACAGGAATATATTTATTAATACACATAATTTATTTATAACTCGAATATATTTTTACGTTTATAGGTTGCAATACTAATCTCTTAAGCTATACACCCTGAATTTAATTACTTACTATTGGCGTATTTATGTTGCCAAACAAAAAATAACTCAACTAATTCTTGATGGAGACTTCAGTATGGCAATGCATTGATTGACGAGTGAGAGGTTCCTCTTGAGTGCGAAGGGTTAAAGTATTCAATAAAGAAAGAACTTCGGATAAAACTGCTATCGGTTTTTGTGTTGATGTTTAATTTGGATAGATATTAATAAAAATGTATATACTCAAATATTTTAAAATAGTTTGTGTTGTGTAAGTGTAGTTATCGCTCTTTTGTTTTTTTTTCTTAATCTTAATGATATTTTAAAGTGTTTCAAGAACCTCGTTATTAACATATCTCCATTATTCGCATAAACTTATTTAATATGTATTAATACATTTATATTATGTTATCAGTTAATAATTGGATTTTTTGTTTCAGGTTAGTATCAGTGTTTTTCAATTTTTTCAATGTTATTACGGTAAGTTGTCAGTACTTAGTAAGAAATGATTATAATTGGGCATAAAAAATGGATGTAAAAGATATTATATATATACACACACACACACATCTTTTTTCAAAACATTGTGAAACATTTTATTATTATTTACTTAAACTTATCAATTATTACAAAAAATATTTCTAAATAACGTTATTAGTGAATATAAAAAGTTTTTACTTCAACCTACGTTTAAAGTTCAAGACATGAATAAAAAAATAATTATTGTTAAGTAAATTCATATATACATAAATGCTAGGCAAGCTTCGTTTAGAGTTCAGGATGTGTTATTGACGTATATTTACTGTAACGTATAATGAAACAGCGTTAAAGGAGATCTATACTACACCAACTATTCTATATAGTAATTATATACAATTTTCCATATAATTAATGGATTTTAAAACACAGTTGAAAAGAAAACGTTTTCGATTTGGCACATTTGTTGTTTATTTAAAAATTGTATATTTTTACTAATTTAACTAGTCGATTGTTATATATGTATATACTCAAAATAATGTTTAAATTTTTAAAAAAGTATATCAAAAATTTGTATTTATTTCTTTTCAAATTTTCATTATATTTTCTTTCGATGTATAAGTTATTAATAAAATTAATGACAATGTATGTTTGATCTTTTCTTAAATTTTAAATCAAAAAGTGTATTTGTGATTGGGGTATAAACACTTATGGAAATCACTGTTTATATATATATATATATATATATATATATATATGTGTACATATTATGTGTGTATATATTCAAGTACTCGAAGCACAATATAAGTTTAAAAAACCGTCGTTTCTCCTCTATTGTAATTCATCACTGTTTCTTATATCTGAAACATTTTTGATGCAAGTAAAAAAATGGTTCGAAAACGCGAAACAATACATTACAACGCATAACAATACGAAATGATGAATGTTTGTGAAGTCAGCAAAAACGTATAATACGATGAAATTCTGAAACGACAAAGATAAGGTTTTCTATGACACGTGTGCTATTAGTGACACGCTAGGCGATTTGGTATGACATGCCCACTTAAAAAGCCACCTATTACCTGACATGACAAAAACTACTTTTAACCTCTTCAACGGGATTACCATAATACAGGGATGACGAACCCACGGTACGCGAGTTGAATTTACTTGACACACCCGGGGAAAGTTATTCTTTCGCGGGGATGCTGTGCTAAAATTAAACCTGGAAATAATAAGATAGAATGCTAATCATTCATTATGTATGTATGTGTATATATATATATATATATATATATATATATATATATATATATATATATATATATATATGATTTTTTAGGCGTCCAATGAATGTATTAAAAAATGTTATTTTTTTAATTTTTGCGATTATTTTTTACTTTTATGTGGAGCCTAAATTGGTTTTCTCTCTCTCTCTCTCTCTCTCTCTCTCTCTATATATATATATATATATATATATATATAATATTACGTTATTAAATATAAAATGTCTGATTTCGAATCAAAAGTTTATTATATCTCAAACAAGAAGCAGAACAATTAATTAAAGTATGGACCTAAACTATCGACACAATTTTGCCATCTTAACCCTTTAAGCGTTTTGTTTTATTTTGAGAATGTGCACCGGAGTGCTTAATTATTTGTAGGCGATGACTAGTATACTCAATGAAAACATAGTAAATGCACTTTGATTGAGTTAAATTATAACAATGTTCAATTTTTTTTTTGTTGTTTATTTGAAAATTTTTAACACAAATCGTATTTCATTACTGTTTACATCCATTTTTTTAATCTTGACTGTTATTTCAAATTCAGGTGATATTCCAAATATTGCTCAGCATATAAATTATTTTGCTCCACTATTATGTTTAGTAAATCATAATCTAAAAAAATTTTCATATAGAACACACATTTGGTTTTTGACGAATAATGAAATTTGGGCCAGAATGAGCAGTAAATTTAAATGGTACTCTCTCTCCACCTCTAATATTCCATTGTACATTTCAATTTATATTTTCTTTATCGGATTCATTACCTTCTTCATCCTCATCACTACTTTCATCAGAAGACGTTGAAATTACTGATATTCTTTTCTGTGTCCTTGTATGTAAAACCGCATCTTCATTATTATTTTCAACCTCATCACTACTTTCATCAAAAGACGTTACAGGTGTTATCGCTCTTTTCCGTTTTTTGGGTGTAAAGATATATTTTCATCACTATCAGTAAAACTCATCTGGGAGGATAAATAAAAACATTATTCACTTCACAAGTTTTTCTATTACACCGTATAATACCTTCTCTAGATAGCAGACCTAAGATTCACGAAACAAAGAGAAAACAGCTTAGAAATATTTTAAAATGTGCTAAAATTACAAATATATATATATATATATACCAAAATTTTACAATAAATAGCAAAAGCGAATTTTTTTCTACATGAGTACACTCAACATTAAACCAAAAAATGTAATTTTTTCATAACGAGCATACTCGACATAAACGTTTAAGGGGTTAAAAGTAGGTTGTTCATGTCAACAGCGAAGAACCCCGGGGAGCGAGTGGCCATGAAATTGCTGAAGGTGTTTTTCACAGCTTGTTGAGAATTGAATATTTTTCCTTGCAAGAAGTAGTCCAAAATATGGAAGAAGTGGTATTCAATTGGTGTAAGGGTCTGATGAATACGGTGGATGACATAGAGTTTGCAAGCCCAGCTCATATAGTTTTAACAGCGTTGTTTTACTAGAGGATTGGTCTGTCTCTATTAACCAATCTCGGCTGGTTAATCCCAAGCATCCTCTTCATGTTCGTCCAATTGGTTGAAGTAGACATTCACTGTAATAGATTGACGAGGTTTCGTGAAACTGTAGTGGATAATACCAGTGTTGGACCACCAAACAGACACGATTATCTTTTTTTAATGAATATTTAGTTTTGGACTGTCTTTCTACGCTTCATTTTTATCTAACCATTGTGCTGAACGTTTGAGATTGTCAAAATGAAACCATTTTTCATTACATGTAACAATACGCTGTAGAAATGGTTCGCCTTAATGTCGTGATAGCAAAGAAATGCAATCTTCGAGACGATTTCTCTTCTGATGCTCGTTTAATTCATGTGGAAACCGGATGGTTTCCACTTCAACTTTCTTTCTATTCAACTTCTTTACCTCCTCGATTATTTAAATAGCCCAATACTGTTGGTATAGTAATGTCAAACCTTGCTGCTAATTCACGCGTACTTTGAAATGGATTTGCTTCCACTACAGCTTTCAGGATTATCATTATCCATCTTTGTCTCAGACATCCCAAGTGGATTATTTTCGTTCATTAGCCACATCCTTCACAAACACTTTTTTTATATTTCGCGCTGTCTGCGCTGCATTCATTCCACGACTGAGTTCCAATTCGAAAATAACACGAATTTTTTACTTACCTATAGTTTCAGAGAAATTGCCCTAAAAATTAACTAAATATTAAACAAAAGTCAAAACGTATGTGTGAAAGAATGAAGATGTATACCTTCATAATAAAAAAATAGGAATGGTCAATCAAAGTGAAATGTCAGAGATGGCAGCTGTCTCATATATATGTATGTATGTATGTATATATATATATATATATATATATATATATATATATATATATATATATATATATATATATATGTAGAGAGAGAGAATATCAATACCGCTTAAATTATATTTTCATGATGAAATTATTTTCACCATATAACTAGTACTTTGTATTATTTATTTGCTGTAATAATTTAAAAGCAGAACTTTATCGATCGGTAAACATATGTAAAACTGTGTTGTTATTTCGATAAAGCAATCAAGTCTTTGACCTGGTTAAATCTCTACACTGATCAATCGTTTTGAAATTTTTTGATAAAAAGACAAATACACTTAATAAAATAATACACACTAAATAATACCTTCTCAAAAGCATTTATAGATAAGCTATAACGAATAAATAAACAGCTGTATGATCAAGCAATATTTACGGTGTTCAGGTACATATTCTACGTACTCTGTGTACTTGATGCTATTTTAGGAATGTTAACATAAAAAAATAAATATACAATTTTACACAAGTAACTCTCGCTTTAAACTCAATCACTCTCATTTTAAAATCAGTGATTAGTCTGCTTATTGCAATTCGCTTTAAACTGAAAAACAATCGTGATGTGCAGACATGGTTAATGTGTTCAGTAAATAGGCTTTGTTGTTATTATGATGGATGGTACAATCTTCATAAATAGATAGAAAAGGATAAAAACATACTCAGTCAACTATTAAAAATAACTTGTTTTTTATTAATACATTTAGTATTATTATTACCAGTTACTTTAATTTATATGTGTATATATATATATATATATATATATATATATATATATATATATATATATATGCACGTACACATGCGTACATATTCTTGATAAATAAACATTACTTTCTCAGAACATACAAACGCCCTTCACAGAAAAATGATTTAATCACACGAATTACAATTACATGTAGATAAAATGTATTATGTGACTGAGCTAATAACAAGAAAATAATAACAATATATGCAGGTTATCCAATTAAAATACAACTTTTTTTGCCAAGTTACAAAATATATTTAAATAAATTAAAAGTTTACATCATTGCATAAATTGTGTAATAAATAATGAATTTGAAATGACAGTATATACTGAAAATACTTATCATAGTTCTTTGTTGTTTTGTAACCGTTCTTATTGCAATTTTTAATTTTCTAAAAACATTTAAAGAAATATGCAGTGACTAAAACGTATTTAATAATCATTCGGTTGTAGAAACTTTGATTTTAATACAATTTAAAATTTCTCTTGTTTCATGTGAAATAATATATGCGAGGATAGGATGAAAAGTTACGTGCCTGAATAAGAAAGTAACATTTTTTTGGATTGATTTTCATTTGTTTCTTAATATAATTTCCATTTAACTGGAGACACTTTTTTCAAAGACGTTCTAGAGCAGTTATGCCTGACTGATTTGTTAAGGTTTTCAAAATAGACATTTACAGTGTCACTGACTTCATTGTCGTTCGCAAATCTGAAAACCTTTTAAAAATGTTTTCTACCAGGCCATTCTTTGAGGTTAGAAAAGAGATACAAGTTGCTTGGGGCTAATTTTGACAAGTATAGTGGGTGGGTAAGCACTTGAAACTTTAATTTATTGATTTTAGCTATCACAACAACTAATGTGTGGGTTGGTGCTTTGTCATGTTGAAACCGCACATTCTTTTCCACCAAAAGTGGGTATTTTTTTCTTGATTTCATCATTCAAATGCTGCAGTCAGTTCGCATAATATTCGCTATAAATTGTTTTTCCTTTCCAATGTAGTCAGTAAAGAGTACTGCAGTCGTATCTCAAAAAACAGTCACCATAACCTTACCAGTCGATGGAATTGTCTTTGCTTTCTTTGGAGTTGGTTTGCCTTTTGCGGTCCATTTTTTGACTATTATTTGATCTCAAGAGTGTAGTGGTGGACCCAAGTCTCATCAACAGTTATGTATTGATGCAAAAATGCAGTTGGATTGCGCTTATAGAATGCCAAACAATCTGTTGAAACGTCCTTTCGACATTGTTTTTAGTCAGGAGTGAGCAAACGCGGCACCTATCTAGCGCACAGCTTTGTCATACTTAAATGTTCGTGTAAGATATTGTGCACACGTTCTGTCGATGTACTAAAAGTCTTTGATATATCACTCATTTTCACTCTATGGTCTACAAAAACACTTTTATGGATTTTTTTAATCATTTCTGGCGAAGTCACTTCAGTGGTACGTCTACTACGTGGTTCATTACTGGTGCTCGTCCGATCCATTTTAAGTTTAGCAATCCAGTGCTTAATCGTTGTATTCGATGGAGAGAAGTTTCCCCAACGTTGTATCCATTTTATTTTTTATATCGGTTGCACTTAAGCCGTTAAAAAAATTAATCACTTCACGAATTTTCACTTTTTCATTTTTTAAAAACGATGCTTAAGACGTTCACTCCGACGGGATGTCAAACCAATACCAAAAAATTATTGGCTTAAAGCTTTGAACATAAGTATGTGAAGAATAAAATTTTACAAGACCTCAAAAGTATGGAGCATAGTGGCGTCATCTATATATGAAGCCCGGAACTTTCACCCTACCCTCATACTGAATATGTTTGTATTTATTTTAATTGATAAACTCTTCATTAAAAATCCAATGTTTCATCTACAATAGCTTATAATATTATAGTTTTATAAATGACTGTTTCACTTATCTAACAAACCATAAAAAATCTTTTGATTAAAATTATTTAATGATTGATTATTGCTAATTTTTATTTTGTTTTTGTGCATTTCGATAGAATCATTTATCTTTTTAATCAGAAAAAAAGTGTGGTTTGTAGGATAAGTGAAAAAGTAATTTATGAAAGTGAATTTAGCCACAGTCGAAAACTATATTGTAATTTAGATTCAGTTAGGTACTTTTCTTATTCTGGTCAAAAGTAAAGCATGAGTCCTGAATGTTAAAATAATTTAATGGCTTGAGATAACACAAGAAATTGATTGTACATATTACAAGTAAAGTAGACCAAGCGACTCTTTGATCAAGACATCTTTGTAATTCTTCCAATCACTAATTATCAATCTATAGATAATTATTGATTGGAAGAATTACAAAGGCTCTCGATCAATGAGCCGCTCGGAAAACTAAAAATTGTGATGACATACATAATTCTATATATCAGGGGTGAGTAACTTCTTTTTATAATAAGAATCACATAATACTTTTCATACATTTTTGAATGTTCAAGAGCCACAAAAAATACTATTTTAAAATTGTATTTATTAGGTTTGGTAGAAAACTAATTGCGGTTTCTTACCTTAAAGTTTTTTTACAAATCAGCAATTATTTTCCTACCGATCTAATATAAACAATAAAAAATACAACTATATAGTAGTCCTACTCACCAAAGCAGAATATGTTTAATCTTTACTCGTTTGCAGACTTTGATTGAGTCTTCATTTTTACAGTTAAAAGTTACCAAGACCATGTTAAATTTACATTTTTAAAGAGATCTTTCTCCAAAATGTACACAGTAATCCGTCCCGAAATTAATTTTAAGTTTTAATTAATAAGATTGTTTAGTTTCATATCTTTTTTAAAAATTGTCCATGCAAATGGATATTTGAAAAGATAATGTGATTTACCCATTTAAATATAAAATATTTTAATATTGATACATACTATACTTCTATAAATTATTAATATAAAAGTTTAGGAAAAATGGCAATGAAACTCAATATTGTCTCGAGAGCTGTACAGAGTAGCTTTGGGAGCCGCAGTTTGTCCACCCTTGCAATATATATTTTAAATATGTATATAATTATTATTTAAAGAAGTATACACGTACACAAAATCTAAACACAATTTTTTCTAAAAAATTAAAGAATTTCTACTCAAAAAACATTTGATTAATTATACTGCGTAATCAACTAATGAACCACGTTAGTTACAGTACTTTATTACAAGAAATATGAACCAGATTGCAAAAAAGAAACAAACTAATTAATTCAGATTGAAATGATATTTGTTTAAATACAAACAATTAATTACCTTGTATTTGCAAACAATTACTGTAGAGATTTAAGCAATGCAAATATATTTATGTACAGAATGTTATTATTACATTAATATATGTTATCTGATTAAACTGTTCGTTAATTGTGTACGTAATAAATATATATATATATATATATATATATATATATATATATATATATATATATTTATATTAATTACCTGTTTTGTATGTAACAAATAGTTGTTTTTCTTACAAAGTTATACAGTAAAATATTTCTTTGATGAGAAATCTATATATCCAAAGAACCGTTAGATGTGTTATTTTGTTACAAGTTTTGTATTTTAATTTTAATTAAAATATGTTAATCAGTACAGTACAATTCAATCTAAAATAGTGTATACATAAATTACAATAATTAATTCCAATATAAACAGTTCGTTTACTGATTTTTTCTGAGAAACGTTTGTGAAATACTATATATATATATATATATAGAGAGAGAGAGAGAGTGGGGGGAGAGGTAGGTAGAGAAAGAGAGGTAGCGGTTATTTTTTAAATCTTTTGTTGAAAAAATGCTTTTTATTTTAATATTTTTAACTAACTGAAAGCGGAAATATTTAACTAAACTACTTTATTTTTATTTGAGTTCTTGTAAAACACTGTGACCCGAGTTTTGCCTCTCGCCCTGCTTATCTTAACACACTCTGTCCCAAACGTTGCTAACTTGTAGACGGTGGACAAAGGAACAATCCGGGTCGAAGGTTGATGCTTCGGGGGGATGTATTTTTCTGGGTCAACATTGTTATGTGTTTTTTTTTGAAAGTTTTCCCAAATATTCCACATACCAAGTCCACAGTTGACACAAGACAGAGTATTTAATAATGATATGACACTGGCAGTTTTCGTAATAATACACCTCACAGTACAACCACACAAAAAACAAAACAGTACTCGATAACAAGGCTCATACAATCCAAAAATTAGCTTCGTGAAAAAAATTGGCTCGAAACGTCCGCGAAGTGCTACACACGTTATCCCAATTTTAGAATAAGCGTAGGAAAAGTATAGAAAATTCTGAGATTGTTCAGAGGCAAGGAAAAATGTAAAAGAAAACCCGTAACATATTGTCCTACATACTCAACAGTCATCTATGCGTAGATTGCTTCAAAGATTATCATTCAAAATAAATGTTTTTTAATAATTTTTTTTCAAATATATATCCAATGCATTAAAAAGATTATATTATATTGTTTTTATCCGATGTTATATATATATATATATATATATATATATATATATATATATATATATATATATATATATATATATGTATGTATACAAATATACACATACATACACACCTCACAAAATATTTCCTATTAGAGTAAAGGAAAATGTCACCCACTTTTGGATGACGCAACATTCAGTGTTAAAATGTTGAAACTAATATTTATAAGTACTGTGAGGCAAAACACCTTTACTAAGAACAGATTAGTGCACTCATATTTTAGCGTCGATTTTTCCTTATTGAAACTCTTACTGAATGCAGTATCGATTATATAGCTCTTCGTCGCCCACCGTGTTGTTCTTCAAGATGTGCTACAACTGGTTCAAGGAAGATTCTGCGCATGGTGTTAAATAGACTACGCGGTCGTTTGATTAAGAAATTACACCAGGAATTAAATGTTGATATGGTACACAACTTTATAGAGAAAATAAGTTTGAGATTCACTAACTGAAATTCCATGACAATAAGTTTATAGAAAACTTAAGAACGACGAAAACAGTTTACTTGGTGTAACCGATTAGTCAGAAGACATAGAAGAATAAAACATATGTTACCGTATCACTTCGCTAGCTAATAATCGTGACTACCTTGGCCAGGTAGTAGGTGATTTATTTTTCGACATGAGTACTAGGTTTTTTATTTTTTTTTTCTTAGCTACATTAGCAGAGATTAATAAGTAATACATGTCAGTGAAGAATTTAAGTCAGATGTTAGTAGTCCGGGAGCAAGATTTCTCAAGAACAGTCGAGGAAAGAAGAAATCTACCAAGAGAAAAACAAGATCAAAAAACATTCAAACTTTAAAAAAAAAATGTTCATTATCGTGTTGTCAGGTTATGTTTGTCATTAGATCATAATATATGACCTTTTACAGATTTCAGTGCCAACCTTTCCAAAAAGCAAACCGGCGGGAATTTATTTCAATTTTAAATAATTATACTAAAGCTCTGGAAAAACAGACTAAAATACTTCTCATCTCTTGAATGTCCGTATTGCTATATCCTTCCTAAATCCTGCTTTAATTTTCCTAAATCCTGCTTTAATTTTCTGTCAGTATTAATCTCTATTCGATAATTGAATAAAGTATTGATGAAAATTTGATAATTTCTGTTTCAATTAATTCGGTTTTCTCCAAATATGTAAATTATATTTATTATTCGTTTCTTTTTTTTAATATTAGTACTAAATATAAATTGTCATAATAATATAGAGTAGATTGTCTTATATTTATAGATTGTTATTATAAAGTTTCTGGCAATGTGGCTTAATTCTCTTTTACATGTCAATTTATCACGCACTTCTCAAACCGCAGAAAAAATGGTTAAAAATATTCAGTAAATAATTATTGTTCATTCCTGATTGTTCATTATGCACATTTTAATGGCGATAGTATCATTCGTCATTTTCAAAGTAATTTCTTTTTTATTTTTTATTTTTTCTGTACTTTAGCGTTCTGAACATGATGGCATCGCTATCGAAATTCGCATAAGCAGTAATCAAAAAGAATCAAAAAACCATTTATTGAATATTTTTTATTACAAAAAAATATGATTTATAAGAAGAGTAAAGAATTCATTTGTGAAAGTTTATAGATGGTCATTTTATAAGATATGGTCGAAATTAAAATTACGAGGGTGATTTGAAAAGTTCGCGACCTAACATATAAGTGGCGATAATATTTAAATATTTGTGGCGCATTGTAAAGCAATATTTATCTAATACATAACCTTAAAGTCTATAATTAATGTGTTAAGCAGTTTGTTGCAAACATCAATTTAAATAAAGCTATTTTTGTGCCGTTGTTAAAATGGATAAAGTTTTTTGTCAGAAAAGCTTCAACGCTATCAGAAATCTTTAATGAGATGAAAAATGTGCTGGATGATAGTGCACCTTCGTACACAACCGTAAAGAAGTGGGTGACTAAATTTAAATATGGCCGTGCAAGCTTACAAGATAACCCGCGTAGTGGTCGTCTGAAAATTGCAACGACCGAAGAAATCATCCATAATTTGCACCTTATTGTCTTATAGGATCGACGATTAATGGTGTCCAAAATTACTAAAGTTGTGGGTGTTTCAGATAACGCGTGACTCACATCCTCACTGAAGAGTTATGCATGGAAAAGCTACCGGTAAGATAGCTACCGCGTTTGCTGACAATTGATCGTAAACGCACTCGAGTACAAATTTCCCAAGACTGTTTGGATCGATTTACGAGGAATACGACTGACTTTATCTAGCGATTTGTAACTACGGATAAGACTTGAATTCACCATTACATTCCAGAGACAAAATAATAATCAAATAAATGAAAGCAAGGTGATTCTTCGTCACCAAGAAAATCAAAATCAGTTTTTTCCGCTGGAAAAGTTATGACTTCAATTTTTTTGAGTGCTAAAGGGATTCTGCTAATAACTACTTTTCAAAAGGTCAATCGATAACTGGATAGTATTATGCTAAATTTTGGGGTCGACTCGATCGAACCATTCATGAGAAAAGATCAGTTTATCAAAGAAAAGAATCATTTTCCATCAGGACAATGTACGTCCCCATACAAGTGTTGTATCAACGGAAAAACTCACTGAATTTAAGTACGACTTGCTGCCCCATCCAACTTATTCTCCAGATTTGGCCCCCTCAGATTTACATCCGATCTCAAAACTTAAAAACGTCCTTGGTGGCAAGCGATTTTGGTTATAAGAAGAACTGATAGTAATAGCGAATCGCTATTTTGAAAACCTCCAAGAAATGGATTTCAGGGACGGCATAAAAGCACTGGAGAATCGCTGGATGAAGTACATTGAAGTTCAAAGGGACTATATTGAAAAAAAAAGTATTTTAAAAACACAAGTTATATTATTTAGTTAGGCCGTGAACTTTTCAAATTCCCTCGTACTTAAAAACATTTTTTTTTAAAAAAGCAATTGTGACTATCCATTGGAATAATGTCTATATAGATACATAAATTGCATTCAAACCCAGAAATGCAAACATTTTATTCAGACAAATATTAAAACACATTTGACACAAATATAAAAAGTGTATTTATATAACTAACTATCACTTATGTATTTAAACATATGTTTCAAATATCTTAAACAAATATTGATTTATTTCAATGTTCGGTAAATGTGTTCGAATACATATATGCTTTTTTCATTTCTTTCCTGTTAATATTTGTTTTAAATTATAGTTTGTATTAACTAAGTAAATAAAATACCGAACGAATACTGAAACACATATTCTGCAACTTGTAAAATTAAATATTTGTAATTGGACTGTAATTTTTTTTTTATTACATACAACAAAATCAGTGTTTTTTCTTCACATGTCTTTCAGTTAAGTTATTTTGTTTGAATTCGCGATATATAATTCATAGAACATTTAGGTAGAAAAGTATCTGCTATGGTCATTTTTAATTTCTAATTAAATAAAAATGTCACGACTTCGAGTATATTGAACCCTGTATAATTACATACCATTAACAATCCGTTCAACTCATAAATTATGTATCTTTGATGGTGGATTATGACATTTTACTCACAACAAAAGTAATGCATGAAAGTTCATTGATATTTAAACGTAAATGTTATTTATTTTCACTGCTTTTGTGAAAATGTCATTTGTTTACGATCGGGTCTGCTAATATTTTCAGAAATTTTTGGTTAAAATTACGAAAATGTAATATGTGTTATTTATTTAAATAGTGATCAAACACTTTAGAAAGCGGTTTGAAATCGAATAGCTCTAGCGTTATTGAATCTGATAAGTTCGAATTAATTCCGTCTTACATCATCTTTTGCTAGAAAAGTATTTGATTGTCTTACTGATAAAAAAGAATGTTCCTTAAATTTAATATTGTAAATTAATTCAGTCTTAAAACGGATATCAGATTTCTTTTTAATCCGAAACGAACTAAAAAATGAAAACTTTTTTTATTTGTATTTTGAGCGAAACTACCTCCATGTACAAGATGTGACCAGTGTGAAATTGTTTTGTGCACATTTGATTGTTTCAACATTATTCACACTCAACGTTAATGCTATTCCTGTAAATTTTCAATTGTAATCAATTTTTCCGCTTTCATTTATATTTTTTCAATCAAGAGATTTATGTTTCCTCGAATATTATCAACGATTTTCCATTATATGTCAGATAGATGTGAAATTTCTAATGGACAATCGAAATTAACATATTTTTTCTCATAACCGACAAATTTGCAATTTTTATTTTGTTTACTATGAAGGAATGCCCAATTAATTGAAAAATATTTGGTAAAAATTTTTAGCACCCTTCCCCTCTCAGCGGCTCCAAAGGCCTAAGACTAGTTTCGCCGTATGTGGATTAAACAATTTGAAGTAGGATTCAATAATGCAAGTTGGCTAGGTCTTTGTATTTTTTCTATTAGTAATGTTGTTAATAGTATAAATACATTCTTATGCGATTTTGTGATTTTATATATAATAATTATTCTTATATTTTGAAATTCTAAAAAATGTATATTCTCAAATTCGTTCTCGTTTCTTTTTAAATATTTTTCAGTTTAATTAACTATCAATAAGAAAATAATCTCACTGAATGTAAAATACCTAAAATAATTACTGTAAGAGGTCGTATATATAATAAAATAGTCTTGCATTGCGAATTTCATTTTATAAATTCAAATTTTGAATTTTAAAATTTTAATAGCTTTGTCAAATTACTTTTGAGATGTGAGATAATGACGGTTTCGTTTTATAATGTTATGTTTAATGAGGTTTTTTTATATCAGTGGTGTTTGTATATATATATATATATATATATATATATATATATATATATATATATATATATATATATATATATATATATATATTGGATCAGTGCAAAAGTTCGTCTACGATTTTAAATTGAAACTCCTGCATATTTTTCTCAGAAAACGCTTTTCATAATCAGTTTTACATTCACTATCGTTTTCTGTAATCATTTTCTGATGCTCAGGTACCTGTTGGATTCTTCGTTCGTAAAAGCTGCGCAGGTTTTCCGGTAATGTGATTTTTGATGGCCTTCGCAGTATCAACATTTTTACCGTTTAAACTGTTTTGAAACGACTAGAACAAATGATAACCCGATGCAATATGATTTCCTATTTCAATTACTTCAGTTTTTGCGGTCAGTTTTGCTGTATGTGGTTTTGTCTTGTCGTGGTAGAAGATGATCCCCTTGCCGATTTGTCCAAAATCGGACGCTTTTCTTTAATTGCTGCGTTCAGTTTGGTTCGTTGTTAATAGTACTTCTCTTTACTAATCCTTTCACCCCGTGAGAGTAGTTCAAAATAAACGACACCTTTGCAATGCCACTAAACACACAGCAACACCTTCATTGGATACAAGTCAGCTTTGGCGACTTGTTCTGCCCCTTCATTCACTTGTTTCCACATTCGTCTGCGTAGAATATTGTTGTACAGAATCCATTTCTCATCACCAGTCACCAACCGATCCAAAAAAGGCTCTCTGTTGATGCGTTCATGCAAAGAAACTTCCGAAGAAATGCCATCAAACTTGTTTTTTTCAGACATCGAGTTTGTCACCCACGTATCAAGCTTCAAAGTGAACCCCAGCTTAAGTGCCGAAATACAGGCGATCTGCCAACGTGGAGTGTCTCGGCAACCTCTTCCGTCGAAATTGATGTATTATTGTCAACTAAAGCGCGTACAACTTCGTCATAGATTTCAGTAGACTGCCCATAGCTGGGTTGATCTTCATGGTTAAAATCCCCAAGTCGAAATTAAGCAAACCGTTTCTTTAAAGTTGGAAGTGATGGTGCATGGTCCAAATACACCTGCCAAATATTTTTCGTTGCCGCTTTAACGGTTACTCTTCCGAAACTCGTACAACATAACGTGACGAAAGTGTATCTTTCGTTATCAGTTTTTAAAAAATTTTCTTGAAACAAATCGAATCGAAACAAATTCAACTGATACTTTAACAACAGCTGTGACTGTCACTTGTCAAACGATATATTACATAAAATACATTTCTATTACGAGCGCCGCTATGCGGCACTCTTAGCACCACCTATTGAATCGTGTACGAACTTTTGCACTGATCCAATATATATATATATATATATATATATGTATATATGTATGTATTTATATATGTATGTGTATATTATGTGTGTATGTATGTATATATATATATATACATATATTATCAACAAATCAGAACACAGGTCACGTGACTGATCAACCAATCAGAGAAGGAATAAAAGTCACGCACAGCGGTTGGAGGACCATTTTTCAGTTATAGAGAGAAATTATTTTTACTTTTATCTAACATGGACATACTTATTGAGAGTCATGTCTAATCTCTTTCTATAAACATGCATATCTAACTGTAAATATTCACCTACGTAAATACACACACACACTATATATATATATATATATATATATATATATAGTATATATGTGTATATATATATATATGTGTGTGTGACATAGAAAGTCAAAAAGATCAGCACTATATTGCTATTCCTACACATTTCTTTTAACAAAATATGTGTATTATAATTTCGTAAACTTTAATAAACGGCGATAAATATTTAATTTTTAACTAAACATTAAAGTCTTTTATGTGAGTTTTCAAAAAGGGTTCATAACTAGCAGAACATTACACATCTATGATGAGATTAATATTCATTAGACAGTAATATAAATATAGAAGACAACTGATATCCGTTTGACGTCTGACAAGTAAAACCGATTTAAAATTTCAAATATTTCGTCATTTAAACCAAAAGATCAAATATTTCTCTTAGTCTATTATTAAGATTTGTGTTTTCGAATTCCGTGCATTCTCTAACGAAACAATCTCATTCGTAAATATACCGAAAAATGCTATTATAATTCAGGAATATATATATATATATATATATATATATATATATATATATATATATATATATATATATATTGGAATGTTAACTGTTAGAAATAATATACATTTTAAACTACAAAGAAAGATTGTATTGTATTGTAAAAGACATTTCCCGGAAAAACTGATTACAAAAAGAAGTTTATTTTAAATTCAAAACAAAGTATGACTGTACTATATATTATTTTCAAACTGTTGTAAAGTGCATTATTTTTAAGCTGCATGTTTATTTTTTTAAAAAGGTAATAGTTTCAAAACAGATATCAAATTATATATAGTTTGATATATTTTTGTTTGTAAGACACTTAGTTTATTTTAAAATCGTGGTCCTCAACGGTGGCGGTGCTGCTTTAAGTATCTTAAAACGCGTTTAATCTATTAAATTGTTTAAGTGAGCACAAATACCATCACATGGACACTACTGTAATCTTGTGTGGCAGACAATTCTAATTTTAATAAATTTAAAGCGAAATATAATTAAATTAACCGAGTCACCGGAAAAGCAAATTTATTTGTTTATAAAGTGAATATTTGACAGAAAAATATTAAAGTAATTTACATTATTCTTTGTTTATAGTAATTATTCTAATAATTGTTATTTGTAACAGTCATATATGCACAAATGGGTATAAAATACTTTTTATTATGACAAAGGCAATTTCTTCTATTTCTGTCTAACTTTTTAACAGTTTTTATTTAGTATTATTTATGTTTTATCTTTATTTTTTTTGTATTCAATATTTTTTTTCTTATCTTTAAATATGAAACTGATTGCAATTATAGTTTTCGTTTAATAAACTTTGGTTTATTGAAGTATATCATTAAATTCAAGCATTCTAAAATTACATATTTATTTTTACTATATATGTTACATACAAATTATACACAACACAATTAATATTTGGCCATGGTGAATATGGGGCATGAAGAACCAAATCGAAGCCAAGGGAATGGATTTTGGCGGCCGTTTCTATCGATAAGTGAACCGGATCGTTGTCTGATGAAACAGGATTTTTTGCGTTTGGTTCTGGGTCGTTTTTCATCAATGGCGGCCCGTAACTTGTCCAAAGGGATACAATAATAAGTGCTGTTGATTGTATTTCTCTTTTTCAAATAATTCGGCAACAAAATACCCTTAACATCTTAAAAAACTGAAACTGTGACTGCTTGCTGATGGACCAGCTTTGAACTTGTTTGGTGCCTATCTCCTCTTTTAGTCCACTGTTTCTATTGCTCTTTGAATTCAGGTATGTGGTGATGAATCAGAGTCTCATCAGTGGTTGCAACCGATACAAAAATTCTTTTCATTACTCTACATCATGGCTAAGCAATTTTTTGAAATCCACAGTCAGCATTCGTGGCACTCATTTCGCCGATTGATATGCTCAAATTTTCAGTTAAAATAGAATGTACGCTGCCAGTCGATATGCACAGAGCCTCTGCTATTTTGTTCACCTTCACAAGCCGGTCACTTAACACCATATCGTGCACTTTATAAACATATTCTGCAGTAACTAATGTTGAAGATCTGTCACTGCGAGAGATATCTTTGATGGATATTCGGCTTCTTCTAAATTCAGCATCCTATCTTGCTATTGTGGGAGGAGTCACAGTAAACACTACGCATCTTTTCAACAATGTGGGTGTGGCATTCATACTACTCAAAAGTAAAAATTCAATACCTGCACGATGTGTCAATTCATTCATTTCACAAAAAATAGCCAAAGACATCTTATTTAGATTGCTGTCAAATCTAAACTAAGAAACGTTTTGCGCTCATTTTTTAATAGATACTTAATCAAGGATGTGACGTCAAGAAAAAAATACTTTCAAGTCTGCCCAACACCATTTGTATATCATTTTTAGGATTTTTTGAAACCCACTCATATGTACCTTATTCACTCTCTCACTCTATATATATATACACACATATATACATACATACAGACAGAGTATGTATGTGTATATATATATACACATTCATACACATTTTTAGTCGTAACGTTATATATTTTGCTATAATGTACTCGTCGGCTTTATGACTGTTTCCATTCAACCTGTTTGTAATAATATGTCACGTACAAATGACATACGGGATATTGGCTTTCGCGTGAAGCATTGATTTGTATTAATTGCGGAGTATTTATATTTGTTTCAACGTCATATAAACTTCATCACTCGTTTGCATATATTAATTTATAGAGCTCATTTTGGTTGTAATTTAATTTTGGCAATGTTCTCGACTGTCGTATCAAGATTTCTAATAAAATCAACTCGGTTTACCTTTTATAGCCTATTAATTTATTCAAATAAAATGTCTATTTCTAATCAAGTACATACAGGTCTCTTTCAGTTAATATTATTTCTTTAGTGTGTGCAATATATATATATATATATATATATATATATATATTATAATACTGTAAATATATAATTTAGAAACGTCGAATTAAAAAACGACCTTTTGGTCTTTAATGATAAGAATTTTATTTATGATTCTAATTAAGATTCGTAAAGAATGAGTTCGACTGCAAATCTAACAATTTGAAATTGAGTCTACAGTAATAAGGCCTACTAATAGACACACACACATACACACACATATATATATATATATATATATATATATATATAATTTATATGATTACATTAGATGTTAGTATCATCAGATGATATACGTTCATAAAACGAAAAATAATTTAAGAAACTGTTTATTTTAAGAAATGAAGGAGACGAAGACCCATTCGTAAAAATTTCGTTACAATGAAGCTCTATAAAAGAGTATTTTCAAATTGACTGCTGTAATGTTTCCGGACCAAGCAGATAAATCTGATTTCGGCCCCAATAATGGTATTAAATATTCGTTTTTAAAGTGTTTTTGTCACAAAAGTCTTCATAAATCATTGCCTCTGTATATATATATATATATATATTAAATAAAATATAACGTAATCCGATTTTATCGAAACAATACAGTTGTCGACTTACAAAATTTAATGATTATATGTATACAAAGCATTTTATAGCGTATTTCTTACTGGTTATTATTTATTGTATATATCGAATTATTGTCTATTTGTCGTTATAAAATATATTTTGTTAAAATAGTAAGGTAACATATTTAGCGAAATTTAATAGTAGTTCTTCATGAGTAATAGGGTATCCTTTTTTTAATTGATTGGTAGGAAAATAATTGCGGTTTTTGTTCTCTGAATTCTAATCTAAATTTTTATTAATGAAAGTGTCATTTCATCGTATTCATGTTAATATCATTTTAAAGTGCATTTTTCGGTCTGTATTTTGGTAATGTCGACTTTGGCTTTATTATTAATTTTGCTTCATATGGGACTATTGAATTAAAGATTGAAAAGAAACAAATAATAACAATATTTTGTATGATTCAAAACGGGTGGTAAAGCAACAGAAACTGCTCTTAAACGATGATTTTGGTGTGAGTACTGTTAAGAAATGTGCAGTGTAATGGTGGTTACAAAAATGTTATTCTGGGGACGAAAGCCTTGAAGATGAAGAAAGTCGCAAGCGTTTTTCATTAGTTCATAACGACGAACTGAAGGTTGAATCAGAACCATGCACAACAAGTCGAAAACTTGTTCAAAAGTTAGGTGCTAGTCATCCTACAGTTCTGGATTTATTAAAATAGCTAGAAAAATCAAAAAAGCCAAAAAACGACCTCGTATGTACGCATCAAGGAGGGCTGTAAGAAGAAGACCGAACTCCGGTTTTTGGGGACAATGAAAAATGGTTGTTCAAGTTTCAGTCGGTGATTTCTGCACGGAACGCACTGCGCATAACAAAACACGTCACATGTATTCTAACTTGAAATTCTTCATTGTCTTCTTTACGTTCATTTTGTTATGCACCGTGCGCAAAAAATGACTAATTTTTAGTAAGTATTTTTTTTATTTAAGCTTCAAATTTTCGCACACTTCGCTGTTATAAACAATAAATAAATCAACACTAATCGACACTTTTCACCAATCAACTGTACTTAGCAGATGTTATGGTATCGAGAATTGTGCGCATCGGCCTTCGCGCAGAAGTTCCTTTATTCTACTGCTAGCGTCGCCATATCCGATATCCGAGTTTCATAAATTGATTACAATAGGTAATCGGCCAAGTTCGGTCTCCATTTAATAACCTCCTTTGTATATATATAATATATATATATATATATATATATATATATATACATATACATACATATATATATATATATATATATATATATAAATACATATATATATATATATATATATATATATATATATATATATATATATATATATAGTTTTCATCGAAGCTGTCGCTTAGTTGTCTAAAAGATCGCAGTAAAAATACATTTATAACGAAAGCATAAACTCATCACCCATTAAAATGCACTATTTAAAAAACTTACTTTGCCTACAACTGTCATTAAGAGTCCTCCGTTAAACCATGTGGATTATTTTATATAAATGGCATGATAAAATACACATGAACAGTAAATTATTTGCAACACAGTTGTCAGTGTTATAAATGTCTCACTTAAAAATAATTTAAATGCTTGGTACATTTATATATAATTACAACAATACTATAAAGTTACAAACTTAGTCTTTTTATTACATTTACAGATAGACTGTAGCATATTTATAAATACATTACTGTATTTTTTTATATCTTACTCATTTGGTCAATATGAATTATCGAAATGGATTTACACCACGTTATGATGACGTATTTACACAAAACACGCACTGTATTCTACATGCAAGGAACTAAAAAATATATTCACATCAATAATATGATAATTACCAAGCAATTAACCTAAAAAAACTATTTAAGTTTTTAGTACGAAAGTTGTTCGTAGATGAGGAAAACAGTTAATAAACAATAATTTAACTTCTATGCAGTGTTTTATAAATAAGTTGATCCAATTAATTAGTGATGCAAACGTAGGTATTTAATTAGAGTAGTTTTTTAATCAAATTAGAATGTTGTTTTGATGCTAATAGACTTTTTTGTGATTTGCATTATGTTTTTTTTTATATCTAATTAGAGATATTCTTAGTTTTTATAAAATAATTGGTATTTTGTTATATACGAATATCGATTTTATTTCATATTTGTTATAATCGTTAAATAAAACTATAGGGTTAGTCAACAAGTAACTGGATTCTTTTTCTATGTAAATGAAAGGCATATTTTTCATGGGAAACAAAAACTTTATAAAACAATATGTTGTCCATTTTATTCGATTATCTTTTGCAATCTTTCAGGAAACTTCATGATTCCGCGCCTGAAAAGGTTCTTATCATTTATTTATCATCGGAAAAAAAAACAGTTACAAGAACGATTTAATATCCTCATCAACATTGAAGGTTTTACCATTCAAGGCGTTTTGCAAAGAACGAAACAAATGGTAGTCTGATGGTATCAGGTCTGGCGAACATGGTGGATGTGGTAACACATCCCATCCAAGCTGTAACAATTTTTGACGAGTGACTAAACTTGTATGTGGTCTAGCGTTATGGTGAAACACAACACCTTTGCGATTCACCAATTCTGGACGCTTCTGTTTGATGGCATCATTTAATTTATCCAGTTGACGACAGTACACGTTCGAATTAATGGGTTGGTTCCTTAGAAGCAACTCAAAATACACAATACCTTTGAAATATCATCAGACTGACAGCATAACCTTCTTTTGATGAATATTTTCTTTTGAAATTCTTCGAGCAGGTTCTTGCTCTACGATCGTTTTCATTCGACGTTGTTGTATATGATTCATTTTTCATTTCCTGTTATAATATGTTTCAAAAAAGGATCGTGTTTTTCACGTTTCAAGAGGAATCGTAAATATCAATACTCTTGGTGTGATGAATTTTTTTGAGCTCGTATGGTACTCAAATATCATCCGTACTAACATATCCAGGTTGTTTTAAATGGTTTTCAACACTCGATTGTAATATGTTAAGATTGTCAGTAATTTCTCTTGTCGTTAAACGCTGATTGGATTCGATAGATGTCTTCATTTTGTCATCATCATCTTCAATTGCTCTTATTGAGCGTGGTGCATCTTTAGTATCAAAATCCTCAGGTCGAAATTCAGCAAACCAATTCTGACACTGCCGTACTTTCAGTATATCTTCACCATATATATATATCACATAAGTTTTTATGAGATTACACAGAGTTTTTTCATTTTTGGTAGTAGAACAATAAAATATGATAAAATGTTCCTTTTGATTTCCTGTTTTGAAATCAACAGCAAACAAACAATTTTTAACGAAATCGTGCACTTTCTTTTTCTAAAACAAACTTGAACTTTCAGCTTTCAAATTAGTTAATGATTTTGCGGTTTAGAATGGAGTTGGTTACATTTCAAGACATGTATGTCCATCTGTTAGAAAAGAAAGCCCAATTACTTTTTGACCAACGCAATATATCGTTTAAACGTTATTGATTATTAAAAAATCTCTGTATTTAATGTTCATAAGATCTTTTTCTTCTGTATTTTCTAATTATTAGTACCATGTATTGAAATTTTAATTCAATAAAAATATAATTTTAGTCAAATTTAATCTTTACCAATTACTGATTAAAATTATAAGTTTATTTTTTTATACTTGCGATCCTGTTCATGTCTTGACCAGATGGCCTTCGTTTTTCTGGATCACGAGTTTTTTTCTGCTACTAGTTTCGGGTTTAGAACTATCGTCAGATTTTAGATCAGTGTCTGTAATTTAAAGTTATTTGAAATTGGAATATATCCATAGCCCATGAACCCAAATTAGTTTATAAAAAAGAAACTAAAATGATTTTTAAAAGACGAATATCATCAAGGTAAAGAATAATGTTTTAATTATTAATTTTTAAAGAAATATTAAATTTTAAGTAGCAGTTTCACTTAAAAAGCAACAAGCAACGTTCACTTTTAAAAATGAATTATTATTTCAGCCAATAACTATAAATCGTTTTCTGAAAAAATAGTGTTTAATTTGTCAATAATTATTAATTCGTTTGATTGTTCCTTATTCACATTTCAATGGCTATTCCATCATTTTTTAAAATCAAAATGTCTCCATATCTTATCGCTCTGAGGATGATAACATTACCATCTTCATGTACCTATCAGTGAAAATAATCTTTTTTGACAATTTGTGGTTTATGGAGTGAGAAAATATTTAATTTCTGAACGTGATTCAGTCATAGTGTTAGAAATGTACTGTTATTACACTATTAATTAAATAAAAATACGTAAAATTCAATGCACAATCAAATTTTATACAAAATTTTCTCATCTAAGTGTATGTTACACTTTATCTAATAAGTACGTTTTTTACTTGCTTTAAAAATTCATTCTACAATTCATAATTCATCTATCCGTAAGCATAATTATTAAGTTTACAAACTAATTTGGTTCCTTTTTTAATAAAAAAAATAATTTTTAGAGGAAAATTGAATGCATTTTAATTCTCAAAATATCCTTCATTATTTTACATAACTTAGCTCCACCTATCGGATAACTGACGAATCTCTTGTCGAAAAAAAGGCGGCTTTGAATCGATGAAGTCGTAATGCATTTTCGGGCCTCTTCCACTATTTTATAATGTTTTGCATGTTTTATGCGTCACAGCACCTCCCAAAGCTGAACAAACTGAAATGCGAAAAGTATGTAATGTCTAATATGCTGCTTTTTGGACGCCATTGTGTCACTGTTGTTTTGTGAGGTTATACCAACTAGTTGGCCAAGATATATAGTTTTTCTGAGTATTAAAGTTAGCACTTCAAAATCCTAAAACGACGAGAAAATGTTTTAATTTAAAACAGAGTTGTGATTGGTTCGGTTTAAAGGCATCGAGTTAATTTTTACACCTAATATACATACAAATTCGATTTAAAGCACTATCTTTTGAAATAGTTTTTTTTAATTATCATAAAATTCATTAAGCTGTAAACGTGTCTAATCTATTACTTCCTTTCTTTAATATATTGCAGTTTAAAATTTAACATCTTATAACTACTTGTGTAAATATCAATAGAAAGTATTTTCAAACAATTAATAATGGAACGTTTGTGTTAATGAAAGTAAATTCGTGCCATTCGTATAAATTGAATTTCCTAAAAAATACACTTATTAAGAAATATAATTAACTTTCATTCGTTCTACGTTTTTAGCTGTTTTTATTTTCCTTTCCTAATATCTTATTATAGCTAACAAATTTATTAAACATATTTATTTGCGGCTACTTGTTTCTGTGAATCAATATCTTCGACGTTCAGTAATTATTTATATATTATTGATAGTTATAAAAGACAAGTATAAATTAAAAATTATTATTTGGAGAAAATGTAGAATAAAACTGTGAGTTTCTAATCATATATGATATTAGCGCGAAATATTCTCGGCCTGAATAGGGAGGAATGTAAATAAAAAAATGAGTTTACTATTTTTCTATACGAACATAATCCTCTTTACGAGCGCTTAATAAGCAATTCTATACCTTTATAAAAATAATCTTCCGTTTTTATGTTGAATTGGTCAGTTACTGCTATTTTCCGTTCATCATTAAAACACTGTCCTTATAAATCTTTTTCCAAATTACCAAAAACGAAACAGTCGCTGGAGGCTATGTCTGAACTGAAGGGCGGCGGGTAATCAAGTTCTTGGAAGCCACACTCCCGAATAGTGCCTTGAAAATGTTCATAATTTATTTCTCCACAGTGACTTACACTTAATATTTTATTTATAATGATATATTGCTGGAGCCATGTTATTATTTAACAAGTATTTGTTTATAATAGTTCTGTGGATGAGTTTATAATACAATAAAGCAGATAATACATTGTTTTTTTTTAAAAAAAATTTCAGTGATTCCAGTTGGTTGAAAACTCAGAAGGTTTGATCATGTTTTTCCTTCTCCGAAAAACATTAAATAACTTTTTTTCATTTGAACTAAAAATCCTTTAAGTATTTATACGTATTACGCATGGTATTCAATTAATAGTCCACATTTAATTCATGTAGAAAATGTTTTATTGATTTTTTTGAAAATAGGGTCAAACCTTCCCATGTTCCTCTATGCATATTTTTAAATTAATTTATATATACTTTAATTACTTAAGAAAATTAATTATATATATATTGATGCTTTTAGCTATCATAATTAAATAATAAAAAGTGAAATCAATGTGTATATATATATAAAAGGAAGTATATTTTTTATTAATTTCAGAAAATTTCTATTTATATATTCGACTGTAATAGATTTTTTCTTATCTAAAAGTGATTTACTTTGATTAGAATCTCTCGATTCATTAATTACCAATTCGACACTTAAGTTCCTGAACTATTACCACTTCTGTTAATTACTAATGTTTTCAACTATCAACCCTAATGATTGTATACGTATTTAGGGATGTATATATATATATATATATATATATATATATATATATATATATATATATATATATATATATACATACAAACAAGGACATGTATGTGTTTAACTAAATATTATATGCACGTGTGATAAATATTTTACGCTAATCAATCAAACTTTCACTATACATAATGTTTGAACACTTTGAGTTGGATGTAGCTTATTGTCTTGTCTTCAAAAGTTTCATCTCTGATCTACAGCGCTTTTATCTCGATTGCGTGTCTCAACAAAAAGATATATAAATGCCATTCTTTGAACGAGACAAGATTAATAAAAAGATATATATATATATATAATATATATATATATATATATATATATATATATATATATATGTATGTATGTATAAATGTCGTAAAAGAAATAGTGGTATCTTTCGTGTTCAAAGAAACATCTTACTCAGGAGAAAAAGTTCGCTAACGCATTGATTTCTTGTCGAACGAACGTCTTCGTCGCCACTGCCTTTTGGTTCTTTACTACTTGACGCGAAAATGTCTGGGCCAGACTTACTGACAACAGAACATCATTTCTCAAGCTTAACGGGTCGGGAAGAAGGGGTGCATCTGACGTACAAATTATTAGCCTCCGGTAAGGAATTGTTCACTTGTTCTCTTTTTTCCCCTCTTTTCCGTGAAATATTTTCTGTTGCCGGTACGTTCATCTTTATTCGACTCGATTACACTGTAGTATTGTATTCAGTGGACTTTTTTCGCTTGTATTTCTTCTTGTTTAGTTCACGACTTCTCAAATATCACATCGAGACGCGTAATCAACAAAACGTCGTGACGATATTATTTTTTATGTCCGTATATTTCGCTTCTAATATGAAGTGAAGAAAAAAAAACGTTACAAAATATGTTTTCATAACTGCTCTTTTTTCTCTGTACAATTGCAATTTGCACGAAGGCGTCCACTCGCGTCTCAAGTGTTCGCACGATAACAATGCCAAATTTGTTTCTGTGTAGGACAATAGGTTGTAATTTTCTGTGGATTATTTTTTTAGTGGCACATAAGTATTCGTTCTTAAAACAGATTTATCACATAAATATTGTTTCATTGTATTTCCTAATGTATTATAAAATTACTTGAAACAATACGTTGCAGCACAACCATTTCATACGCAATATTTAATTTTTATGTCTGTTTTATTTTAATTTATAACGGACCACAAATGAATTTACAATTTTAAAACTACATTAATCATAGTTTTTAAAAATGTATTGTACTTGACATTCTAAAATATTAGGTAACAAGAAAATATGTATTTTTTTTTAATTGACAGAATGTGGTTTTCTTCTAAAATTCAAAACGATCATATGCTTGCAATTGTCTCTTGTAAAATTTGTGCGTTTCCATTCGAAACTTTTTTTAATTTTCTTTTTTCAATATTTTAATTTACATAACGAGATAATGTTTGAGTTTAAAATGCAGAATATGCATTCAAGTGTTTTAGTCGATGAATTAACTCTTATAGTTATTAATTACTGTCTCGCTAATGGCCTCAACTATAGATGCGTCCATAAACTCTCAAACTAATAAGTTTTTAGTTCAAGTATAAGCACTTTCACAAATGATTTTTTTTTGTTTCGCAAGTCACACCAACATTTTTGATC
>CM068313.1:52413774-52526274 GCA_034766995.1 Acanthacorydalis orientalis
CTCAATAATTTTTTCAAAAATTTCGCAATGAAAACAAAAGCCTTGATGATGAGGAGGATCGTGGACGTCCTTCGCATATAGACAATAATTATTTTAGAACCATTATTGCATATATTACTGCATTATTGAAGCAGACCGACGTAAAATAACTCGAGAGGTGGTTGAAGAATTCAGTGTTGATCATTCAACAGTTGTTCGACATTTGAGACTAATTGAAACACAAAAAAGCTGAATAGATGGGCGAGGGTGCCGTATGAACTAAACGAACATCATTCATTTCGGCAATTTCAGGTCTGCTCTGGGTTTCTTTCGCATAACAAAAATAATACCTTTTTTCTTGATTGCATTGTCACATGTGATGAAAAGTGAATTATTACCGAGGACAAGCATCAAAACACTTTCCTAAACTGTAGCTTCAATAAAAAATGACTATGATTACTGTTCAGTGGTCGGCAAGTGACATCATTCACTACAATTTCTTGAATCCTGGTAAAATAATAACAGCAGAAAAATATTGTCAAGAAATTGAAAAAATGCATGAGAAGCATTTACGGTCAGCATAAGCCAATCGATGAGAAACAATTTTTCTTCATGACAACTCTCGATTGCACGTATCAAAATGGCTTCAAAAAAATTAAATGAATTGGGTTATGAAACCTTACGTCACTTACCTTATTTATCGGACCTGTCTCCGATAGATTATCATTTTTTTAAACATTTGAGTAATTTTCTACGAGAGGTTTCCAAAGATCAAACATCATCTCAAAGCGCTTTCCAGTACTCCAAAATTCTGTCTTGTAGGAATAAACAAACTTATTTCCCGTTGGGATAAATGTGTGCCAATGGTCTTTATTTTGATTAATAAATATATATTTTCACTGATATATGCGTCTTTATACACGATACGTAAAAACCGCAATTATTTTTGCATCGACCTAATAATTACTTTAATCTAATTGCTTTTCAAACCAATACACTCTACCACTAAATGGAAAAATTTCATTAAACGTCTGCTAAAATTTCACCGTGAAAGGAAGTTAATAATGATAATGTAAAGAAGTTTCTGAGTTTATTGATATTGATGGGACAGACGAAAAAAACACATTGCAGAGTTTACTGGTTAACTGATTTTTTACTTGAATGAACACATGTTTTCTAAAACTATGATTAGAATAAGATTAGAGAAAATCCTTACATTTTTTCATTTTAGCGATAATTCACAATCTACATCTAATCAAGACAGACTTTACAGTTATATCTCTTTTAGATTACTTTATCGAAAAATTTCAGTCCTTGTACATATACTTAAACACCTGTTGTGTACGATTGCAAGTAGATGATATGGGATAGTTTTTGCATAAAATTGCCGGTCAACAACGTGTTAAGCTTAAGTAGTTTCCATATGTATCCATCCTTGCACAATGCAAAAAATTTTTACTGAAAAATTATATTTTTAAATAGTCATCTATTTAAAAAAAAGTTCCGTAAATTTTCACTAAAAAAATGTGTAGAGATTTTGTATTAAATTATTATTAACGATGACATCCGAAGTTACACGAAATTATCACGAAGAATTATAATATATTGATATGTGATTTTATAAAACGACTACAATACATCTACGAAAAGAAGACCCTCACTAGCGTTTAACGATGCAGTATATCTGCGAGAATCATTATATAAACATACTTACATACATGTGTATATATATATATATATATATATACATATATTGCGACGTTGAACGAATATATGCAATATGAGCGAAGCGAGTGGAGGCGGAGCCCCCAGAGTGTCGGTGAGCGTATCGAGTAGGTGGAAGAGCTCCCTGGTTCTTCAAAAAATTATTTTTGAAAAAATTTCCGGTTACAGAGAATTAATTTTAATATATTTTTTATGATCGATACAAATGTGAAAGCAACTTAATTAATTGTTAAAATTTCATTTTGACAGTAATAATTCATTTACACGAATTTAAAACATTAACATGTCGATAAAATATATTATGTGAGTATGAGTGAATAACAACAAATTAATACTGAAATATAATTTTAAATACTGCACATTAATGCCCACATATTTTCATTAATCAGCATGTAAATTGAGAATATTAATTTTCTACGCATTAAATTTTTTATAAATCAATTAGTTTTTTAAAAAAAATGCATAATTCATACCGTATTTTAAAATATAAAAAAATATAAATTATTGTGAAACTGTATTTAGTTAAATATCGATATTTTCCTGTAGACATTTTTTATCCTCAATATGTCGTTTAAATTCAATATTGACAAGTTTGATTCGTAAGTAAATACCAACAACAAACAACTTCACTGAAACAAATCTCGTATTTAAAATTTTATTCCTGATTTTGAGAAGAAAAGTTTAAATTTAAGAAGAAACTTTTAAATGTAAGTTTTCTGTATAAAAAATAAAAGTTATCTAATTGTTTTCAGCCATGACACACATTTGAAATTTAGTTTTTGTTCAGTATTTTTATACTCATTTTATAATGTAAATAAATGAACTTTTATTTACCAAATATTTTTTTATTGAAAGTGTATTGCAATTGTTTAGTATCAGTATTTAAATCTTTGATAATTTCTAATTTAATAGATAACTGTGTTAATTTTAATATAGATGACCAATCTTTTATTGTATTAAAAAATTACAAATGTGATAAAAAATATAATGGTTTATTAATCACACAATTGATATAAATTATTAATTTAATTTATTTCATATATTCAAGTACAGAAAATGCTTCACAAGTAAATTCTTTTTTCACAGCACAGCCATACATTTTTTATTGATTAAAAAGGTTCAATGATTATTGATTTTTACTTATGGGCATTTCGATGGAGACACCATTATGCACAGAATGCTGAAGTACAGAGAAATCACTTACTTTTAGTGCTCTGAGGTAGATTGCATCACTTTGAATATGCATATAAACTATTATCAGAATGATAAATTCTCAGTTATTGTAAATTGTAGGTTAGATTTTTTTTATAATTGTGGAAAGTAAATGTTCGCTTCTAAAGAAAAGTGCTTCTCTTTTACTATTATACTATGTATGCAACAGTATGTATTTTTATATAACATATGAATAAATTTTAACTGTATTTTTTTGTTCCAGGTTAGTATATTTTTCTGAATTTCGATACTGTAATTTGGTAAGTTTTGTACCGATATTTTGAATAATTTATTGAAATTTAAATGTGTTGATAATTGAACAGAATGATTTTATGAAGAGTTAATCTGTGTGTACACCGAGTTAGTGCATAAATAATGAAATTATTTGTATACGAACTTTCCAATAGTAACTCAAATATGTTGAATATTTATTTCATTTTAATGTACTAATTTAATTTTATTTGATGTTTTTATATCAACAGTTAATAAAGTTGAAGAATTGTTTTTGCGTCGAATAATATTTATATATTTAATTAGGTAGTACCTTAATTTACTGTTTCAAAAATGTTTAATATATAATCATAAATGTTATCTTTTTAGGAATGTATTTTATGTTCAATCCGGAAAATAATTTTGGTTTTTTAAGTTTACGAAATAAAAATTTAGATCCAAAAATACCCAGACTACCGTTATAAAACATTATTTATAAAAAAATGTTACTAAATTGAAACTGTTTGTTTCAAAATAGAGTCCTGGAGCAGTTTCCATCGCCTTTTCCACTTTTGGCAATCACTCTTTGATCAATCGTGAATTTTCTTCATCTCTCCAATCGTTTGAAAACAGCATTCTTTTAATAAACTTTTTAGTTTTGGAAACAAAAAGAAGTCACTTGGAGTTAAATTAGATGTGTTTAGTGAATATAAAATGACTGTAAATGTTCTTCGTTTAAAACTTTCAAACCAGAAGGAAATAATGTGATGGTGCGTTGTGATATAAAATCCACGATCCATTTTTCTAATATTTAGGTCAATTCTTCCTGACTGAATCACGTAGTCGTTTCGAAAACTCAAAATAAAAATGTTAATTTATTGTTTGAACTGTTGATACTTATCCGAGATGAACAAGCTATTCTCCAGTAACCTTCTCGTTGTTCTTGGAAGTTGAAAGTTTACCTGATCGTTTGTCATCTTTGATTGAAAATCTGCCTTTAAGCACCAGAACCACTGAAAATACTAGGCCTGGCCCAGAGTGTCGTCTCCAAAGGCATTTCCCAAAAGTTGAAATTCTTGTCACTGTCTGTGCTAAGTGAAAATAAAATTTCATGTAAATGCGCTAGTCTTCATCAATTCCATGTTAAAAATCGCTGGAGTAAAAAAATCTGAATATAATTACGTGAATTACTATAATTCTTGAAAAAATGATTTTTTCAGTACAAACTCAACGGCAACCAATTATAACTGATGACCGCATCATATCATATCTTTAGTTCTTATCTCTACTTACTAAATATTGAGTTGGGCGTGCAGTACGGATATTTTTTTATTAAACGTCGTAATCAGATAGTAGATTTATCCAAATGAACTCTGAGGGTCGTTTGATAAGTATAGTAAAAAATAAAAAACGCTGTTTTTTTGAAAAAAATAGATTTTATTTCTCATTATTAGGGGCTATAAGGACTTCCATTAAGGGCTATACACTCGGCCCAAAGAATTTCTATTTTTTTCTTAAAAGTAGCTTTTCTCAAAGTGTGAAAAATACGCATTAACGCAGCAATGACATTCTTATTCGACGTGCTTTTCTTCCCACTGAGCCCAATTTTCAAGTTTGGGAAGTAGAAAAAGTCGCACGTGGTCAAGTCCGCAGAGTAGAGTGGATGAGGAATCAATTCGAAAGCTAATTCGTGCAATTTGGCTATTGCGACGTTCGAGTTGTGGGGCGATACGTCATCCTGGTGAAAGAGGACTTGTTTGTGCGTCTATTTTGGCCGGTTTTGTTTTAGTTCTTCTTTCAAACTGTTTAATAATGTTTCATGGTAGGCTTCTGTTATCGTTTTTCCCTTCAGTAATCGATCAGGATGATCCCTTGGAAATTCTAAAAAACAGTGGCCATCATCTTCCCAGCCGAGAAAACGGTCTTTGCCTTCTCGACGCACTTTCATCAGTCATTGTTCATTACTTTGACTGCTGCTTCGATTCTGGTGTATAGTGGTTGGCCCATGTTTCATCATGGTGATGAATCGACGCAGAACGGCCAGCTGTTTTTTTTTTAATTTTTGCTGCAACTGCTATAATGCTTGCTTCAAACATCTTCTATATACCGTGAAGAACGCGTCGCTTCTGACTAAAATGTCACCTATGCTAGTTTGAAAAGTAACAGTTGATAGCCGTAAAGTTACCAAATGAATGGTGGTGTCATCTCAGAGAAACTTACCAAACTTATCAAACGACTCACGTAAGTTACAAAAAACCGTGTAAATTAATTCTAATCAAAAATGTTCAATAATTAATTACTGGTCAATACTGATTGTCACTTATAAGTATTTCAATGAGGGTGTTATCATCTTCAGAGCGTTGAATGACATAAAAATCTATTTTCTTTGTATCAATAGTAAAATTTGTATAGATGATGACATCTCTGTTAAAATTCTCATAATAAATGCTCATATAAATGATCAATAATCATTTATTGTACAGAAATATTTTTGTGGATTGGCGGGTGAATAAAAGTCATTTACAAAAATTATATTAGCCACTATCCGAAAATTATTTCTTAATCAGTTGTTAAAGTAAATAAGTATCATAAAAACGTTTGAGTAATTTGATGAAAAATTAATTAAATATATTTTATAGTTTGTCATCCTTTTTTACAATCTAAAACAATAAATGTTTTTTTTTTTTTGTTTTGAAGTAAACTATTTAGAAACTTTATATCAATTTTATATTCAGTATTTACACATTTTTAATACAGTTTTATATATTTTCAATAACATTAATATTCATTTTAATAGTTTATCTAACAAATACAAAACTATAAAAATAAATAAAAACAAAAATACATATTTCATTGGTATTTAACGAATGACACTGTGTCAGAAATTAGGTTGATGTGCCCGTATCTAACACTGCAAGACATACAGACAACAGATGAATGCGCAAGCACACCTCATTCAAAGGATGCTCCATCATCCTGACACCTTCTGTCGTAAGCACGGTATCATGGCCATATAACAAGCCACCTCTTCCACTTATCATCATGTGCTGGTGGTATTAATCTAAATTCTGGTCTTGCGGTTTTGTAATTCGCAAGGCTACTATGCAAACTGTTACATATGTGTAAAGTATGTTTTACTAAAACGTACATTTTCGACCGAATAGTATAAGTGTTCACTATACTGAGATGTAAAATTTAATTTGTTAAATATTTCAATGTACACACACGGTTGAAATATTAAAAATATGTATTTTTCACAGTTAATTTATTTGATAAAAAAAATAATACTATGGTGAAAAATAATAATTTCAAATGAAACATGCAGAACATATTTTAACAAAATAATATATACTTTTTTTTAATCCGAATCGAGAGAATACAATAAATATCCTTTAAATTGTCTCGTGGCATGTTACAGTTTACTTTATATAACGCTGTAACCTAGTTGTTTGAGAGCTTGATTTGTGACTAACGGTCGTTAAGAGTTTAGAATCGATACAGTTTAATTCACCGACAAATAAGTACAACTGTTTATATATACGAGAGTCGTTTGTTAAGTATGGTAAAAAAAGCAAGTTGAACGCCGTTTTTTTTAAAGATCGATTTTATTTTTCAACATAGTCTCCATTGAGGGCTATACACTTGGTCCAACGAGTCTGCAGAATACGCAATGATGGTATTAATGACATCCTCATTCGAAAAGAGTTTTTTTCGCCATGGAGCCAAATATTCAATTTTGGAAAAAAGAAGAAGTCGCACAGGTTTAAGTCCAGAGAATAGAGTGGATGAGGAATCAATTCGAAGCCTAATTCGTGTAATTTTGCCATTGCGACGCTCGATTTGTGGGATGGCTAGTTGTTCTGGTGTAAGTGTTTTTTTTTGTGCGCCAATCTTGGTCGTTTTTGCTTCAACTCTTCTTTCAAACGGTTCAATAATGTTGCATAATATGCTCTTGTTATCGTTTTTCCTTTTGTTGAGTAATCTATCAGGACGATTCCTTGCAAATCCAAAAAAAAACGTGGCTATCATCTTCCTAGTCGACAAAAGTATCTTCACCATTGGCGCACTTTCACTAGTCGTTTTCTATTGCTTTGAATGCTGCTTCGACTCAAGTTTGTAGTGGTTTGTCTGTGTTTCATCCACGGTGACGAATCGACGCTAAAAGACTTACAGATTACGATTAAACATCGCTAAACACTGGTTTGAAATGTTCTTTCGTGTGCGTTTTTGTTCGACAGTCAGCAATCGTGGCACTTAATGCTCACACAGCTTTTTCATTTAAAATTTTTCGTGCAAGATATTGTGCACTCGTTCAGTTGAGATCCCTACAGGCTCAGTAATCTCGCACATTTTCACTCGGCGGTCTTCCATAACGATACCATGGATTTTTTTCAACGATATCCGTCGTGGTGGCCCCTCATCTGTGCGTCTAGAGCGCGTTTCATCTTCAGTGCGTGTTCGGCCACGTTGAAACTCATTTATTCAGTAATAAACAGTATTCAACGCTGGTGCAGAGTCCTCATAAACTCCAATCCAACTCCGCTTTAATTTGGGCAGCTGTCCACTTCTTCAAATAAAAATGTTTTATTACTGTACGGAACTCGTTTTTTTTTATTTCTACGGAAACTACTACAATGCAAGCCTTAAACATCTGTAGAATGTGAACAACGCGTTACTTTTAAATGAAATTTCGCCTATACTAGTTTGAAAAGTAACACTTACAGCCATGACGTTACCAAAAGAATGGTGGCTTCATCTCATTGAAATTTACCAAACTTATCAAACGACCCGCATGTGTGTGTGTGTGTGTGTGTATATATATATATATATATATATATATATATATATATATGTATATATATATATAAACCACGAAACAACTTCCATTCTTAATATTGTGTGGCGTCAACATTTTTCAGTTTATATATTTAACTCATTTTTTTTTATTGTACAGTTTTCTGTTTATAAATATTTTTTTGTATAAATTCTGTAAAATATTCAACCTTTAATATATAAAAAATAAATCAAAATTTTATATCAGGCGTTTGTGATACGTGAGTAAAAAGAAACAAAAAACATTGTTTGAAATACGATAATGTATTAGTCAATCCTTTTTCAAGTACTTTCAGTTTATGAAGTCGGTCTTCAATTTATTTATACAGTGTTCCATTCATTATTTTCAGAATCTAAAACATTAGTAATTTTTTTAAAGGTATCTGATAGAACTTCATATTGTTTTCTTTTAATTGAAAATTTTATTGAAATCCGTGGAAAAAGAGGCATTCAATCGTACAAAGTGGAAAATCATTGAAGAGGCCTTTATCCAGTAGTGTACTGACAAGGGCTGATGATATATATATATATATATATATATATATATATATATATATACGTAATATATAATAGATATGTATTTAGTAAGGTTCGAAATCCAATAAAAAAACTGTTAATTCGATTTTTTATAATGATATATAATTCTAGTTTTATGACTATTGATTGGGCAGAGCTAATAAATGAAAATTCAATATAATTACAAACTTCACATTACCTAATATTAATTAGTTTTAACAGGATATGAATTAAGAGCTAAATTCACCTACTTATATTGTATACTAAAAAATAACTTTAAATGTGAATAAACAAACGATGCAAAGTTATTAGGAGAATAGTAGAAATATTTAAAATAATCAATAGATTTTTAGTACGTTGAGTTGAAGTTTGTATTTTAGAATAAAAATGGGATCAGGTCAAGAATATGTTATAAACATAATTAACGATCTGTTTCTTTAAAGAAGTTTCATGTTTTTAAGTAAAGCGTTACTCTATTTGATATAAAATAAATATTTTCACATTGAGATGAAAATAAAACATGATCTTTTTAACCAAACATCCGATCCCACTTGTTCTATTGAACTGTCCTGAATAGTTACACAAATTTATGAAAAATCTTAATGAAACATTCTATGTGTAAAGGTACTATTAATATCCAAATGACCAATCCTGTTTAATCTGTTTCTGTCTACATGTTTCTACCTAAATAGTTAATTAATATTAAATTTCAAATTCAAGTATTTAATTAATGGGACATATGTTTGTATAAATATGAAAAATATTATTTTAACCAAAGAATTATCCTGTATCACACCTCAGTTACAGTATTGCTCACGTATTAAATTATTACATTAATCTTTAATATATTTATTTCAGTATTTTCATTTTTTATTTAAAAAAAGCATTTCAATGATAAATTTATCTTGAAAACTAATTATTTCTGAGTGCTTAACAAGCCTTTTATTTATGTCAACTATATCAATCTTCGTTATGATTTCGTCTGTTAGACATGCTAGTAGTTTTTTTTTATATTGTTATATACTTTAATGTATTACATTTTTCTAGTAGCACACACATCCATATATATATATATATATATATATATATATATATATATATATATATATATATATATATATATATATGTGTGTGTGTGTGTGTGTTTTAGTGTATGGGTGTGAATGTATAAAAATATTCAAAATACTCTCAAACTAATGCTGATGTTTACATAATTATTAAAATGTTTCCATAATTATTAAAAAAATACGGAGATCACCAGGAAAATATTTTTAATATTGTCTAGCATAAACGTTTTTCAAAGTCACAAGTTTCAAAGTTAATATCTAAAAGTATACAGTTGTTACAAAAAGGTTTATGAAATCTTTGTTTGTAGTTGATTTTCGTTAATAGCTTTAGACCTTTCTAAATGCCAATGTACACAGGACGCACAGATAAAAGGGTTAAGTATAGTGTCTGAATTTATTTATATTTTATATTTTTTTTCATTTACAAGAGGTTAGTGTAAAGTTTACTATTAAATTTTCTGAAAAAGAGGAGTGAACGTGAGATTCCAGCCGTGATAGAAAATCACAGCCTCATATTAATGTATCTGATGTGCTTCTTTCAGGCAAAGTGTGACTTTGCCTAGTCAAAGTCCGAGTTTGCCCGGCCGCTGTGAGTCAAAGTTCGACTTTGACTAGTTAGTATATATCCTGATTTGTAAAGTTAAAATTAGATCACGCTCACCTTCACCTTGACCCTTTTTTGACCCGGCCAAGTGCAGGTATACAGCCCTGAGTAGAGATTCTACTTCGGACTTTGACTGTCGGCGGCCGGGTCAAGTCGGACTTGGCCTGCGACCTATATTTATATATATATGCATATATATGTATATATTTATTTATATATATATATGTGTGTGTGTGTGTACATACCTACCGATAATTTCATTTTGAAAATGTCGATAAAAATATGAAGAGAAATACAAATATTTTTTCTTAAAAATCTATCTCGTTTAGACAAGTGCCTCAAGATAATACAAAGTAAAATATCTATGTACAACTAGGAGACTCTACTTGCTGCGATCTCCCACCTCCGGAGGGGGGGCTCTGTCCCCCTCTTGTGAACGCTCGGTCTCCCCAAACAAATAACAGAAATTAAGAAATTATACGCATAAATAATCTGTATAAAATGCAAGTCGCAAAGTTTTTATTGGAAATGTTTATATAAATTAACATAACAAAATGCAATGTTGAAATCAGTAACAATTTTTTTACTCTAAGCCTTCAGTGAATACAATATTTTGAATGAATGTCTTATCAGTCTTGCACTGAAATCGTGAACATTCTTTTATACATCGTGATATTTTTTAAAACATTCTTCTATTTTTACCTGGTGTCGGAAACCCGTATGCAGGAAAAAGCCTTAGCAATAAACGTGTTAACAGTGATATGAACAATTGACATTTCTTTGAAAGCCAGATATAATTTTTTTTGTCTAAACAATTTGAATCTAAAGTATTGCATTTATTTAATTTTTATTGACGATAAAGATATTTACACAGGTATTAAATTAAAAATACACTACATTAAAACCCTATAAAGTGTCTTACAATTAATTTTTTACACATATGTTTATTGATTACTTTTTACATCCTAAATAGGATGGATGAAAAGTAAAATATATTTTGCTCTTACTCGATTTTGTATTAGGAAAAAATATTTTAACTTGTATATGGTATTAATTAAATCACATCAAATCAAATTTTATTGTTACTGAGTTTATACAATTATGGTTTTTACAATATTGGATAGAACATTATTTTTCTTTAAGTTACTGATATACAATATGAAACTTATCTAAGGTGGCAGGGAGTGTTTACAATAATAAGTGAAGATTGTTCGTTACCTATAAGAAAAAACTCAAGAATCTATATTAAATTGTAAAGTTTTTGTGGACTTAACACTAATTTAAATCTAACTTATAGCTAGCTTAACCTACGGGGCGGTTGGAATTCGGTGCAGCTTTGAGTTTTTGGTGTCTGTTTTCACGAGGTTGTTTGTTTTGTGCTTGGCACTAATCACTGATCACTGTCTCGAGTGTCTGTTATGACTGCATGGGTGATGGGAGCAGGGGAGGAAAGGAGCGTTGTAGTATTTGGTGTTGTAGAGATATGTAGCACGACTTTCTCTCTTGGAGTGATTTATTTTTAGTCGGTTGAGTTCGTTGATTGTTCTGGTAAGATGAATCTTTGTTCTGTCATTGTGTTTGGTTATCACTGGGGTTATGAACTGGTCTGTAGTGTCGGTTTGATCTTTGAGAGACTTGATTATGGTATAGCGGGATGTGTGTAGGATTAGCCTGAGGGCTTTGTCTGGATGGTCTGGATACGGTTAATGTGTGTTTAATTGGCGGCGAACTCAACCGGGGCCCCGTAGATCATCACGGATCTGATGTAGGTCTTTGTGTAGGCAGATTTTTAGATTTATTGGGAGATTTGACGTGAGGAGGTCTCATTATTAGAAATGCAGCTTTGGCGAATCTGTTGTAATATGAGTCCAAGGTATTTGATTTTGTTGGTTTCGATTATGTATTGAAGGGTATTAGTTTATATTTATTGTATCTATGGAGATTGTTAAATACCTCACTGAATTGTTAAATACACACTCAATTTTTTTTAATTTTGGCGTTTAAACGGACAAAAATGAATTGAGATTTTAATGAACATACAATTTGTTGTTGGGACAAAAACTATTGAAACTACATTACATTCGAACCTAGTCTTTCAGTGACTCTAGAGTAAGTATTTTAAATTCTGTTCCGTGTAATTGAACTGAATTAGCATGGGATTTAAGATATGTATGTAATTTCAATCCAATTCCGAACTGAAAAGAATTATTATGATTAACCAAATCTAATTATCTATAATAATCCAAGTTCAATATACTTGAAAAAATCGCATTATTATCTTAAAGGTACAATACTAATAATAATTGCTATACTGATTAATAATTTTATAATCTGATTAATATATATTTTACTATAGGATTACAAATTCATGCTACTATCTATAGACAAATTAATGAGTAATGATCAAACATTCGTAATGTTGCAAATAGATTAATTTATTTATCAGTTATTAAATTAAAATGTGAACGTCATTTATTATCACTGACAATTTATCAAAATTAGTCAGTCGGGAAATTTTTTTTTAAGAAATCAATATTAATCAGTGTGTTAAATAAGTGGTTAGAGCACATTTTATACTTATGCAAATCAAAAGATAAATGTACTCGTAAACGATTATCTTATAAGAAATGTATGATTTGGTACTGAATATATCATATATATATATATATATATATATATATATATATATATATATATATATATATATATATATACATACATACATATGTGTGTATGAACCACATTTCATATCATGTTTATGAGACTTTTCATGCAAATAAAACATAAATATTCCATTCGTAAAAATAATTGACAACAGGAATAAGGGATGAAACATTTGTCATCTTTTTTTTTACAAATGTTGAATTTTCGTCAACTAATAATTTTACGTTCGTGTCTTCTTTTGTCTGAATTTATGTTAGTATTTTTTGTTACAAATAAAAAGGTTAATCTACAAAAGCTTCCTATTTTTCTGTACATCATTTCAGCTATTAAAAACAAAAGGACCACAGCAACTTCATTTTTCTCTTGAAGAATACTGGATGATACTGTGTTTCATTGATTGCAATGTAAATTATTTCCTTCCGTATTTTTCCTTTTTTTCAGTATTTTATGTACTTCTTTAATCATGCACATACATATTTACACACACACACACACCATATATATATATATATATATATATATATATATATATATATATATATATATATATACACATGAGGAGGGTGCGTCAAAAATTTTACATAAAAGTTTATAACTTTAACAATTTGAGAAATTAAAATGAAACAAAAAAAAGAATGTTTAAAATATGAATTTTCGAACATTGTATGTATATTTTACATAATTGTCAATATATTTCTGTCAATGTGTTATAAATTTCATATTTCTGTCAGTGAAGAAATCTTTTGTTTGTCCCTCCACAGCTTTAACTTTGTCATCAGAATCAAAATATTTTCTTTTGAGATGATTCTTTAATTCTGAGAATATATCAAAGTCAGATTATGACACTCGTATCTTGGTTGTAAGAAGAATGAAATGAGACTATATTAAATTTATTTAGATTATTCTGTTTTAAGAATTCTTTTTTTACTCCAAATTTTTTTATAATATGATCTACTCTTTCCTTAGAAATTCTAAGATTCATATAAATAGACAGAGTTATTCAGTAGTCTTCTTTGGTAAAGAAATTAACACCCTGTTAATGAATTCACTAACTTGCTCTGACAGATCTTTCTAAAATAGGGTTGTCTTTCAAACCGACCTTCCCAAATTTATTTCTTAAATGTATTTATCTAATAACTTACAGGTAGGTCTGTCCACACAATAATAACTATGAACAGTTTTTCAACCTCGATGAATGTCTGTGGATAACACGTTTTCAGAGAAATTTAATGACGACGGATATTTTTATGCTTGTAGACATATTGTTTTCATATTTGCCCTGTGTCTCACTGTGTGCTGTCTATGCAGCAAGATTGTTATAACTAAATGAAATATCAATTACCATGTACTTCATTACTGAAAACTCTCGACATTTGTCATACGCATGAAAGGCAGCATGTTATTAGTACTATCCACCGGCTTGAGTTGATGTTGGTATGAAAGTTCCAATTATTAAATCACTATTATATTAAATTCATTATCATTTAATCGATGATATTTGTTTTTACATGATTACTCAAGACACAACATGTATATATGGAAAACTCATTCAAAAACTTCACTACTCTTTTCAAAAGTTATGAACTTACATTTTTAATTTATCATTCACTTGTATGTGTATGTGTATGTATGTATGTGTGTGTGTATGTATGTATATATATATATATATATATATATATATATATATATATATATATATATATATATATATATATTGAGAGAGAGATCTGGAAAAAATATCATAAATTTTTTTAAATTGAAAATTTTGTTTGTAACAAATAATTATTCCATGTAACTAATTTCATGAAATCTAAATTTGTTCTGTTATCTATATGTATATAAAATTTAATTTCTTATAATACTGCCATTATGACAATATATTTCCTATTACTTATTACACTTCACTCACAAGGCTAGCTGTACTGCCCAGGCACTTAAGAGGCGTTCCACTCGTACGACTAGTGTCAATGCCTGTATTTGATCATTTACAGATAAAAGCTTTGATAAACGTTCGTCCATCAATGTCATCGGATGTGTTTATATTTTTCTATGTTTATCATACGCATATCCTAATTCATAGTATACAAACTTCTAATCTGCTGTATAGCCTAATTAGCTGGAGTGCAAAAGGTTTATTATTTGCTTTGTGATCTAAATAGATTCCCGTCGAACAAATTGGAAACGATTAATCCTGTTTTTGAAACTTTCATGACGAGTATATTCATCCTTGAAATTTTAAAATACATGGAGAAAATTATGAAATAAATATATAAATAATAAAAACTAATAAAAAACAAGAAAAGAGATTAAGAACTAAATAAAAATGAATCTTTTCTTAAGAGAGAATCAAGCCAAAAAAACACAAAACCCTCACCCCATCCCTAATTCCTACTGTTGTATGAATATACAAAATATTTAAATTATGCATAAGTTATATATAAATATACAAAATTATAGTGACATATTGAGGTATTACTTATGTTGAATATTGCAAATAAAACTTTTTTAATTGTGCGAAAATAGTTATTTTAAAAAAAGTTCATAATAACATGTATATAATGTTCTCTCTCTCTCTCTCTCTCTCTCTCTCTCTATATATATATATATATATATATATATATATATATATATATATTAAATATTCTGCATGAACTCAGAAAGTTAATAATTCTTATTTGAATTTGAATGTATATTTTATATTAAATTATAAACAGGAAGATATATCTTTAATAATATTTTAATTAAATCTGAAATAAGTGATGATGGAATTACAGTACGAGTTCTGAGAAATATTCAGAGATAAATAAATTGTTTCTAGTTAAAGTATGAATGTCATTCAAACCGAATTTTATTTACTGAAGTTTAAATATTATAAAAAGTTACAAAACGTATTTTTTAATTAATCAAGAAATGTTGCAGATATGTGAAATAAAGGATGTGAATTATACAACATAATTTTTACACTTCGTTCACCTTTTAGGTTCTAAATTGAATAGATTAAATGTTGAGTGTATTGCGTTCTTTCTCGATCGTTTCTTCGAAAAGTAAGTTCGAATTTATACACATGGTATTCTCAGGATTATTATGTATATGATAGAAAATGAACGAATTATACTCGTACCTTGTCTTAGAGAGTTTATATAATAATGCATTTTTTTAGAGAAGTGTTTCGACTTAAAGCAGGATATTTTGAATTTATTACCTTTGGTAACTAGTTTTGAAGCGAATGCTATATATATATATATTATACAGTGAATCAAAAAAGTTTTTGTACACTTTATATTTTTGTTTAAAAATAGAAATCCATGAATGCAATTTTGTAAATACTTTCGCAATATATATATATATATATATATATATATATATATATATATATATATATATATATATCATCTTCAGCCTCTGTTAATCCACTGCTGGATGAAGGCCTCTTCCATGATTTTCCATTTTGTTCGATTCAGTGCCTCTCTTTTCCATATATATATATATATATATATATATATATATATATATATATATATATATATATATATATACATACATATATTAAAGAATATAATCATAACAAAATTGAATCCAAATACATCAAAAAAACCTGAAAAAAATAAGAAAACAAAAAGTTATCTTAAATGTATATCAAAAAAGTTTTCGTGCGAAGAAAAACATTAAGATGTAAAGCTAATTTATATATTATATTTTAATTTTCAATATCTTGTTGGGTTAGCCTCTTGATTTCACTACTGCTTCCAAACGACTTGTCGTATTAAGAAACCAGTTTTTCTGCATCTGCTCTCGTCATTTTCTCTATTCAGAGAGTAGTACAGTTTTCATTGATTCCTTGGAGCTTATTTGATGTTTTCGGAAGTGTCGATTAAGTAAATCTCAAATGTTCTATGGATTTTAAATCGAGTTACTGTGGAGATGTATGCAATTGCTTTGGAACTTTATAAAAACACCATTCTTTCACTATTAAAGAGTAGTGTTTTAGGTAGCTATCTTACTGAAACGTAAATTTATTTATATCTAGACCCAATTTTTCAATACTACTTGTTAAATTTTCTTGAAAAATGCGTAAGTAATCATACTTGACATAGTTTGTTCAATGAATATCAAATTTCCGACGCATGTGGCGCTCACACACCCTCACACTATCACTCTACCATCACTATGTTTTATGGTTGGCATGATATTTTCCTTATTAAATTCTGTATTTGTTCTTCATACTATTATGTATCCATTCGAACCAAAAATGTTAAACTTACTCTCATCACTGAAAACTACATTTCTCCAAAATTCCTCTGATTGTTTTTTATGCATTTTAGCAAATATAACACGCTTTAATTTATTTATCTTTCAAACTAATGTTTTTTGACTTGTTGAACGGCCATGAAAACCAACTTTATGCAAGATATTCCCAATCAATTGCTGATTCGATTTGTTTTCTATTAATTCTTCCATTTGTTAGCTTATTTTTGGGCCTGAGAGTGAGGGTGAAGTCTTGGGATCTCATTTTATTGTGTTGGCCATAATTCGTTTTTCTTTAGAAGAAAGTTTTCTAGGCCGTCCGGAACATAGTTTAATTTTTATTGTGCTGATTGTCTTTTAATAATAGATTCTATACTTGAATGTGTTCTCCCTACAATAGAATCGATTTCTCGAAGCGATTTTATTTTTTAAATGTAACTGAATAGTAAGTGTTTTGTATCTACTGAAATTTATAAACTTCGACCCATTTTCACTTTAATTTTGATGAGCATATGTTAACTAATTGAATTAAAATACTATTTTCAAATTTTACCTTTAAAAATACTTCTATAACAATATTTTTTTAAAAAAACTTTTAGAAGTTCAATCGCAGCTCTTTTAACGCACTACAAAATTAGACTGTACGAAAACATTTTCGGCTTAAATTTCCTACTGCGTCACTTACTTTGTTCGGAGTATTCCTTCTTTCCGTGAAAAATATTTTAAAATATACGAAATTGTGTTTAACAAATATTGAAGAAATGATATATAAAAGTTTTTCTTCGAATTGTAGCAAAAAAAGAAACGTTTAAAGGTTTTGTTCAAAAGTACAAGATGTACAAAAACTTTTTTGACTTACTGTTTATCAGGCGAGTACAATCACCCATAGCATATGAATACCGACCATAGTCGCCCGTAGTAGCGAAAGAGTTATTAAGTTGGTGCAAAAAGAATTGCGGTTTTTATCATTTTGAGTTTGGTGCCGATTTTTCTAGTTAACGTTATCTTTTGTTATGGTCATGTAGTACATCATTGTAAACAATGAAATTAGCACAACTGATTTCAGCTTATGTCTATTGTTTTCATTTTTTAGTATTGTTGGATATAACCTCTTAAATTAATCGGGGAAAAAAATTCGCGCGATTTTGTTGTATGAGTTTAAATTGGGATATAAAGCAACAGAAACTGATCAAAATATCAAACTTGTTTTTGGCGAACAGTCAACTAGTGAACGTACAGCTCAACACTGGTTCTAAAAAATTTGTGATTGAAATAAAAGCCTTGATGATGAGGAAGGTCCTGGACGTCATTCAGCTATGGACATTAATGAGTTATGAACCATTATTGAAGTGGACTCACGTAAAACAACTCAAGAGGTGGCAGAAGGACTCAGTGTTGATTAGTCAACAATTGCTCGACATTTGAGCCTAATTGGAAAAACAAAAAAGCAGAATAAATTGGTGATAGTACTGTATGAACATGAATCAATTCCGCGATACGAAATCTGCTCTGCGCTTCTTTTGCATAACAAAAATTATCTCTTTCTTGATCACATTGTTACATGTGCTGAATAGTGGATTCTCTATTACAATCGGAAACGTTCATCGCAGTGGTTAAACTGAGAGAAGCATTAAAATAGTTTCCTAAACCAAAGCTTCAAGGAAAAAAGATTATAGTCACTGTTTAGTGATCGGCAATTGGCATCATTCACTATATCTTCTTAAATCCTGGTGAAATAATAACAGCAGAAAAATATTATCATGAAATTAAAAAAATGAATGAGAAGTTGCATCGTTTACGGCCAGCATTAGTGTATCGAAAAAGACTATTTCTTCTTCATGACAATGCCCGACCACACGTCTCGCAAATACCTTTAAAGAAATCAAATGAACTGGATTATGAAACCTTACCTCACCCACCTTATTCGTCGGACCTGTCTCAGTGACAGATTAACATTTTTTGAAATATTTGAGTTTTTTTTAATATTTGAGTAGTTTTGTAAATATTTGAGAAATAATGTTTTCTATTATCATGCGTCATCTCAAAGCGCTTTCCAGGACTCCATAATTCTATCTTTTAGGAATAAACAAACTTATTTACCGTTGGGAGAAATGTGTGCAGGCCACTGGCCTTCATGGTGATTAATAAATATAATTCTTAACTTTTATACGCGTCTTTATACTGGATACTTAAAAACCGTAATTATTTTTGCACCAACTTAATAAAATATAACAGATATAAAAACGAAATTCACTGTCTGTCATTTGATCCAAGTAATAACACACCTTTTTGTATGCAATAAAATATAAATGTAAAATGTTACTGAAAATTACTTAATGTCTAAGTTTCTAGCAAATAATAAATGTCAGTAATGAATTAGTGTGCAATTTAGATATGGTTTAAGCACATAAAGGATATAAATTTTTCCAATATTACAGAAAACAAATCGCAATGTCACCTTCAGTTATTTAAACTGATTATATATATATATATATATATAAATTGTTTATTGTTCTATAAGTAAACGTATTTCAAAATTATTGAATGTTAATTTCTAAAATATGACGTGTGCATTTTATTACTTTGAAATAACAAAACATCATTAAAGTAAATTTGTGTACCTGTGAAAAATTTTTATGGAGTTAGTACTAGGAAGTAATAAATATTGATAGTATATTCAAGCAACTAGTTTTCTGTAGCGAATAATTTAGTTTCGCTATGTAAATATTTTATTAGTCAGAACTAATATTAATGACTCTACCTGGTAGTATAAACAAATGTCTATCGTATTTCTTATTTTCACATTGAAACGAATGGTATCGTTTCATTAAAAGCACGGTTTTACAAATTATTCGTCTATTCAATGCGTTAACAAAGGAACGTTTCACTGTAATTACATGATAATTTATTTTCTCTGAGTTAACGATATTATGAAGTTTCCAATACTTACCAATTTGCATCCTACTGCATTATAAAATTTTATAGATGTCGTAATTTTCGATCAATTCATCTATAAATAATTTCGTTATCGCACAATTCAAAACCGTTTATTGACCTTTGGTAGAAATTTACACGTAAACATAATAAAAAAAACCAAAATGTTTATCAGCGGCAGTAAATTTTAGTACCCGAATATTACTTTCTTTTTTCTGTCACGACCGATTTAAATGCATATGACTGTTTCATGGAACAAGTAGAATATATGCAAATATATATATATATATATGTATATATATATATAATTATCTTTAACGCTTCGTCAGCAACTGTCTTTCTTTTTTATTCTTTTATATTATTATTTATTGATTAGAAAACATAACTGTTCTATAGTACTGTCTGAACTATTTAAAGTGTTATTGTCTTTGTCTGTGATTTTACTTTTTTGTTTATTTCCATATATGTAATATAGTCGAGTCTCCTTTTATGCGGCAGATACGTTCCACAGAAACCGCATATAAAAAAATCATACAAGAAAGACATAACCTACGTTGAACAATTAGAGACACGTTCCATAATGTTTCTAAAAACGCATAAAATCAAAGCATTGAGTTCAGACACACAAAGTCTTATAAAAAAAGTTAATGAAAATTCAGGAAAACAAAAATGCTTGAAAAATTCCTTTGAAACTCTGAAAGAAATTGATTTAAACTTAAAATACGTTTGTTTTAAGACTTTATTCATTTAATTTTATTGAAAAGTAATAATTATTTTTACATTTTTTCATCGAAATTATCGTCGCTATCTGACAATGTTCGGCATCATTTGCGAACTTGTGTGAAATCACTTTAATCACTAGAAGAGATAGTCAGTGCATCAGATCTGCTTTATAAAGACAATGGTTTTTCACGAACAGAATTAGCGTCAACTTCACCCACGTTTTCTGTTAATTTTTTTCCTCTGACAATGTAATCAGTGATTCAACTTGGCGATGATGATTTTACTAATTTTTTATGCAGTTCACGATATCCAGACATACAGTTTTTTAGTTCACGTTGGAATTTGAAGGCTCGTTCAGAATTTATCATGAACAAGAAAATGATTTTTTTGTTGCAATGTTAAAGACCTAGATTTATATTTGCATTGAGGTAAATATGTTTTTTCTTCCGCTTCACTATTGTTTTCTGGATCTTCGGCGATATCTAAAATTGTATCAATAATTACTTGTCACTTAAGGTATTACCACAAGCAATTCAGTGACATTATATTCAAAAAATACAAGTAATTCCAAAAAGAATAACGATGTATTTCATTATCAGGTCGGAAACTTGAAATTTCCTTCGTATGTTTTAATTGAAGGCTATTCAGGCGGAGTTAGTGTAGGATTTTGTAAATATTAAAAAATTCACTACCGTAGTTGTTTGAAAACATTAGATATACATTAAGTTGATAGAAAAATAATTACGGTTTAAGACCTTCAAATTCGTATACATTTTTAAGTTTGAGTGGTCCAGAACTGTTGGATGACTAACGCCTAACTTTTGTGCAAACTCTCAAATTGTTGTAGTTCTGATTCAACTAACGCCTTCAATTGATCATCATAGACTGAAGGACGCTTGCAACCTTCTTCATTTTCAAGGCTCTCTTCTCTAGTATGAAATTTGAACCACCACCATTGCATCACTGTACGTTCGTTAACAGTACTCACACTAAAAGAATCGTTTAGTTTACAAGCTGGTTTTGCTTCTTTTCGACCCATTTTGAAAACATACAAAAATTATTATTATTTACATTATTTCCATCTTTAATTCAATAACTCAGTTTGAAGCAAAATTAATAGTAAAATCAAAGTGGATGTTACCAAAATATAGACCCAAAAATTCACTTTAAAATAATATTAACATGAACACGATGAAAAGACACTTTTTGAAAAAATTAAGGTTAGAATTCATAAAACAAAACCCGCAATTATTTTCATACCAATCTAATATTTAAGGTATTATGTTATAATATAAATAACTAGATAATTTGTTGTTTGATGTGTATTTGATATTATTTATCATTAGGTAAAACAATCGTGTGTTCATGACATAACAATTTAAAAATTAAAATATAAAAAATAATTGACAGAAAAGCTCATATAACAAAAACAACGAAAATTTTATGCATAACTATTATACAGTACGCACGGCTGGCATGAATTCAAATATTGAACTTGAACCAACTTCCAAAGCCTTGGGAGCCGTGCCAACTACGATCGTGTTATACTGAAAGTTCTGCGTTTTGATTGGTTCACATCGAGAATTCGAAATCGAGTTTTCTATGCTCGTCAGGCCTATGACAATCGCTTATACTATATACATTGCCAGTTGTCACGACCACGAGGCGAGTGTTGTAGGCCTGATGTTCGTCTTTAAAGCTCTAAATTAAGAACTACCTTAATAATCACAAAACACTTTTAAAATTGTGACTAAATTCACTTTCACAAATGATTTTTTTTTAGTTTACCGCAAACCATTAAAATTTTTCTGATCAAAAATATCTAATAAATTATTATTGATGTTTGTTGACTTTAGATTATACGCATTCTGATGGCAATGCCATCATCATCCTTAGACTACCAATAAATAGAAAAATTCAGAGTATTTGAATCAATTTTCATTTGTTGAAATTCAAAGAAATACTGTTTAATTATAGCTGATAAAATATAAAAATGAAGTAAAAAGGTTATATGTTTTTTCTTCACATATATTTTTCTTTACATAATATTTTGTGCTGTCTGTTCTAAATTACATGTTTAAGTAGCCCGGGTATCTATCCGTTCGTATATTTTTTGCATTATGCAAAGCTAAGTTCATTATAATAAATATTTTTAATGGGATTTTGGATTTACAAATGTTCTTGGAATTTTGATCCTGCATTTTTCCTTACATGTTTCATCAATTTTCAATCCAATTCAGTTTAGATACCCGATTGAAGATATTTTCCAGTAATGGTGGCAATATATTATTAGGTAGTAATATATTTATTAATTAGCAAGGGTAAATCCATCCTGTGATACGCTTGAGGAAGGGAGAAGTACTGTGTGAAGTATTTTTTAAATAGACATATTTCATTCCTTATATAATCTTGGCGAATACACAGATATTTAAGGGGACCCGGTGGTCTAGCGGCCTAAAATTTAAGCTATTTTAAAAATTTTTTTTCTATATGAGGGTAATGAATAATGCTTTCAAATTTTTTTACACTTATTTTATTACTAATAAACTACACAAAAATGAAAATAAAGACAAAAAAAAATTTTTTTTAAATTAGAAAAATGATGCTGAAGTCTCCCTCTCTAAAAAAATGGAATTGCGTGGTGAATGATGATTTATCTCTCCCTCTGATCTGAAATAAAACAATTGACGAATTTTTAATTAGTATAAGTATAGCTATCGCAGGAAGTAGAATAAAAAAAAAAAATTTGACAAAATGGCGCGTAGTCAAAAGTATAAGTTTGAAAACGACCAGTATTTTTGAATGTTTTGTTAATAAAAAAAATATAAATATTTTACGGAAACTATTAGTTTTACTTCCAGCGAGAGCTAGAACTATTCAGAATAACATATTAAAATTTCAGACAAATCGGTTAAGTAGTTTTTTTTTCTGGCCCCCGCAAGACGAAAAAAAGTAGTTTCGAGATAAACGCGTTTAAAGTTTCAAGCAAGTATATTCTGACCAAGTAGTTCTGACCTTCTAATGGGCTGTAGATCCTGAAATACTCTGAATTTCGTCATCAATTTTTAACAGTATATTTTTAAGATACTATACTTTCGAAAAAAAAATCGATTTTTCGAAAATTCTAGACCACCGGGTCCCCTTAAAATTTAAAATTATGATTATTTGTGTTTATACCTGAGTTTCTGTTAATGTATTGTCCTGGTGGTCTTCAATCAAATTCTACATTTTACGAAATAGACTTTTTCTATCCATGATGACAATACCAAAAGTACAACAAATTCATTTTCAAAATCTGTCCGTATTATTTCACGTACTTAATTGCGATATGCAAATGACCATCCTATTTTCAATGAAAATTTAATTTAAGATAATCGTAAAAAAACAATTGTTGATAACATTATTTTTGTACGAATTCCGTTACAAAAACGTCAACCTAAAACGAGTTAATTGATTAAACGTCCTCATTGCATGCAATTGAACTGTTTATACATTTCAGTCACGAGAAACATTTTTAATGTCCAACGACATCTTTTTAGACATACGAATTTGTTAAAGAAAAGTGTACATTCCTTTGAAGAACATTTTAGATATTTGATTAAAAAAGAAATTTACTTATGTAATCGTGTTGTTTGACCTAAATGTTGTATTAAATCTGTGACCTAAATGTATATGTCTGAATTGGTTTTCTTCTGCTATCGAATCATCAATAATCCGATACTACATTAAACGTCAAATTCATTTTAAACGTCAATTATATATATATATACACATGTATGTATGTATATACCAAGTAATCCCTATGTATAAAGGTGACTAAAAAGTATTTATATAAATTCAAAACAGTTAATGAACTTCTACAAATACTAGTTGTAAAATATTATTTTTAAGTAGTGCATTAAATATTTGTTTGAAATAATTGTAATTTAAGGTATGATGATGGATGAATCTATTTATAGTGTTGTGCAAAACAGAAGCAACAAATTCTCTTTAAACATTTAAGTGTATTTATCTTTTCTTCCAATTAGTTTACAATAGTATTAATAATGCGTACTTATATATTGATGAAACAAAAACAAAGTGATAAATTTTTAAAAGTAATTCACTAATATTAAAATGGTAATAAAAACAAGTAACTGCAATATACGAGGTCAGACAATTAAGTAATGCGACCGATTTTTTTTCTCGGCCTGTGGTAACACTGCGAACCTGTAACTCCGCCACCGTAATAGCAGATCCCTACTCTCTCGATTGAGACCTTGACCACCCTCGTACGATCATTTCTTCGCCAGCTGTTTAGTGTTTTGTAACAACGCGCGAGTAGTGCATGTCACGAAAATGAACATCGCCCACCGAATGAACATCGCTCAAGATTGTCTCGAGCAGGTTGAAAGTGATCCTACTCTTCTCGATCGAGTTATTACTGGTGATGAAAGTTGGTTCTTTCAATATGACTCCGAAACTAAACGACAAAGCCAACAGTGGCTGTCCCCTGGAGCACCAAGGCCAAAGAAGGCGAGAATGAGCAAGTCCAAAGTGAAAACCATGTTGATTTGCTTCTTCGACAGCGAAGGGGTGGTTCACAAAGAGTTCGTACCACCTGGACAAACCGTAAATCAAGTATTCTACCGCAATGTGCTCGAATAATTACGAAAAAGGGTGCTCAGAGTGCGTCCAGAGATCGCGAAGACTTGGGTTCTGCATCACGACAATGCTCCCTGTCACAGTGCGTTCAGTGTCTCTCAGTTTTTGGCGTCTAAAGGCATCGCAACGTTACCACAACCGCCCTATTCACCGGACATGTCACCCTGCGACTTTTTCCTATTCCCCCATATGAAAAAATTCGTCAAAGGTCGACATTTTGACTCCGTTGAAGATATCCAAGAATCTGTGACGAGGGTACTCGGAGAGGTCCCACAAGAAGTGTTCCAGAATTGTTACGAAAACTGGAAAACTCACTGGAATAAGTGTATAGATGCGGGAGGTGACTACTTTGAAGGGGATCGCAGCGATGTACCTTAATTTTTAAATATACTCGATTTTTGAATTTTGTCGCATTACTTAATTGTCTGACCTCGTATGAGTGTGCAAAAGTAAAGCAACAAATCTAGTCCTTTGTGTAAAAGTCCGTATTTTTAATAACCTCAGCACATCTGCGTGGCATTGATGAAATTAAATTTAAAATGGTGGTTTCGAGTATCTTTTCCTATTCAGTTTTTAATGCCCTAAACTTCGTTCTCAAAGATCCCACTTGTTTCCGAGACATTCGTCCGCAAATTGTTTGAGAAACACAAAGATTTTCAATGGAATTCAAGTCTGGTTCAATTAAAAACTTGAATCCTGTCTCTTTCTTAATTAATCGTTTACCAACCTCGATGTGTGTTTCGGGTCATTATCGTTAATCAAAGCGGTATATTCCTCAGAGTGAGGCATCATTTGTGTTTCTTAAATATTTTTATTTGCGAAACGATCCATTTTTTTCGTCAATTTCGTAAAAAGGACCAACACCATAGACTAAAAAACATGCCAAACCACCACGTTGCCACCTCAATGCTTGCTTATGATTGATTTGAGAAGTTACAGGCCAGCGAAAAAGCCACTGCTGGAAAGAAAATATTTACAAGAAATGTTTGTATTTTTAAAGAAATCACATCCTTGTCGCGTAGCTTCAATATTTTCAATTATTGAGCGCGCGTTGTGAACACGCCCAAACTTTAGTCTGTCTGCCACTGAACCATCATGTTCGAATCCCAACACTAATTGGAATATAGTGAGCTTACTTGGTACATTATAACGACTGATTTTTTGTACATTTTTCTAAGAGCAGTTACCAAAATTTAAAACTGATTTTTATAAAACATTTTTACAGTAAGATCACGTTATATAATTGATCAGCGCTATCTAGTGAATTTTTCATGTACGCTCTCTTCTGCTATTTTCAAATTCTAGGGCACAAATTCATCAAATTGAAATGGCGACCATTCAGAATTGTAAACTTACCTTTCAAAAACTAATATATATTAGTTTTTGAATGCCTATATATGCCTTCTGAGATCTGCATATAATATAATCTGTATATAATAGATCTGGTGTGCATCACGCTTATGCTACTCGTTTCAGGTTCATGTTCTGTAAACTTCATGTGGCAGCGCTATTAGTAATTTGGTACTTCTGAGCGCGAGTTTTAAAAATTCTTCTGTTACTTATTTTACCCAAATAATTTGAAAAGAAGTTTATTTTAGGAAATATAGAAATAGGTGCCCTATTCAAGAAGAATCCAAAGAAATGTGTATAATCTAGCTTACCGACTCTGTATTTTTCGGATTTTTATTAATTAAAATTTCAAATACGTTTTGCTTGGTAATATAGGTAAATGAACGAAACCAATCCGTTGAATTAATAAATTGTATTCATATATAAAATATGGTAGAAAAAGTATACAAATTTGAATTTTACTAAAATGTACATAATGTTTAATAATTTCATGTAACGCAGAATTACATATTTACGATACAGATTTTGTACGATTACAGATTTAGGTTAGTTTTTTTTTGTATTTTCAATGTACGAGTAAAGAATGATTGCAACAAAAGCGAACAGAGAAGTGAGAGGGAGGTCTGAGATCCAATATATTGGTAGTGTCGCCTGGTGGGATTTGTATTCCTTAATCATAGAAATGTATTGGTAATATTAGCGATTAGCATAGGGCTGGTGTGCATAACATAAGAAACATTGAATTGGATTTAGTAAGAAAATATCAGTAGATTCATTGCTGTCAGAATCCTTCATTTGATGAACCAAATTAGTGAAATTAATTATTGTCTTTCACGAGAACTGATTTTTATTTTACATTCTTTAAGGAGTATTTTTAGTAAAAGATTTTTTAAACATTGTATTGTATTTTGAAACTGTGGGTTTTTCAATATACAAAAAATACTGTTTTAAAATATTTTGTTATTTAAACCCACTTAGTACGTTATTTTCTCTGTTGGAAAAAATAGGGTTCTTAAATTTTTCAATTTCAATAGATACACAGATTCACCCCCTTCCCCTCCCCATATATATATATATACACATATATACATGTTTGTATCTATGTACGTATGTATTCAAGCTGCTCTATTTTTGATAATACAAAGTAATTTCGTCCAATTGTCTTCATCATTAATATTTCGTCCGCTACCTCACACTCCACATGCTATCCAATACGTCATCGTGTAATTTTTGAAAGTAAATTTTTAATGAGTGTCTTGTATCGTTCATGTCGATACTCTGTTAAAAATAGAAATAGGTTTTTTATACACATTTTGTTATAATGGAAGAACATTTTAACTTGACGTTGATTTAAATGGATCGTAAATGCTTTCACTTATTTAACCGGTTTACTTTTTGTTACTGACTGAAATATATACCTTTAAAGTTATACATGTATGTATGTTTCTATGTATCTATGTATGTATGTATATATATATATATATATATATATATATATATGGGTATGTGTGTATTTTAGATGTGTATAATAGAATGAAATAAATATATCCCTTTATAATTGCATTGAATAAAATCGATTCTAACATCTATTTTCTAATAATGTTTTTATAACTTTTATATTCTTGTATACATTTTCTATTTAAATTTTGATTCTTATCTTTTTTACTATATATATATATATATATATATATATATATATATATATATATACATACATATATACATATGTATATCGAAATTCAAATCATTTAAAATGACTGAATTGAATTTAAATTAAAATATAATTTTATAGGAATAAAATCTATCACTGTTGTTTTATACAACTGTTTGTATCGAAATATTCAGTTGTATAACGATGATAATTTAAAGATAATAAACATTATTAAATAAATTTACACATTAGTAGAATTTTATCATAAGAATGTATGTAAGTAATTATATATAAAGCTTAGCAATTTAATATAACTACTAATTATTTTTAAAACAACTGTGGTGTTTCTTGAATATTAATCATTTATGTATGTATATTATATATATATATATATGTGTGTGTGTGTAATACGAAGAATGAATATTAAATTTTTAATGAGTTATTAATTAATTATAAATAGTAATTAATTAGTGATATTAATTAATATAAAAGTTCTTCTAATAGGTTGGTAGGAAAATAATTGCTATTTTTGTTAGTTGATTTTTAACCATAATTTTTTTCAATGAGTGGTATGAGTTCAAAACGGGTGGTAAGGTAGCAGAAATTGCTCGTAAACTAAACGATTCTTTTGATTAGGGCACTGTTAAGGAACGTACGGTATAATGGTGGTTCCAAAAATTTCGTGCTGGGGACGAGAATCTTGAAGATGAAGAAGGTCGCGGGCGTCCTTCTTCAGTTTAATAACGACCAACTGAAAGCGTTAGTTGAGTCAGAATCACGCACAATAATTTGAAAGCTTTCACAAAAATTAGGAGTTATTCATCCAATAGTTCTGGATCACTTAAAACAGCTATCAAAATCAAAAAAGCTTGACATACGGATGCATAAACCGCAGTTATTTTTCTATGAACCTAATATTTAGTGAGAGATAGCAATGATCTTTTATATGTAAAAAAAGAACCAAAACTACTTTTGAAATATTACTAAATTTAGCATATTTCTTCATCTTTGTTCGAATATACTCTCTTCAAATTTTAAATTCATACGTCTCAAGTTAATAATTTAATATTTGAATTAAACGTTAATATTTGAGGAGAAGACGACTATATAGATCTGTTTCAGTTATATTTTAATTAAATAATATTTATTTAGATTTATTAATTATTATATTAGAATGATAATTTAATAAACTTTACATAATGGAAATATTAACTTATAAATATTTGATCCATTAATCACGATTACAAGATTGTTACTTTAGTGATATCATCGCAATTTTTTAGAGTTCATATCGATGAAAGAGTTTTTGACTCGTACATTAAATTGGAGAGTAATTTAGGTGTAGAAGTTCAAAATTTTGGTTTATTCTACCATTAAATCTCTATATAATGAGTTCAAATCGGCGTAAGCCGGGTGTTTCTATCCTTACTTTAATAAAACAAGAGGGTCCTCCCTCTACTGACTTACGCTCTCTCTCCCTATAACAAATAACAGAAATTATTTGGCTAATTTACAAATTAGCAATAAATAACAGAAATTACAAAAATGATTTTGTCACTCACCTTATAAATCACAAATTGTTTTTGGATCAATATTGTTCAATAAATGATTATTAGTCATTTTTTATTTTCTAATGTGCATTTAAATAGCAATTCCATCGTCCACAAAGTGCTGAGGTATAGGCAAATATGTTTTTCATTACCCGCAAGTAAATTAAAAAAAATAAAATTTCCTGTACATTATAGCTTTGAGAAACATGGCATTATTGCCATCGAAATGTGCATGAGCAGCAATCAAAAATGATCAATAATTATTTGTGAACATTTTTTATCAGGGAAAAAGTTCTAAGATTTGTCGAGTGAGTGCAAAATTCATTTCTTAAAGCATCTATAAGTATTTCCGTTCATGATTGTCCATTAAAATTCGTCTTGTATCCATTTGTTTAGTTTTCATCTTTTCTATAATAGTCAAATGTGAAACAACCGTAGTAAACACTCTTAATTCTATTACAAGAACATGAACTGTTTATTGGCTATCTTTTAACATATCTCTTGAATGGGGTTTATTTACAACAAATTTAGATCTTTTTCAACTTTTTGACTGTAGAACACTCCAGATTTAAATGCTCTGTGTTTAAGGCACACGGTTCGCAGTTGCGATCACTGCGAACGGAATACTTTTTTGGGTACCGTATACTCTATTGATTATACAGTTTGATGGCTGGGTATTGCATAATTTATATTGTTTTCCTCATCTTCAAAATCAGATGACGATAGAACGTAGTTGTGTATTTTCCTCAGCTTATTGTTATATTCCAAATTCGAATCTGACTATTCACTTGGTTCATTGTCGTTTCTTGTTATAATTTTTCCAAAACTTTCAGATATTTTTAAGGTATTATAGTGATAAAAAACTATACATTATATACGTCACAACTACAATAATATTATGCTATGCTACTGTAGGAATCACAACTGTCTATCGTTAAGAAAACTGACTCTTTGGGGAACAGAAGAATAGATAGCAGATATAAATGAAAATTTGTTTATTCCAGTTACTAAGGAACGTAAGTACATGTGTCCTCAAATAATGATAACTTTTATTTTTGTCGTATTTATAATATAGAAACAATCCCCAAACGCATGTGTGGATCCATAATCCCCACCGATAACTTTCGCTGGACACATATATGCGTCCATAGCAGTCAAAATGTTAAAGACCATTTTCAAAGTTCGCATCTTCTAAACGAAATTTCTGGATTGTTTTGTCCAGAGACTTATAATCGATCTGTTCAAATAATAACCATTAAGATTTTAAAATTACTGACGAGTTTCTATGTGTAACATTTCAATTGTAAGAAATTTACTGACAGAACTATACTTCCACAAAAAAAAATTGAATCAAAAATATTCAATAAATGATTATTAGTCATTTTTGATTTTTTTAATGTGCATGTAAATGGCAATTCCGTCGTCCTCAGAGTGCTGAGGCACAGAAAAATCCGTTTTTCTTGGAAGTAATTTAAAAAAATTATAATTTCCTGTATATTATCGCGCTGAGAATGATGGCATTGTCATCAAAATGTGCATGAGAAACAATCAGAAATCATCAATAATTATTAATTGTACATTTTTAATCGGAGAAAGAGTTCTAAGCTAACCGTTAACATTTTATAGTTAGTGACGAATTTCTGTGGGTAACACGTTTTCTTACTGACAGAACGGTACTTTAATCTCACTGACGTAGTGTCTGTACACAGATCGTAATTCACTCTCATTGTATAGGATCCAATACAGCCAGATTATATAAGTAAGTAGGATTAACTTAAGGTACACGGTGCGTATAATCCAAAACTCTACATCAACTCAATGAGGAGCTCATGTGCCAAACTTTTTGGCCAGCATGTATCATTGATACACTAACGAGAAAAATAAAAAAAAGTTCAAAAAGTAATAAATTTATTGAATTTTGATAAAAAAAAACTAATAAATTTGATTTTTTGTAAAAATATTTCGTTAATAAAAAAAATGTTTGATTCTAAATATAAAAATGAAACGAATTAATTTGACCTTTTTATATCATCACCCACATGAATTATTCTGTACAAAAATCTGATTTATATTTATAATAAATTGTAATGGAATGTTGATGAAATACGTGATTAAATCAGCAATGAAATAATAATAAAGTAATATCTATAGTGTAATGTTTAAAGTGTGTACATGCCGTACATGTTTTGCTTCGAATGGAATTTGTATATTTAATACAGTTTGACAAAAATAGAAACATAAGTTATTTATTTTCCACTTCAGCTTGCATTAATGTCGTACATGTGTCACTCTCATTTACTTCATTTCATATTTTTCAATTGAAAATGATAAAAATAACTCTTTGTCGGTGTGTGCGATGAAGGTATTTGAATCGGAGACCGCGCGTTAAATTTAGAAATCAGTGATGAGTTATGTATGTCATACCTTTATTAATTTGTTTAGTTAGTTGTGTGCAGAATATCGTTTTTGAAATGGGTCAGTTTTATAAATAAATAATGATTTCGTATGTTACGTGCGTAGAATATTATTTATATTCACTGTTTGGAACGCTGATTAGAAGATAAGTGAGTTTTGAAAATATCACTAATATATTATGAACGTAAAGCATACAGTTTTATTTAAACAGTTATTGAGTTGGTAGAGAATAAATGTTGGTTTTTAAATTAATAAGAATAATCAAATTACACCCAACCGTCGATTTACACAGTAGATTGTTTCCCCAAAAGTACCGTGTAAATCGAAATCGTGCAATTCGAGCCCATATCTCTTGTTAAAAATAAGGGATAGGTTTTACAAATATGCAATGAAAAAATATTACTTATTTTTAATAAAAGTAGAGAGAATATATTTTACATATTAATTAGGAAAATATTAAAAACAAAAAAGTGTTCATTCTGTATCATCTTCACTTTTTCATTTTCTCTTCACTTATCGTCTATTTACATCTCCACTTCTCTAATTCACTTTCCAAAGGCATGGCGGACTCTGTTCTAAAAAAAATCTGTTATCAAAGTTTGTTTCAAATTTTTATTCAACTCCTTATCAAGTTCCTGATATTAAGTTAAAGAACTACATAGGTCCTCTCTAAATTTTGAACTTATTTCCATGTTTGGATATGCTTAATGAAGAAATCTTCCAGTTATTTAACCAGTGCAGTTCCTTTACATATAATATTTGCAGTAAGTGTTGGAACTGGTTCATCGCAATTACTTTCAGATTCACTGAATATGAAATTAATGATCACTCCTACGTATTCATCTTCATTAAATTCCCGATCTGCCATATTTCTTTAAGTTCTATAAATATTTTATATATTTTAGGGCTGGTTCGAAGGGATGGAACGAAGGCAATATTACACAACACTTTATGTAATGTTATTCAAAGCTGATTCTTTCAAGTAGAAATCCGTACTGATATTTATAGAGCACATTTCTTTAAATTATTATTTTTTCTATAGTCAACACTATTTGCACTGTTGTTATCTCGAATTGATACAATTACTTCAGTTCAGAAGAAAAAATGTGAAGTTCGGAGTTTCTGTTTTCGTTAGGATGCAAGGAAGCAATAAACTCTTAACAGTGATGTGTGTGCTTATTATTTTGCACAGCAGTGTAAATGGAGAGCTTTTTTTAAATTCACACTAATGTATTTTAAAACAATTTTCTTGCAATTCTGTGACCGTGTTAAACTAAAATAGTACCTTGTAATTGGAAGTTTTTCCGCATTCTTTGAACCGTATTAAACCAAAACTGTACAATTCTTGTACCATGTAAATCAAGTGTTAGATGTGTATAGAAAAATATTAATTATTTGGTGTGCAAATTGATTCGGTTCCTTTTTATAGAAAATGAATGTTTACGGAAAAATGGAATACATTCCAATCATCAAAATATCCTCCATTATTTTTACAATTTTACTCCATCTGTCGGGTAACTGACTAATCCCTTGTCGAAAAAGATGGTGGATTTGATTCAATGAAGTAGTAGTGCAGAATTGTTGCATGTTTTATGTGTTACATCTTCCTCCAAAGCTGAGAAAGTCATTCCTATGACTTCGCAAACAGTTTTTTTCAACTGGAATGTGAAAAGTTGCAATATCTTATATGCTGGCTCCTGGATGTCATCATATTCATTGATGTTTTGTCAGGTTATGTCAACTGCTTGACCTAGAGATACACTGTTTTTAAATGTTAAGATTGACATTTTAAAACCGTAAAATAGCAAAAAACATATTTTAATTTAAAACAGAGTTATGATTGATCCAATTTCAAGACACAATTAATTTTTACACCTAATGCAGAGTTTTCCCATAAGGACGTATTTTTTTTTATAATTTGAAATAAAACACAGAATTTGCTCTGAAACTTTAAGTGTCTGCATTGTAAATAATAGGCGTATACTATTCATAAACGAAAAATAATATCATATAAGTGACCGCCGCGTACTTTCTTACTAGTAACTATTATTTTATTATTTTCAATAACATCCATACACAACTGAAGCTTTATCTCACCAATTACTCTTCGGACTCCATCTTTCAGGTCATAAATTGTTTTTAGGATTATTGGCGTACACCTGTCCTTTAACGTGACTTAGAAGAAAGTAGTCTAACGGTGTTAAATAGCAGGATCTCGATAACCAATTAATGAATTTATTTCTGAAAATAACACGACCAGAAAATTTCGTCCTCAATAAATCAATTGTTTCACCATTTTTTTGGCTTGTTGCACCGTCCTGTTGGAGCCATATATCCTCCAGATCAATATCATCCAGCGCTTCCCACAGAAAAATGGTTATCTTGTTTCAGTATCTTTCTCTATTTGCATTAATCGCTTTATCAGCCTGATTTTCAAAAAAATAATGACTATTGAATCTACCGAACTAAAGCGCGCACCAGTTTGTCATCTGTGAAATATAACCTCTTAACAAATTGCATCCCTATTCGAAAAACCTTTACATCGATAAAGTGTAATACTAATCTAAAATTTTACTATTTTAGATATACTGTTACCTCCTAGACGTACCAAAACGTACAATAATGTGCCAGTAAAGTTTCCCGTAACATTAAACACTCTGTTGGTTCCATAAAAATAAAAAGCTTTAGCAGTTTTGACAAAAATGTTCTAGCTCGTTATATCTTCGAACACTTATTATAATTTTCAATCTTTCAAACCTTTCAATTTGATGATTATAATAAAATTCGTTATTATACTCTAAGTTGATAATATCGGAAATATTTACAATGAAATTTGGTAAAGAACCAAAATAAAAATCTGATCAATATTATAATCAACATATTAAACGTCTATTGAATAAAAAAAAAAACAGTTAATTTAACAACAGGGTTATTTTATTTTTACTAAAACCAGAGGGCTCTAATTCGGGCATATATGCGCTTAATATCATTATATATATATATATATATATATATATATATATATATATATATATATATATTAGTATGTCTATATAATCACTCTCTCTATATTGCAAAGCAGTTGCTGAATAAAGTAGCACATTTCAAGTAGTTATTATTGATACCAATATCATAATTCTTCTTGAAAATTTCGTGTAACTTCGGATATCTTCGTTAATAATAATTTAGTGCAAATTCTGTATACACATTTCTTTAAAAACTTTTTGTTCATTTTTTAAATTTCCAGAATATTTTTTTCTATATATAAATAGACTAAGGGGGTTTGCCTCCTGCTTAATGCACTCGCCCACTTGAAGTATATATATATATATATATATATATATATATATATATATATATATATATATATATATATATATATATATATATATATAACTACCTCCAAATACAAATAATTTTCCTGCTAATATCACTTTTAAATACATCGAAAAATGTATTATCAATACTCATCAAAACGCTTGAGTATCATAGAAGCCTTCTCCCAAATAAATAAGTCGACGTTATGGATTTTTTACAATTCTCTTTTATTTTTTGTGAATAATTTTGATTTTATTGTTATATATATATATATATATATATTAGAGAGAGAGAGAGAGTTGTCATATCTTATTTAATTTGTATGTTTTAATTTTCTCTATCTATCTATCTATATATATATATATATATATATATATATATACACGTGTGTTTGTACTAAGTTTAAAAATGTGTAAATATATTATTTCTATGTTTTAAAACTCTTTTCATACGTAAATTATCATCATTTACGTTCAATTTCAATTATTTAAAAATGTGTTTATAAAACGCAAATAAATTTATGACGTCATTTTTTTGTATGTATGTGTATATATATATATATCTTTTTACCTGTACATCCCTTAGGGCATTAATATTTATCTATATACACAAATTTATTTTGAAGACACGTATTCGGATACATCCATAAACAACAAATTTTCAACATTTTAACTTGTGTCATTTGTCAAATATATTTTGGTACCTCGACTACAGGTATATACACATGTTGTAACCTTACCGAAAATATATTTACAATTTTTAAAGAACATATTGATGTTTTTTTGTGCTTATTTTTTATCATTTAGTTACACCTCTCGTACATTTAATCATAATTACGACAATTCTTTTAGTAATCATGTTGCGATGTTGCAAACATATACCATTTTTTTTTTATTAACATCAGTATGTTTAATAAACACTCATCAGGTTTTAAGATATTGCGTCATTTTTTTAATTTTACTTTTTTTCATTTATATATATATATATACACGTACGGTCCTATAAGATATATGCGTAATTATTGATGGTAATTCCGTTGTTTATTTTTGTCGCTGGCTGAAAATTAAATTATTTATATAAACAAACGTCGAAATGTCAATTATAGTAGAACTGCAAATATTTAAATTTCTAGATTCAAATTAGATTTTTATTGACCTATTAACCCTTTGAACTCGTATGTCACGCTAGAGATGGAAATACAGATTTGCTATAAAACTAGTGTCACCTCTAAGATCACAAAAATAATTATTTGCTTAAAATGGTGGTGAAAAATGTTCTTCTGGGGATTAGAAGTATTTTCCATCAATTTGTACATTTTATATAAAATTTCGTGTAAAAGGAATGGTGTGAAACCAGTAATCCATCTACCTTTTATACGGAAATTAGTGGTTTCCTTAGTGGAAAATTTCAGACAAACAATGTAGATCCTCAATATCAAATTTCGAAAATCGACTTGATGGAAAACTTGACAACCAGATCCACAAGCGAAACATAATAATTTTATGGTCTGTTCAAATAGAAAAATTAAAGGTGGTAGGGAGATAACAGTTTATTTTTGTGAAACGTGCGAAAGACATCCTTTCTTTAACTTTGGAAATTCTTTTAAGAATTACAATACTTTAAAAAAATAATAATAAATAAGTTCTTTAATAATAATAAAAAATAAAACAAAGACAATAAAATTTACTGTTATATATATACTCACCAAGTTTACCTAAAAATAAACACAAGTAAGTACTCAATAACATTAGAAAAAAATCGAGTTCAAAGGGTTAAATTAATTATAGTCAGTATTATCTCTATGCTTTTTTCAATATATTCTCCTTGTTGTTCTGAAAGATAACGTAAAATGATTTGAAAAGGAATGATTTTATTATCCTTGTTATCAAATGTGCTTTGTATTTTTCTTTTTGGGCATGCATCGTCATTTCTTAAGAACAGAGCTTAGACTATTTGTTAAGAAATTATTTTATTTACTTTGAAAATAGTTATAGTTACTTAGTAAAAGAAAATTCTTAGCGCTTCATATCGTTTTTTGACAGTATTCCACTTATCTACCATTTTTGACCGTTAACAAAATGATTCTCTTCCATTTATCAGCTTTAAGCACCATCATGTCAGCATGTGGTGCATAACAAGCTGTTTCATCTATTCATCCAGAACAGGGGTTCCCAAATTTTTTGAGAGGATGTACATGGAAAGAGCTAGATGGGCCGGATCCTAAAAGAACATTCTATTTTCCTATAATTATATACTGCATACTTAGAAATGAATAAATGGAAGAGTTTTTATTCATAAGAAAATAAATGTATGCAAATATATCTAATATGCGCAACAATAATTAAATGTGGATAAGTAAAAGTTATTTTGCAAGAAAATAGGTATAAGAAAAGAAAGCATTTTTATCTATATACATGTACAGTTTTAAAAAATACCCCAATAGTTAAGGTGGTACCAAGTCAATACCTAAAGAATAACATGAGTATTAAAAAGCACTAATGTGAAGAATGAGCATGCTTTGTTGATCTTTGAATTACTTCTTCAATATTTGGTGTCAAGTTTGAAATACCTATTTCTTAAAAAATCTTTCAAAATGGTTATCTGTCAATCTTCAGCGATTTTTTGATGTAATAACTTCATTCTGGAGAATGTCTCTTCACAAATATATGTACTACCAAATATGGAGTCCATTTTCTTTTCAATTTTTTTAGTTTTGCTGTAATTACTTTCTGACAATATGGAATAGAACCTAATTAAATTTTCATTTTGAAATAGTTATTTCAGTATATAATCAGTTTATAAATCTATTAACTCTAATTGCTTATTATCATCAACGATAACACTAAAAGGTTTTTGAAACAAAATAAAGGACTTTTCATGTCTGTAAAAATCATTAAAGCGGTTGTTTAATTCTCTTTGTACCAAAATAATTTTGTCATCACAAAGTTTGACACAAAAATTAAATTCTGTCGAAATATTTTTCCACAAATAGTCACTGTATGGAAAATGTAAGAAATAAATATCGTTGTATCTATTTTTTGAAAAATCATAGTTTTTATATAATATTCAATGTGTCCGCGGCCACTTAAAAACCTTTCACAGGCCCTAGATTGGGGACCGATGATCTAAAAAGTCATAAAATTCACCATTTCCGGTTCATTCATCCATTTACATTTACCCCTCGAATGACTTTATAAAACATTGTTCTATTATGTTTAAGAATGTGTGATTAATTCTAATAATAAAAAAAATAACAATGTTCAACGATCTGAAAATCGTATGGTTGAAATTAATGTTATATTTATGTCTTATGTTGTTCGCAGTTAACAAAGCACTGAAATAAAATAAGAAATAAAAACTAGTTGTTAACCATGCATAATAAAATAGTAATCTTAATCTCTATAAATCTGCATGATAGAGTCAAGAGAAATAATTGTATACTGTTTTTTGTTGAACTCACAGTATTGAAAGAAGAGAAAAAAACGTTCGTTAACAGAATTTCTTAAATTTGAATCAATAAATAAAAATATTTCTAAGGAATTCAATAGATAAGCGAATATGATTTTTCCCAAAATAGTACTTGCAAAGTCTTAAGTGGATATACGCGCTGCAGTTCAAGACTTTGTGTCCGCATACCAGTGATCAAACGAGGATAACTTTTGATTAAATTTTTTTTAATTCATATTCAACAAATATGTATGTCTATAAAAGATTATAAATTTTTATTCTATTTTTAATAACTGACACACAGTTGAAAAATTGAGACGCCATATTTCAGTGATGGGATCAGGATAACTCTTGATATTTTTCCTCTGGATATTTTTTAAATATTTTTTTCAGTTATGTTCAGCAAAGAAGTGTCAACAAATGATCAGATACTTTTTCAATTTTTGGGAGAAAAGAAAAAAAAGTTTTTCAATTTTGATAAAATTTAAAATTTGGTTCTGTTTAAATGTAGAGAACTTAATTTCGAACATTTGAAAATAAAGATAAAGAAATCAATAAAATTCATCCAGTGGTTCTCAAAAAATTCCAGCCCAAAATTTTTTTCTCAACAAATGAAATTGGTTGTTACTTTGTAATTTGATGTGTTAGTCTGTTGATCTCATGTTGATATTTTTTCTCTTTGAAATGTGTGTGCAATAACTTAGTACAACTTGTTTCAAAATAATCAACCAATAAGAAGTGCGTATTTTTAAACATAAAGCGTGCGTTTGCCTATGACGTGTCAATCTCAACTAACATAACTGATTTCAGTCACAAACTATATTTAGGGTTTACATCTAATCAGCTGTTGGTTGTATAAATCCTGTTAAAATATTCCTCGAGTTCAATATATAAATCATGTTTGATTGCCTCGTTTTTGGCTAGCCTAGTAATATGAATATCTTGTGTAGCCAAATACGTCACTCAATTCCAAAAAGCAGTGTTATTTTATAGCCGTACAGTTATTTATGCATACGCGTAGCTGTGAACTTTTAATGGATGTTATATGGAAATGGATGGATTATATGGAACGGATATTAAGAATTTATATGTGTTGTCGGATCAAAATCGATAATAGTTTTAACAGTTCAGTTCATTTTGTGTTTCTGTTATTAAATTTACGTTTAGGCGATTGAACATGGAATTTACTTAGTTTTAAATAAGGGGTGGTTCAACCCTAAATGTTTAGTATGAAGTGTATTTCTATTTTGTATTCGTATTCGGCCGCTAATGACCTTAGTTGTTAACGTAACCCTAAACCCAAAAATTCTATCTATCTTTTAATGAACATTTAATAGAATTTCTTGCCTATGTGTATATACATACACTATATGTACATACAGTTACTGTAAAAATATTCATTTGAGACAATAAAAATGAAATCATAATTAGTTAACTCTTCCTTAGCGCTATAATCATAATTTATGACTATAACACTACAGAAGAAATAACCAATATTTTTGAGTTAAATGTTGTAAAATTTAAAACGAACGTAGCATGAAAAAATATATAATAGTATCATTTTAACATCGTGTTTGGGGCACTGTTATCAATTCATATTAACCTATTTCTAATATTTAGTATTTTGGTAAAAATGTGTAGATTGATATTAAAAAAATGACGATTTATTTAATATAAAAACAGAAAATAAGCACAGATGTCTGAAAGTATGAAAAATAAAAAAAAAAAACATTTTTTTCATATACTAGAGGGTCTTGCCTTCTACTCGTTGCGCTCGCCGATACCCGTAGGACTCTGCCACCGCTCACTTCTCTCGCTCTCTATTCGTTTCACTCGTATCGCATATATTAGCTCAATATCGTTATATATATATATATATATATATATATATATATATATATGTGTGTGTGTGTGTTAGTATGTCTATATAATCACCCTCGCGGGTATATTGCAACGTAGTTGTTTTCTATATATATATATATATATATATATATATATATATATATATATGTATGTATGTGTATGTTAGTATAATATCTCTCATAGTTACGTCAGTCACAAAAATATCCGACCACATCTTTTATTCAGTATATTTTGTGATAAATTAAGTTTATAATAGAAAAAAAATTTAAAAATATGTTTGATATCGTTTATTACTGTACTTCAAAATATAATATTTTCAAATAATAATAATAATAATAATATATATATATATATATATATATATGTGTGTGTGTTGAAAAAACATGTATTTTCAATTCAACATACCATATTTATACACATAAAAGTATCCGGCCATGCACAATAATTAAAACTCATGGACCTAGAAATCGGTAAATCCCCGAATATTTTCGATTGCAACACTAACGTGCAACTGCACCATTGTCTTAAAATTTTTCGGTAGTATTGAATGTACTTCTTTACCTTCTAACAGTAATTTAATATTCGAATAATATTGAAGAAACGTGAAACATATATCAGAGAGAAAACTCATTATTTCTTTAAATAAAAAGGAATATTCGCAACGCAAAATTGTACAACAAACGGGTATTTCGCGTAGTACAGTCCAAAATATTGTCAAAAATTTCAAGACTGATAGTATATTCATGAATAAAGAATGATCAAGAAGATCCAAAATATTAAGTGAACGAGAGGAGAGACAAATTTTAAAGATTGTAGGAATTAATCCAAGTACAAGTGCTACAGAAATATGCGGGATATGCAAAAAAAGAAAAGGAAAGAATTTGAGTTCTGAAACAGTTTGTAGAGTCATCAGAAAAAAAATGTCTGTCATGGACGAGTTTCGTGAATGAAGTCATGGATAAGTAAACAGAATAGTGAAAAATGACTGGAATTCGCCAAAAAAACATGTGAATCAATCACAAGAGACTTTTGGGATACTATTATATTTAGTGTTGAGAGTAAATTTGAAATATTTAATTCATCGGCAAGAAAAATGGTATGGAAGAAACCTGGAACTGAATTCAATAAATAAAATCTCTAACCAACCGTAAAACATGGCGGTGATTCTATATTAGTGTAGGGTTGCATGTCGGGAGCTGAGACTGGAAACCTTCATTTTATTGGTAGCAAAATGGATCAGTTAGCTTATATTGATATTTTAAAGCATCATTTAAAAACCAATTCAGAAAAGTTAGGATTGGAAAACAAATTTATATTACAACAGGACTACGATCCTAATCGCTTTGCCAGAAAATCGAAATAGTGGATTTTATACAATGTACCGAAACTAGTCTGATCACCTCCTCAGTCACCAGAGATGTATCTCATAGAACATTTGTGGGAAGTTTTGAAAAAATCTGTGACCAATCATTTCATAACCAGTAAAAAAGCATTGAAAATCTTTCTTCAACAAGAATGGGACTAAATCAACCCAGCTGTAACGAAAGAATATGTATATTTTATGCCTAATCGATTAAAAGCATGTTTTACTGTCCTGAAGAGTTCATCTCTTTTTATTATATTTATACGTATTGTCCAATCAAGATTAGGTATTTTTACAGTCCAGTTCATTCACATGTGTTTTGTTTTATCTTTATCTCTCATTTAGAGAAATATTGTTTTAATGAAATATTCTTAAGCGTTTGGCACACATGCATTAGCGTTTCGAATTAAGGATGATTCGAATGCAAGTGCGCAAACGGAGTGTGTTTTTAATTTATAATTTGTGTTCGAGCGCTAATGACCTCCGTTGTCGATGCGCCATAAATCCTCAATAACTAACTAACTAGCTCGATTAAAAGCAATTCTGAAATCTAAGGAATATCCTACTAAGTACTAATTTTCATCATTTTAACTCTTTTTCAAGCAATATTGTGAGTGGCCGGATACTTTTGGCATATTGAATTGAAAACACACCTTTTTTTCAACATATTTTACATACATTTTTATTTGTAAATATTATATTTTGAAGTACAGTAATAAACGATATCAAACATATTTTTAAAAAATTTCGTCTCTACTGTAAACTTAATTTATCACATAAAATATACTGAGTATAAGAGTGGCCGGATACTTTTGTGTCTAACTGTATATTACGACGTTTTTTTTATAAAATCGCACATTTCATTCCAATTGTTAAGTTATCAGTATCATAATTTATCGTGTAACTTCGGACGTCATTGTTAATAATAATTTAATACAAAATCTACTCGTTTTTTGTACATTTTTTTACATTTTGTTGAACATTTATACATATATATATATATATATATATATATATATATATATATATATATTTCTATAATCAAAATACCATTCCCAACTAGTTGCACCAGTCTATTTAAAAATAAAAATAATACATAGGTGTTTCACAATTATAATCCACATAGCTGGGTTAAAAATTTACGTATACAAATACGAATATTTTTCCAATCTGATGAATGATCCCAGCTGGATTAGCTAGATATATGTGAGTCTGTGTACATAGTGCCTGGGACTTTCCGGTCTAGTAAACTTTCAGTTTTGATATCTAATAAAGCTCAATAATCACGCATATTTCACTTTGTAGCAATTCACTGCACCTTTTAGAGAGTAGCATAGGGATTTACACATGTCATACGAGCATATATCTGAATATATATTTTTCACATTTGTTTAGTTTTATTATTTCAGTAAACATGTTTATCTAGAATTTATCTGTGTATCATCATAATACACAGGGTAACGTAAAAATAACTTAGGGGTTTGACTAAATAATAGTTTTTTTTTTTAAATGTCTTTTTTCTCCTTTTCAGTATTTTATAAATAAAACTCGGGGAATTTATTATGGAAAGGTACACGATGGAGCAACGTATCAAAATAATTGAATTTTATTTAAAAAATCAGCGTTCAATTATTTTAACATAGAGGACATATCGTCGTTATTTTAATTTTTGAACAGGACCACTGGAGTCAATAATTAATCATTTGGTTGCACGTTTTCAACAATAAGGTGCAGTTAGTAACCGTCCAGGATCTGAAAGACATCGTTAAACTCTTACTGAAGAAAATACTCAGCGTGTACAGGAGAGTATTGAGCAAAATCCTGAAACGTCAACCAGAAGACGTTCAACCCAACTTGGAATATCTGGGAGGTCACTGGAAAGGATTTTGGTTGCATTTAAAGTGTTTCCATACAAAGTACAGTTGTACAAGAGCTAAAGCCAATAGATCATCAGCATCGCCTTAATTTTCTAATTCGTTTTCACCAACAAGCATAAGAAAATAATGAATTTATTCACAATTTGATTATGAGTAATGATAAAGCTCATTCTACTTAAATGGCTCCCTGAACAGATAGAACTGTGGAATCTGAGTAACAGAGAATCCAGGAGTACTTCATCAGCGATAGTAACACCCAGTTAACTGTACTATTTGGTGCTGAATAACGTCCAAAAAAATTATAAGCCCTTATTTATTTGAAAAGACAGTACTGTTGTAACCATAAATGGTGTTCATACGATGATAGAAATTTTTTTGAGGTCAGCAATTGATAATCATCCACAGATGTGGTTCCAACATGATGAAACTACAGAGCGCACAGAAAGACCCATTGTAGAACTTTTACGGGACATTTTTGGTGAACTCTTAATTTCAACAAACTTCGATTTTAATTGTCCTCCGCGTTCGCTTGATTTGAGCCCTCCCGATTTTTTCTTTGGGGCTCTTTAACAGAACATATATACGTTAATAACTCAAAAGCCATCCAAAGCTAAATAACAACATACGAGAAGAAATGTTTAGAAATTCTGACAGAAGTGATGGAAAATTCTTAAGAAATAGCTTGACTTTTTTAATCCAAAAGTGAGCATCACTTACGTGACGTCATTTTTTATATATAATCAAGAAAATTCTCCATCCTGATACTATATTTTAGAAAATAAAAGAACATGAAAATATTAATGTTCTTTTTGAGCCTCCTGTAGTTATCACTAGTTTATTATTCCTTCAATAAAGAATTGTACAATTATTTCGGAATGGTATATCAATACATGTTTTTCTAAAATCATTACCAAGTTACAAGTAAAGCATGTAGCCGTATACTCTTGAATTATGAAAGACATTATTGCACACCATTTCTTAAACAATTGAATTTTTGTACTACTTACACATGTAAGTAATGTACTATTCGTTGTATAGCCTCGAAATAGTACTTCACTGTTTTTCCTAGTCATTGAAATAAAGACCAGCTTTTCCAAATTTTCATTTAAGACTCATGAAACTGCAATCGATGACTTATAACCTAATTTTTTCTGATTGATAGATCTCATGCTTCCACAAACAGCTTAAGTTTATAAAAAAATTGAGTTTAATCCATAAATATTAATTTTGTTTTTTTGAATACAAAACTTTTAATGTAATCTGTGTATTAGTTTTTGAACAAATTATTTTATGAACTGAAGAATTGTCATGTATTTTGTTTGTTACCAAAAAAAAAATGTTTACGCCCACACAATATTATTATACTGAATGTATTATACACAAACGCGTACACGTGTGCTTGTGTACATTTACTCGTATGTGTCTTCGTTGTGCATTTGTAGGCTTCAAGTGTCACATAAAATAACTTTATTACCGAACTCATGAAACACTACACATTCGTATGTGTACTTGCGGTCTCTGCATCTCTTTCCGTTAAAACGTTACACATCTATATAAAAAATCACATTAAGAATAAGAAGACCCACTTGATTCGGTGCAGAACATACGTGCTCAGCGTACTCAGTGGTCGAAATGGTGTGCGGAGGTGGCACAAGAGGCGATTCTCTACCATTCGTCGGCATTAAACACCATCATGTCAGCGCGTGGCGCATAACGAGGTGTTCCGTCCGTCCATCTAGTGGGTCACGAAATCCACCGTTTCCGGTTCGTTCATCCACTTGCATTCACCACTCGGACGACTTTATAAGAGAAAACATTTTTTTTTTATTATGTTTAAGGGTGCATGTTTACGTCTATCTGCCGTAGTAATAAGAACCATCGATGATTTTCAACAATCATGAAATCGTATGCCTGAAATTGATTTTATATTTTGAGCTTGATGTCTTTTCCCTAAACCTTGATAGAGTAGTATTAATTATGTATTTGTATTTTTTTTTATTGAAAAACGATTGGTTGTCGACTTCGAGCTAAGCAGATAATACATTGAGCTTTTGATCAATTTGTCATAAACCAGAATTCAACCTTGTAGTTTTTGTCATCATTCATTAAAAAACACATCTCTGTTTTTATAAAAGTGTTAATTATGACGATTTTTAATTTTAAATACAGGACGAAAAACATTTATTGAATAATTATATTGGTTGACCATTTTTTTGATAAAAAAACACATTTCTCGTCACTTTGCCCACAACATGGCCGTCTGCCGCCGTGTAGCGAATGTGGTGTGTAAAGAAATTTTCACAATGGGTAGATTTCAAGATTAATTCATTAAGTTTCGTTCTTAGGTATTTTTTATGTTTAAGTATATTATGTTGTAAAAACCAATAAACAGTTTTTTCTTTCTATTTTCTCGCCAATTTTGATGGGCTATATACTAGTAATAATACAAAGTACATCGATATAAAATATAATATGAAAAATAAATCCATAAAACTAAATACTTTATTTTTATTAAAATAAAAATGACGTGTTTATTGAAGAAGAAAGAGATATATTTATAATAATTGTGAAATTTTATATCTATGATATCTTATCCTGTGGTGTGGTGTTTCGGTCTTTGTGATGAACTGAATGTCTGTTGTCCACGCCCAGTTTTCGTACTAATGTTTTCTTCAGGTAGGTTTAAGATTTTATGTGTTCCAATACACTTCTGCTCTATTCCAGTCTTTTCAAAATTGACCTAAAGATTGCATTCGTGTCGAAACCGGTCGTGAAAAACAGATATTCGCCTGATCCAAAAGAAGGACGAACCTAGGACATCATAATAAATATAGACTGATAACTTAACTCTAAAATTAAACAAAAGAATTAATACAAAATATGACGTTTATGAATCATTTACTATTCTTATCAGAAGTTTATCGAAAAAATGAATCGGTACAATCAATAATAAATTTTGAGTAAGGTTATCAAGAAATTTAGAGTAAATCACACCCACAATACAACACAATAGTAAGATAGTCTAAAGATGTAACATGTCTATTTTTAGGTGAAATTATTTCTTTGCAATTCTTATCTGTAATGTTAGCGCTGCTTCAAGTTTTTCTTCTTAGGTTATGTTAGAAACACAAATAGTGTGTCCATATAACATCTATGCATTCTTAGTTTAAGTGATGATTATACTTGTCACTTACATTGCTTACATTTCAAAAATATTTTTCCATGCTCCTCCAACAAGACCTTCATAATTCAACCACCGCAGTTTGATTAACTACGAAGAGGACTTCTCTCAAAAATAGCTGACAGTCCGACTCAATTCCCCCATTTGGCTTTGTCTGTAGACGCAAATAATCTGGGTAACAAGTCGGCCATCGTTGCTTAATGCACCTGCTCTATGTGATAGCAACCGTGTGATGATACTAGTATGCATGGAACTCTTCGGTCTATCTTTAACTCCTGCTAGACTGGCATTGTATTCACACTCGAAATATGGGTTATGCGTTCAACCAAACACAGAACCAATGACCTATACATCGAGTGTGAGTACACTGACAGTCTATCAAGAGCTAAAGACATAGACCGGAGAGTTCCATGTGTAACAAAAGGTTACGTCCTCTTGCCGATTCGAGTACAAGGGCCATTGATCATCTGTATTTATACTATGTTATCAAATTTAAACTAACAATACTAGTAAATGGATGAATATGCTGCAAATTAATAGACAGCCACATTGTTAGTGATTTCAGTGTACTTGATATAAATTACTTTCCTTCTTTTTCTAACATACCTCATACCCATAACACAAATATATATATATATATATATATATATATATATATACACATATACATAAAGGTAGTGATAAGTACCCATATTTGATAAGAAAACACATTTTATTGTGAACAATTCTTTTTTTATATTTTTTATGATGATCTCCTTTTAGCTCGATGCACTTCCGTCCAACGCATGTCCAAATTTTTTACCCGTTCCGAATAGTACAGTTCATTTAACTCCTCAAAGTAGGCATTTAAAGTAGGAAGACATCCGAATTTGATGCAAATCTTTTACCTCGGAGCTATTTCTTCAAATTTGGAAACAGGAAAGTCGCACGGTGCCAAATATGGAGAATATGGTGGATCTGGAAGCAAATCATAGTGCAGTTAATGCAATTTTGCCATCATAGTTGTTTATTTGTTTGTCGTTACATTGTCATAATGAAAGAGCACTTTTTGGTTTGCCAAATGAGGAAGTTTTTTCTTGATTTTATCATTCACCTGGTCCACTAATGATACATAGTGGGGTCCTGATATTGTTTCTTCTTTTTTAAGATAGTCGATTAACAATATTCCATGAGCATCACAGAAAATAGTCGTCATAACCTTTCCATGCAATGACTTACTTTCTTTGGTGAACGTTCGCTAGGAGAAGTCCATTGTTTCTTTCGTTAAGTGATTATGTTTAAACATCCTTAAACATGCATTTTTAGTCGATTGTGAGAACGTGGAACCAGCTGGTGGGTAGCTTTTTTATATGCAAATATTCGTATAAAATGTTCCGTACACGTTAATCTGAGATGCTTACTATCTCATGCACTTTGATTCTACGGTTATTTAGAACAATATCCTGAATTTTTTCATTCATCTCTTGAGTAGTCGCCTCAATTGGACGTCCTGAACGTTCTTCATTACAAACACTTGTACGACCACATTTACTTTCATTAAACCAATCAATGACATCAATATTTCAATAATTGACGGTTACCATCGAAGGTGCAGTCCCCGTGGACAGCGTGTAACTTTTTTTAATTTCTCTACACGTTTTCCTATCCAAAAACAGAAATCTATTGACTGACCGATACTGAATGTTTTCCATTGTTTAAAAAGAGCAATATTTGTTTTTTTTTTTGAATGACTGTCGAAACTGAGCTAATTAACGTATCGTGCTTAAATTTTGACAGCAGTAGTTTGAAAATAATGCTGTTAAAAGATATTTCAGTTTGATATCAGTGGTGTTATCTCTTGTCACACACAGGCATTTATCACTCTATCATTTGGTGTGTGTATATATATATATATATATATATATATATATATATATATAAATAATATCCTATTAGTTTATTAGATTGTTAAATATTTTCTTTACAACATTCTCATTACATCAATGTTTATTTAACTTATCTGCTCTCACATATTAAAGTTTAGAAAAATATTTCATATAGCGTAAAACTATCAACAGCGTCTATTTTTATTATGATTCTGTCAGGTTTTTCATGCGCTCACTAAAACTTTTTGCTCATTATAACGGAAAAATAAACATTTTATCATTTTAAATTGCGTCGCGTCACAATCTTGTGTTATTTATTTATGGACCGAGAGATGTTTTACATGGCAGCTTTATTATTATTATTCTTTTTTATATTTTATAAAACTTTTCGTGAAGAAATATGTCTACGAAGTTTTGATACAAGCGAACTATTAATGTATACACAATATGGTGGACGAAATTCTCATAGATGTGGAAATAAAAGTATAAGTTATTGTTTTATTGTTTTTTTTGGTTTTATTAAGAATTGCTCGAATGATTTATTTTAATCGCTTTGTTAGATAGAATTTAGTGATATTGGTTTACCTAAAATTGATAGAAACTATAAAAAAATATCTTTTCTTATTTAAGTATTATATGATCAGTGTTTATTTTTCATTAATACTGCAAATAAGTATCAGTTGTTATTAGCGCTTGATGTTCCATTAAGCATCGCCATGTCCATTCATTAAACTTATTAACAATAAGTTAATGAGTACGACTAATTATAATAGTTCTTTACTCAATATTTAGATAAAGATTATGAACTTGGTCTTATATTGTCACATTATAATGAGTAGAAACTTTTTAAATACACAACTTTTGTAATAGTTATATTTTGAAACAGGTTCGATAATAGTTGTTTACAAGCAAAATGTTGATAATATTTGAGTGTCACAAATGTCGTAACTTTATGATTTAATTTTGTTATTTTTAAAAAAAATATTTTCTCTTAAAACGGTAACCTTACTTCTGTTAGAAATATAGATTATTTTTTTTCAAATATCATCACATTAGCATTGATATGTAGTTCAAATAAAATATTCATTATTCTTATTTAATTCTTGTAAAAATTAATCTCTTAAAATAAAATTAATTTTTAAATACAAAATAATATATACAGTCGCTATCAAAAGTATTTAAACATTTTGCAATTTTAAACAAAATACTAATTTTCTCTTTAAATTAAAGGCATTGTTTTAGAATTTTCACTATTTTGTTTTACTTAAACCTATTGTGTTTCACTTATAATTACAAATGTAATTTTCCAAAAAACTAAAAAATATGCAAAACAAAAGTATTCGAACAAATGATAACCATCAAAATGTAATGTAATTTTTAAATTAATATTTTGTAATGTTTCTATTAGCATTAATTATAGCTAGAAGTTGTTTTGGTATAGATTTAGCTCAATTTTATGTTTGTTCAGGCGTTATTTTACTGTATTCTTCCAAAAGTATTCTTTTTAGCTATTTTTTATTGGAAAATTAATTATAAAACATCACGAAGAAAATAAAACACTAAGTAAAATCGGAGAAATTAATGGAAGAAGTCGTCATACTGTTTATAGTATAATTAAGCATTATATGACTGAAAGAAAACTAAAAAATAAAACTCGTAACGGTCGACTAAGGACAACAACACCCAAACAAAAAGAAAAATTCTGCATGAAGTGAACCAAAGTCACAGAATTAGTGCTCGAAAGCTAGCTGCAGCATCAATGGCACTAGTAACAATTGTGTAAGTGCCGATACAATAAGAAGAACGATTCACTGAGTCGAATATCGAGCTCGAGTTGCTAGAAGAAAACCTGCATTAAGTGAATCAAACAGGAAGAAACGTCTGGAGTTTTCAAAATAATACTTTTGATGGCCACTGTGTATTTATATATATATATATATATATATATGTATATATATATATATATATATATATATATATATATATATATATATATATATGTATGTATGTATATATAACAAGATTCAGAAATTATTCATTTGTTAGTATATTAATTTTCATAGAAACTATTTTTTTTTAAAGTAAAAATAATAAATTCATTAATCAATAAATTATACATAAACATATATACTCGGCATAGAATTGTATTTTCACAAATGACTTCTTTGTCAGCCCACAAACCTCACAATTTTTTTCTGATCAGAAATATTCAATAAATTATTATTGGTTATTTTTAATCATTGTATAGGCGCATTGTGATGGAAACTCCGTCATTTTCAAAGTTATAATATTTTATATTCTTTTTATTTTTAAATGAGCTGTATACCTTTGTGAAATCATCTTAGGAACATACTCTCTCTCTCTCTCTCTCCCTATATATATATATATATATATATATATATATATATATATATATATATATATATATATATATATATGTGTGTGTTGTGTGTATGGTTGTGTGCATTTATGTACATACATATATATGTTTGTGTATAATATATACATATGTATGTGTGCATTTATGTATGTATGTATGTATATTGTATAATTATATCACTGTATTAATATTTTGTTTGTGTTTCAGGTATGTTGCTGTATAAAAGTATTCAGTAAATAATTTGTAAGTAAATTTTATAATTTCATTTCTACTGCGACTAGAATTATGTATTGTAGAATAAAAAAAATATAGTTTGTTACAATCGAAGTTTTATCAAGTTGTAATGTTCCAAATATCCACTTATGAAAGTAATACTGAAATTCTTTTAACATATTTGTAATTTAAAATTATATAAATGAACAAAACAAATATTTAGCAGTTTTAAAGAATAAATCTTAATATATATCTACTGATATGTGTGTGTGTGTGTGTATATATATATATATACATACACACTTGTATAAATACAGTCAGTTACTTACAAAAGCCATGGGATTTTTCTTTCGATGTTTCGAAAGTTTAAAACTAATGATATTTTTAAGTATAATTAGCATAAATAAAAAAATCATTAGTTTTAAGAATTTTGTATTATTTTCAAAAATTCGTGCATGTTTTGTGAAATATAATGAAATACCATTATCATCTATGACGATTAATTTCTTTCAGGCACCTTAAATATCAGGTACATAACCTACAAAATTGCGAAAAACGATTTATTGTATAATAATGGTCAGTAATCGAATCTTCCATATTTCAACTACCGTTAGACCATTTAGAACTTATTATTGACACTTCAGCAGAATATGGACTATTAAAATTGCATGATTTACCTGATTTTCATTTACTGTGTAGGATCTGCGTGAAAGGATGTATTATTTAATCATATAAAGACGACATATATATATATATATATATATATATATATATATATATATATATATATATATATATATATATATATATAATAGGGTCATCTTATAAGTAATGCGATTTTTTAAAATAAGTTTTGAAACCGCGAAAAAGAAATGATGTAATTTTGATCCAAAATATATTTTCCATTATTATTTACAACTTCTTCACATCTTAATCTTAAATTTTCATCACCCTGACGATAAAACATTCTTGGATTTGCATTAAAGAACCTGTCGACCTCCCTTCGGATATCGTTGTTTGAATTAAGGTGTTTTCCATTGATGTGATTTTGGAGACTTCAGAACAGATGATAATCCGATGGTGCTAGGTCAGAGGAATATGGTGGTTGAGTCATAACTTCCCATTCAAATTACCTAGGTTTTCGGAGGGTTTCGCGTGCCGTGTGGGGTCGTGCGTTGTCGTGATGAAAAATTACGCTCTTTCTGTTGGCTAATACTGGTCGTTTTTCATCAATGGATTGTTTCAACAGTATCAATTGATTACAATACAGCTCCTGTGTGAGGGTTCGAATTTTCTGGTATTAGCTAGTAATGGATCATTCTTGCCATATCCCACCAAACAGACAACGTAACCTTTTTTGGATGAAGTTCTCATTTTGCAGTTAAAGATGGTGTTTCGTTGCGCTCAACCCATAGTCTTTGACGTTTATTATAAACATTATTATAAGCCATTCATTTTTCATCACTAGTAACAACTCTATTCAGAAATGGTTCATTTTGCAATTGGCATAGATAAGAAGTGCAAATGTCTACATATTTTAAATTAACGTCAGATAACTCGTGAGAAACCCTATTGACCCAGCTTAGAAACCTTACCAATCATTTTCAAGTGCTGATGCATAGTTGAATGTGTTGATTTTAGCTTCCTGGTTATTTCGTGTACCGTTGAACTAGGATTTCGTTTCACTAGAGTTTGCAAGATGTTATCATCAAACTCATGAGAACATCCTGGCCTTCCCTCTTCTTCAAGGTTATATTTCTCGAACTGAAGTCGTTGAAACCATCTTTGTTAAGAATAATAACATTTGAACCATACATTTCCCATAATTGTTGATTGCGTTGATTTGAGCTTCTTGGGTAATTCTTCTACCGTTGAACTAGGATTTTATTCCTCTAGTTTTCGCAGGATCTCATTATTCATTTCTTGTGACGTTCTGACTTTTCCTCATCTTCAAGGCTGTAATTGCCAGACCGAAATCGTTGAAACCGTCTTTGTCATTGGCTTAAACTAATAGCACCTGAACCATAAATTTACAACATTTTTTTCACTGCAGTTATAGCGTTGTTGCCCTGACGAAATTCCCAAAACAAAGTATGCCTAATATACAGCAACTGCTACATTTCTCCCTTCAAATATCGGTAGAATGTAAACAACGCATCGCTTCTGGCTGAAATTTCGTCTATGCTAGTTTGAAAACTGACACTTTTCATTGATAGCTGTGACGTTACCAAATGAATAGTGGCATATATTTATTACTATCTCATATATTTATGAAACGACCTTCTTATATATATATATATATATATATATATATATATATATATATATATATATATGTGTGTGTATATATATATATATATATATATGTGTGTGTATATATATATATATGTGTGTAAATATATATATATATATATATATATATGTGTGTATGTGTGTGTGTGTGTGTGTGTGTGTGTGTGTGTACGAAAGAAAATAGAAATAATCCTATTTCTTATAAATTGATAATCTTATTCCTATTCACAATACAGTTGTGGAACCGGGTGAAATTCACGAAATTCACTTTAATAAATGAATTTTTTACTAATCCTACAAACCACAAAAAAAGATTCTGATATGTATATATATATATATATATATATATATATTCAATTATTGATCATGTTTTATTATTGCTGATACGCAATTCAATTACGATGTTTTTATCTTCAGATCGCTGTTACGGAAAAATTTTACACAGTAAAATCGATAAAAAAAATATTTTCTGTACTTCAGTGCCCTGAGAGTGACGCAGTTGTTGTCTAAATATGCGTAGGCTACAATTGAAAATGAACAATAATCAATTATTGAACGCTTTTTATCAGAAAAAATGTATATGGGTAGCGAGCGAGTGAACAATTAATTTGTAAGTTATTCTTGATCTGTAATTCTAAACATGCATCGTATTTAATTAAACCATACGTTTAAAAAAAACTACTCAAATAAATTAATTAAACAATGTAATTAATTCAGTAGTAATGATACAAATTGGATATGACACAATTTCGTTCCAAATGATAAAACCGTATTCATAAAATAAGCAGTTGCGTCATGAAATGAACACAACGCACGTCACTTACCATAAGATGATGAAAATATATATATATATATATATATATATATATATATATATATATATATATACGTTGTGAACGTTACATAGTGTTTTCCTAGTCTTCATCTTCCATATACCTCTTTATATATGAATCCTGATGTGCGTGTGCGTATCTTATGTTATGTATGTACATATACATGCGCTCCTATAGTGTTCGTTGTTACGTATTTCATTTTATTTTTATGACTCCGTTAAAAACAATTTTATGTATACGATGACGGTGTATACGACGTCGCTCTACCCAATATTTCTCATCTACTGCACAAGTTTCTTTTCCTTTATAATCCATAAAAAAATTTAAGATCTGCTAACGATATTTGTTATACGGCTGTGATAAAGTTGCGTTAAGTTTAACGAAAACAAACATATATATATATATATATATATATATATATATATATATATATATATATATATATATATATATATATATATGAATGTATATAATATGTGCATAGTACAACAATTCTTTATTGATATTTTTATAATTTAATAGTTTTTTTTTCAATACATTGTTTTATTTCTCCCGACAAATATTATATTAAAACATTAACAGTCCCTAGCGAAATGCTCGAGGTTGTTTTGCTAGAAGTTGTTCTCTATCCGTTTCGAACTTTCTTCATGTTTTTTAAACACGCGAGCTTTTGAACTGTTATAAAAATAGAGATGATTCAGGGTTTTCTTTTTATTACATTTATCTATCTTTACTATAAATGTATATATATATATATATATATATATATATATATATATATATATATATATATATATATATATATATATATATATGACAAAAAGTATCGGAAGTTTAATTCTACAACATATAAAATTAATGATGTTTCAAACCTTTTTTTATAGTTTATATTATTTCATTCTTTATCATAAAAATGATACTTTTCCCGTGACTTTTATTCGTTCTCTGATTTGTTGATATCGTCATGTGTTCTGTGTTCTGATTGGTTAATATCAATTATATGGTTCTGTGTTACTACTTGGTAGTATGTTCGAATTGACTTCACCCTAATTAATCGAAAAACTATTCCAGTAAACAATTATAAGTTTCATTTTGTGTGTATTATTTGGTAATTTCTATCATTTGTTACTAGTAGAGTGAGCGTTAGCGACCGGAAGGAATCCCTCCTTATGGTTAGCAAACGCAGCGAGCAGGTGGCGGAGCCCTCTATTTATTTAAAAAAAAAACTTAAATAGGAAATATATAGTGGAATATAGAGATAATTCTTGTTTTTAGTTTGATACTTATGTATAAATAGTCTTATATATTCATTATAATGTCATTTAATTGGAAAAAAATAATCGGAATATCACAAACTGCTTTACATTTTTTTCTGTATTTTTTACTGATTTTTCAAAATTGAAACGAAACACGTGAATAATCTTTTTACATGTATAAAGAAAGAGACCGTGTATTTTACTTTCACACTACAGAAGTAAAACTTACGGAATATCTCTACACACACACCAGGTAGGAAAACAGGTTAGGTTAGTGAGGTAATTCTCAATAAGTATACACAATTCATTGAATATTTTGATTTATTATTAGTTAACATAGGTTCATATTTCAGAAAAAATACAATTGTCTTATGATAACTGAAGTACAAAATGAATGTTTTTTGATTGTAATTTATCTCAATATTTAACAAATCAGCATCATTTGTACTTGCTAATTTAGTGGTGGATACATTGCGATCAATATTCAATTTAAATTAAATTTTCGATCAAAAAATCAATTAAAACTTTTGCCTCGTCTGAAGTAAAATTTACATTAAAATCGTCACTCACAATGATAGGCAATTGAGAGAAAGCTCTCTATCAACAAATTCATCATCAGAGATATCATTACAGTACAAAATTAAAGATTGATAAATGAACTGCACTATTTTAGATATAGCTTGATTAGGATATATATATATATATATAGGGCAATCATGACAATTATCTTGCAATTATCTAATACACACTGTAGCTCAACGGGGAAGAGGTGAGAAGGTTCATCGTTTCGTTACGCATTCAGCCACATAAATCCAATTCACTATACCGTGTGTAAAGAAGTTTCACGTCAAAAATAATTCTATTGTAAAATTTTCATAAAGAAAAATTTTTTTCGTTTAGACCACCATTTTCCAACGCTCCCTCCCCTCGATGTACTCTACAAGTAGCACATTATCCATTTCCATTACCGATAATCAATGAGTGGTCGATGGATATCGCATTGTCTCTGTTCTGATTGGTTGACATCAGTCATATGTTGTTCTCTCACTGTGTGCAAGGAAAGAAGTGTATACGATTTCAATGCAAAAAATTAATGATTTATTCAAAATATTGTATTCACAGTAGCTTTAGAGTAAAAAAAATTATTATACATTTTAATATTTTTTATAAACTTTTCCAATAAAAATTTTACTACTTACATGTTACGCAGATTATTGGTTTGAATAGTTTGTTAATTTCTGTTATTTATTAGGTGAGGGTGGGTGAGATGAGGGTGAGTGTCTGATCTAAAAATAAGAATAGTCGAACCAATTTAAAACTTTTTAGAAAATATCATTTTTTGATTTATTATTAAATTTAGTTTCGCCGAGAATTCAAAAAACATACATAACAGTCAGAACCGTTTACTAGTTTAGAAAAGATGTGTTTCTTCTTATTCGTTCTCTCATAAAAGATATAAATTACAAGTTCATTCTTTTCTTTACTATTAGGACGACCCAGTTCATCGCACTTACAATCTCATTCCAAGAATTGTTTTTTTTCATTATAACTTGATGTGTGTACTTATTTAGATATCACAATCTAGTATATCCTGTATTATATTCTTCGATTAGTTGCAGAACTTTTACAAACGAATTATTCTGTTACTCCGTTAACTACAACAAAATTTTCTGAACAAAAATGTTCAGTAAATTATTATTGATCATTTTTAGTGTTCCTTATTCGCATTATGATAGCAATAACATCATCCTCAAAACTCCAAGGTACTGGAAAATCAAAGAATAGAAATTCATATAAGCGACAATCAATTCTTTCTTGAATATTTGTTTCGAAAAAAAATTTTTATGGTCTTGTGGGATGGGAGAATTATTTGTTTGCGAAAGTGAATTTAGTTTCTGTTCCAGAATAGTATTATCTCTCCTATTCCAGTGCGTTAAACTCAGCTGACCGCATGTTTTTATTTGTATATTCATGCGTGTTACTCACAGAACGTTGCTACTCCTTGTTTTCCTATATTATTCGTTACTGTCACTAATGGACTTTAATAAATAATGATAGAAACCGCATATATTGCTTTAATTCCCTCTTTTATTTCAAAATCAACCTTAACCCTAGTGCGCATGGGTTGTTTAATAAAAATGCCAGTTGACTGATCATCAAATGTTTGCCATGAGAAAATACTTATTTATTTATTTTTTTTTATTTTCTTGTAATACATATGTTCTGTTGACAGTAATCGGTGGTGTAATAATTGACTTTCGTTCCATTCAGTCATAAGTAGTAATTTTCATGAAAAATATCATCGTTAAACTCTGTTTATTGCACTGATACGGAGAGTTTTAAAATGGTGCGGGGTTAGAAGAGTTAAAGTAGTTGCAGGAAATTTTCATGTATCTAGTCTATTTTAAGTACAATAAAAAGTATTAACTTCGAAGTTATAAATGTGAACATTTTAAAAACGACACATTAAAAAACAGCTGTTTTTTTGAAAAAAATAATAAATTGTAGAGAACAAATTTTGTAAAAATGATTTATAAAATATATTTACACGGGAACACAGTTATCTCTATGTACAATTGATATTCATTAACTGAATATTCGTATAAACTGAAGACGTTAGTTGAATCAGAACTACGCACAACAATTCAAGATCTTGCACAAAAGTTAGGCATTAGTCATTTAACAGTTCTGGACCACTTAAAACAGCTAGGAAAATCTGGACAAATGGATGCAACGACCACAATTATTTTTCTACTAACCTGATACTACATCTTGCCGCCGTAATTCGATTCAACAATAACGAGAACGTCGATTAAAATGTGTCTACATTTTTTGGGTCGCTCTGTATTCATGTCTAACTCAGAATTTTTAATAAATTTCTGTTTTCAAAATTGAAAAATGCAAAATTTTGTAATACAGAATGGAAAGAATAACAAAATATTTAAATAAAAAAAAACATGATAATCATTTTTCAAACAACTTTTATGCATGTAATCTTACAAGACTTGTCATATTAAAAAAATATATAAATGTGTAATGTTTTTATAATAGCAAAAAAAAACCATTTGCTCTTGCTTCACTGTATTTAAATTTGTTTACATTCGAATGTGCGAAATCATGTTAATGTTTCTTTTAATAGTTTTATAATGTTTATTAAACATTTACTCTTTAATTATATTTTTAATATATTGTACATTTTTCAAGTACAGAAGTCATTACATTAATTGAAAGTACTTAATTATCACAAATAGTATAAATTATACATTTTAAGCAAAATGAAAAAAATGCTACTTATTACCCAGATATTTATAAAAATTCTTCAGTGTATGTAATCACACATAATTACAATTTTTTCAGATATCAACTTTTAGATATGTTAATAACCCTGCAATTGTAAAACTGTGTCATGGTTTCATGTCTTGTTTTTTTTTCTTTTTATTATTACTGGTATAAGCTTTTAGTGAATTTAATTTGCTTTTCTGAATAAAATTCATGTACGAACTGTTCGTAGACCTTCTGTTACAGATATTTTTTTATCAAGTATATTTTTTTTCTCTAAAGCAGCGACATTCCTTTCTTAGTATTTTTTTATTATTCTGTGTTGTATGGACATTTTAAACTAACACTGATCTTTATCATTTTTCAAAACATAAATTCAGAGTTTATCATAAATAAGTCGAAACTAAGAAAATTTATCGCACACATATTGTTTAATTTCTGGTACAAAATATTTTTCTTTCTACCCGTATCAGATATGTAAACTAAGATAATATTAACCGTTTTAGTGCCACGAAGCGCGATCGCGCTGTTCCATAAGTTGTACTGAAAAGTACCGTTGCATCATATCGCGGTACTCAATGGTGGTGCGCGCGGATTCTGTTGTAGCGGGTCGTCAGTCAGAAGCGCGATCGCGCCGATTGACATTTGTCGAGATCATAATAATAAACAAGCGCTATCGCACCGCATAGCCTTTTTCGACATCGAGTTAAGTGAGTGCGATCGCGCTTCCTTGCACTTTTTGAAATTATACTAAACAAACGCTATCGCCCCTCTTGCCACTATTCAGTAAGATTTTTGTAATTACTTCTGGCACTCAAACGGTTAATAAACAGGTTGATAGGGAAATAATTTCGGTTTTTGTTTTCTGAATTCTAGCCTTAATTTTTCTCTTAATGCATTTTTCTCTCACTTCATAAACTACCAAAGTTTTTTTCTAACTAAAAATGTTCAATCAATAAGGATTGATTACTGCTCATGCGCATTTCGACGACGATGTCTCCATCTTCAGAACGATAAGGAACAGAATAATCTTCCAAGATATAAAAAATGCAAGAATCTAAAATAATCAATTATTGATCAGAAACATTTTTTGTGATTTACTGAGTGACAAAAAAAAACATTAATGAAAGTAATTTAGCTACAGTTCCTAAACTAATTACAACTATTCACTAAATTTCGAAACTCAGTATAAACATAAATATTATTATGTTGGTCGGAAAATAATTGCGGTTTTTATTTTCTAAATTCTAATCTTAATTTTGTTATAATGAAAATGTCACTTCATCGTGTTCATGTTAATGTCATTTTAAGCACATTTTTGAGTCTGTATTTTGGTACCATTGACTTTGATTTTCTTATTAATTTTGCGTCAAATTGAACTATTGAATTAAAGATGGAAAAGAAGCAAATAAGAGCATTTTTTTTTTGTTCGAGTTCCAAACGATGGTAAAGCATCAGCAACTGCTCGTAAACTAAACAAATGTTTTTCTGCGAGTACTGTTAAGAAACATATAGTGCAATAGTGGTTCCAAAAATTTCATGCTGGGGATGAACTTTGAAGATGAAAATGCTCGCGGGTGTCCTTCAGTGCAAAACGACCAACTGAAGGCGATAGTTGAATCAGAACCACGCACAACAATTCGTCAGCTTGCACAAAAGTTAGACGTTAATCATCCAACAGTTTTGGACCACTTAAAACCACTTAAATTAAAAAATATATATGAATATGAAAGTCATAAACTGCAATTATTTTTCTAGCAAGCTAATATTTTAGGTGAAAAAATTAATTCGGTGCCTTTAAATTGAATCAATCATAACTGTATTTTAAGACTAGAGTGCAAACTCTGTTAGATAAATAATCTTACACATATTATTTCTATGAGTATTTTATATTTTTTTGTTAACTATGATTTTAATTGCAAATTTTTTGAGATTTTTTTAGTATTCAGTAAAGTTTTCTTCGTTATTATTTTCTTCGTTATATTATCAAATAACCTCTTACACAATTATTCGTCAAAAAACTAAACTGAACTTTATCCTAAAATATCTAAGCATGTGTAGAAATGTATTATTTTTGAAATAACTTTTTATTTATATATTAATTTTCAGATATATACATTACTCCTCTATGAAATAATGAATTTATTCTCAAACCGATTCAATATATAATATATATACACACACATTTATATATATATATATATATATATATATATATATATGTATGAAAATTATATGTTATATTTTATGACTGAATTTCCCACTCTATTTAACAAATGTTAACAAATTGTATAAGCGTGCTCATTAAACAGAAAAAAATATCGAAATGTTATAATAATATTGGGAAACGAAAAGAAATATTATTTTATTTGAAAAACATACGATATTTCTGTGTTTTAAATTTGAATGAGATAAGTAGTATGGGAAAAAATTAAAGAATACATTGTTTATACTTTCTAAAAATTGAAATATTGCTTAATTATTTTATTTTTTAATATATTCGATTTGTCGACTGTTAATAAAATGGTTTTTTTATTATTGAATCTGAATAAAATTGTTTCCTTATATACTTTTATTTATTCTGTGTGTGCAGTCAACGACCTTTTCATCTGAATGTACATTTAATTTTTGTTTTATGAATCCTACAGCTTGTGTTATAGACCTCTCTTTTACCTTCTCTGCTATCGTATTTATTTTTTTCGAATATTTTTATTGTGCTCATATATTACTCTGAATTAAGAGCTTCCTAACCTTCTTCGTACATTGGCCCCTTACATAAAGTTATTCTTTTTTATGGACCCCCCTCCCCCTTCTGAATATTGAAACTACTGTTGCGATTTCCTCGCGACATTAAATGTTTCATATGATTTTTTAAATAAATATTTGTAGTTTTGAAAATGATAATAAAAAATGATAGTGAAAAATGTTCTTAATAATTCTTAAATGAGCATATTTAATAAATGATTATTATTTTTAAACTTGTTAATAATACACAAGAGTACATTGAAAATAAAAGTACAGTTGAATAATATTTACAATAAAATTTAATAAATATTGTTTAAAAAAAACTAAATATAAATAAATATATATATATATATATTAATTTTAGTACAATTTGTAATTGAATATAAATATATCTATTAATTTACTAAAGTTCGTTCTTAATGTGATTGTTGAGCCCGATATTCGTCAGGCAAAGTAATGCAGCAATAATTGGTATATTCGATTCGAAGTTACTTAGCACATTCCGCAAATCACCACGTTCTGTTATAGTTAACTTCTTTCTTGATTTTATTAATAAGTTAGCTTCATGATTAAGCGGCTTCTACTAGGTAAGAACTAGGAAAAGTTAAAAATATTGGTTCAGTAATATTTTTTAATCTGCGATATTTTTGACGGATTGATTTATCATTCAAAAATTTAGCATATCTATTTATTTTGAGTAAAACTTTGGATTCTAGATCTTACTTTACTTTAACGAATGTGATGTCTTTTTTTAATTTTTTCCAATGGTCCATTTATAATAGTATATTGTCAATAGAAATATTATCTTTCTCAATAACACATAGATGCAACAAATTATCAATGTAACGAAAATCCCTTCGATTCAATGTAGATATAAATAAGTCAATAATGGAAAGAAATCCCAGAATAACCGAACAAACTTGTTTGAGATTCATAAAATATGAGAGCGCTTTTGATAAAAACCCATTTATATTTTGATTTAAAGACAAAAAAAAAGAAAAATTAAATACTCGCCGAAAGCAAAATGCCTTTTATTATACAATAAATTGTAAACTTTGCACTCATAACTAACTCTTCTCAAGAAAATCGCTTGAAAATCGCTACTACAAAAATGTATGCGATACTGAGAAGCTATACCTAGTCCTAGAGCCAAAAGAAATCATATTTTGTAGAAACAATTGTATATGTAAGTGTAGAAGCCCAATAATTATATTTATTCCAATCTATTAAAATCATATTATTGACAAGGTGATTCCAGTTTCAAAATTAATCCATTAGAAGATACGGGAAAAACTCTGCCTTTTATCATCAGGTTAGGTCATTAGGTTATATGTATTTTTCTCTATTTATTGTATTGCAAACTAATAGCCTGAACCGTTGGCATTTATTTATATTAATATTACAGCATATATCCGGTTTTTTGAAAATTTTTTCTGGATTCCAAACTTCAAACCACACTCTATACCCGTTTTCTGAAGCAAAAACCCTCCTTTCAAAGCTGGCTTAAAAGCTATGAGCTAAGACCCCAGACCAAACCCTCAGTTTTTTGTCCAATTCACAGCGTTACGGCGTTGCAAAAAAAAGAACTCCGCACAATAAAATTATTTTTGATTTTTATATAGGCGATGCAAATAAGTCATGAATTAAATCATGAAGAAGTAAGTCATGGCAGTCAGAATCCATGAAGACATAAACAAATCATTAAATAACAAGTCTTAGCAAGTCAGTACCGAACACTACAATAGCTTTTTTTTTATTATGTATTTTGTATTCACTGTTGAAAATAAAACGTAAAAACGTAAAACAGACTTCGTTTCATTAATTTAAAAAGGAGTCGAGTTCTCACTCCTTAGTGCCACACTAAGTCGGTAGTGTTTCCCACATGCAACATTGAAAAAAAATTTTGGTGTTCGGTATACTGACTTATGAGACTAGTGATTTAACGATTTGCTTATGTCTTCATGGCTTCTGACTTCCAGACTTACTTCATGACTTGTTCCTTCAAGTCTTACTTCTAGACTTATCACTTCATGATCTATCAAATCAATTCAAAATAATTTTATTCTTCATAAATTAGTATACATGACCTTGTGTGGCCGGTGTGTTTGTACAGGTTTTGCGGTGCCCTTACCGTTGCCGGTAGTTATCCGTGGTTAAAAATTATGTGTTGTGTGAGGTGTTGTTGATTTTTTTTAATTGTCTCTGCGTGTTATCTCCGGGAATAATTTTCAAAAAACCGGGGATAATAATTGAGTCTTATGCTAACTTACACCAACTTACGGGCTATCTTATCACTAACTTATGAACTAGCTTACAAACTAAACTCGCGCATAGCGCGTGCTGGTGACTTAGTGTCCATAATGCTTGCTTGTATGCTCGCGGCACTGCACCATCGAACTAATTAATCACTGTGTCACTGTCATCACTTCATGATTTATTTCATGACTTATTTATATCGCCTAGCTTGGTCGGTTTATGTATGATTTCGGGCGGTATTCCAGGTATATGCTTTAATACTAATATAAATAAATGCCAACGGTTCAGGCCATAAGTTTGCAATGCAATAAATAGAGAATAATACATATAACTTAATGGGATGATAGAGTAGAAAAAAGGCAGGTTTTTCCCATACATTTGAATGGATTAATTTTGAAACTAAAATTACCCTGTCAATAATGTGATTTTAATAGATTGGAATAAATATAATTATCGGGCTTCAACAGTAAGGTTATAAATTTTTAAACTTCTGTTTGTAATAAAACAACTTTTTTATAGGAATTCTGAATGCTCGAGCCACTTCATACCGTAGCAAATAAAAAGACTAATAAAATTTACCTACTTTTTAGTATTTTGTAGTGTAGACGATTTACAATATTGTTATTTATAAGTTCGTAGCAAAAATTTTATTTGCATATTTTTATGCAATAACAGCCTCCGATATCAGATTTGTCGCCCCGTAGAATCTGCGTCCGGGGGCAGCATACATAATATGTACGCTTTTAGAATCTGTATTCAGTTTATTTATCGACCTCTCTGGGGTCTATATACCGACCTCGTTGGGAACCTGTGCTCTAATTGTATCTAATAGTCTTTTTAAATCGACATTTTCTTCTTAAATTCCACATAAGTGTATTTTTATGTTTTCCAATATTGTATTCAATTTAAAATTCATTTCATCTATTTCAGTTACTATACTTGTACATTTTTCTAACAAAATGTTTATTTATTATATAGTAATATTATATAATGACAAAAACGCACTTTTTTATTTATGTTATAAGAACATTGGCTGGAGTAGTATCCCATTCCGTTTTATTATTTAATTATTTACAACCACTGTCTTTGGATTTATTTCATTTTTACTGAATTTATTACGTGTGCAAATTAATTCAGGGATATTTTTGTAGAAAATATTTTTTGACGGGAAAGTAGAATACATTTTAATGCTCAAAATGTCTTCCATTGTTTTGTACAATTTTGGTCTATACTGACGAATCCTTTGTCAAAAAAATATGACAACGTTGAGTCGATGAAGTCTTAATGCATTTATGGACCTCTTCCACTGTTTTAACATTTGTTCACATGTTCTATTCATCACATCTAAAGCTGAACAAATCATTCTCGCAGTTTCAGCATGATTTTTTTCAACTGGAATTCAAATATATATAATGCCTAATGTACTGATTTTCGAACGCCATCTTATTCACTACTGTTTTGTGAGGTTATGGTAACTACTTGACCAAGGTATATACTTTTTGAAATGTTAAGTTTGCCATTTCAAAATCCTAAAATGATGAGGAAATATTTTTAATTAAAACAGAATCACTTTTGATTCATTCTAAAGGTACAGAATTAATTTTTACATGTAGTGGGTAGACTATTACATAACCTGCAAATACTTAGCACATTCGCTGTCGATTTCTCCGGCTATGTGAACCTCAAGGATCAACACTTTTTATTTTGGAAAATGACAGAAAAAGGGCTATATTTTTATAGAAAAATATATTTTAGGATATTGGGAATAAAAAAAGCAAAAAAAATATATGGAACCGATTTGTTCCCCTGGCACATAGTATAAATATTCAATGCCAATGGCACCGATCGGTTTCAAACTATTTTTCTTATTTTTACACATATTTATTCAAAGAATTCACATAAAATAACAAAGTAAAAAGTATAATTAAAACAAGATGGGTGTAGTTTTCCTGCGGCCTACTGACGTACTGAATTTGTATTAGTGCTTGGTATCTGTCGGTACCACAGCCACTCCCACTAGTCATCCAATGGAACCGGTCGGTTCCATCGGCAGCGAATGTGTTAAATTAAAATGTTATGTCAATTAAAATGTCTTGTATCAGATTTAGTCATAAACTCATACGTTTTTCAGAAGTTATAATTAGAAACACATAATCCAGAAAAAAAAATTTTTTTTTCAATAATGTAAATTCTTTCGTTCAATACAGCCTTTCTCCCTCTACTAGTATTTTAATTCCGTTTTTGAAAGATGGTGTCTTCGATGCAGAATAGTCACTCATGTTGTTTTCGATGTCTACTTTTGAGATGAGTTTTTCACATTAGAGTTTGTTGAAATGAATGAAATAAGCTGTAATCAGGTGGAGCAATATTTGTTCTGTACGAAAAATGTGGCAAGATTTTTCAATTTAGTTTGGTTAGTTTGCGCCGTGTTGCCGTTGTTGTTTACTTTTTTATGATTAATTAAAAATCGTTTCGGCAGCATTTTTTTCAATTGAAATGCAATATGTATGTAATGCTTAATATGCTACTTTTCGAACGCCATCATGTTCACTACTGTTTTGTGAGTTTTGCCAACTGCTTAGCCAAGATATATAGTGTTTTTAAAAGTTAGATTAGGAATCCGAATCCTAAAACTACAAGAAAGTATTTTAATTTAAAATAGAGTAATGATTGATTCAGTATAAAGGCACTGAATTAATTTTTACATCTATTACACTATATATTCGTTGTACTGATTTGTCGTTTTGTGGTGTTTTTTTTTAAGATTATTTATCTAACTTAAAGTTTGCATACTTTTCTTCAGTTTGACTTAGAGTAACTATCAAAAATTTTTCATTCAGTTTTATTAGTAAATTAGAAACTTTATTTTTTTAATATGTTATACTTCTTTATTAATTCGTATTATTAAATCTCTTCTTTATTTATCCTCATATTACTTATTAACAATTTGTTTCATTTTGTACATTCTGATAAAAAAGTTAATTACAAAAACATACTTGAAATTATTTGTCAAATTAAAATTGATAAATAATTTTGATTAAATATAATTTAAATTATCTAACCTGTTTAATATAATAGTAAAAAAAGTATATAAAACGTTTCTGATTTAATATAAATAATTTCATCAAGACTAATGTTTTTCTCTATAAATATAAATAAAAAAAAATCTCGTCTGGAGTTTTTTCTTTTTTTGTAAAATTAAAACGAAACAATATTAAATAAATCATCCGATGGATGAAATACACACACCCCTGATATAAACAAACAAATTTATTTCACTTTTAAAAATAGCTCAGTAACGAAAACCAATACAATAATCAAAAAATCATAGTCATATAAAACAAACAGGTGTGTTTGATAATAGCTACGTTGCGGTTTTCCAATCTTCATCGCGCATCAATCAAATAATAGTGCCGCACACCCGTAGCACTATTTCAAAATCGAATTTCACTTACGTCATAGATACTTTATTTATAACGCGTTAAATTCACACTGATCGATATTTGTGCAAGCTCTTCGTGTGGTTTACACTGAACGCGACAACTTTGACATAAGGATGCTTTCAAATTGATTAGGATACGAGCAATTAGCACGTTTTATGCATTACCAATGTAATTTAGTTGATTAGAGTGCGTTTTCATACAACTTATACACCATTTTAGTGATAATGTTTATCGAAAAGAGATGTGTTAACGACTATGTTTACTACCTGAACACGGAGGGGTCATTCATGCTAACTTAATCGAATTTAAATATAACAGCCCGTTCTGAAATCGCATTGATGTTAGCTTCATTTTGTACACATGTTTAATAATCACTAAATTATATTTTTTTTTATTATACAAAGCTAATCTGAAACACGACCGTAATCAAATGGATATATAATACAAAGAACTAACGATTTGCTTTGGGTTTAACTTTGAACCCCAGCGACATATTGATTTTTATTACAAAAAATTGTATTGAAGTTTCTTTTAGTTAAAATCTGAACTTAAAAACTCTATAAAATAATTTATATAATATACACGCATCGTAGGATTTATACAGGAGCATCATGAGCCACTACCCAGGGCGGCAAATTTTTAAGGGGTGGCCAATTTTGATGGGTGACAAATTTTGAAAAGCTGGAATTTTTATTTTCAATCATAATTTCGATTTACAGGTAGCTCGAATGTGAAATGGAAAATTAAATCTAAAAATTTTTATAGTTGAAATTTTGTTTTTGAAATTTTTGTAATGGAACTTCATAGTTTGCATTTGTTAAATAAATCAAATGAATGGAAAATTTTACAATTTTTTTACTGGTCATTAAGTTTTTTTCTATTCGAATGTTCTCAAAATTACAAACAGTCACGGATTTCTCTTAATTCAATTGAACAAAATGGTGGGGAGGGCATTTGATTGGTAAACCAAGGGTGGCACCTAGTGTAAATCCGGCCCTGTATACTCGACACCTTCCCGGACAATTAGAAATAGTTTTTCAATTTTTTTACAACATTTGAAATCGACAGTTTTGATTAGTATAATGGTTATCATAATATAGTTTTGGCACTAGAATTAGTCATTTTTAATAAATTACTTTTTTCTCCATAAACCAGGAAAAAGTTTCAATAAATGATTAATATTTATTAATTTTGATTGTTGCTTATTTGCATTTCTATGGTGATGCCATCATCCTCAAGTCAGCAAGATAAAATGGAATCACCACCTACATACATATCAATCAAAGATATTCAATTACTGAACATTTTTAATCCCATTTTTTTCGTAGTCCGTGTGGTGAGTGAAATACTCATTTGTGAAAATATGCTATTTATTTTTGTATATAATCTTTTACAGTTCTATGTTCTACACATTGTTTTTTGTAAAAATACAATGAATTCATATTTTTCTACCTAGTACCGAACTTTTTTCCATAGTAGATTTTTAATGCTGTAAGAATATTCTTATTATCTTTTTTCTATATGTTTATCTTAAAGATAACAAAAATACACTAAAATTGTCTCTGTTTTGGTATTCACAAGTGTAAATGTATATCAATCCTTGAACATCATCAACTCTTTTGTTTTAAAACCATGTACTTCCATGTTCTTTTCCATCAGTTTCTTTTTGATCTTTCATGTTTCTTTCAAACTGATAAAATCCTTTTCCAGATTTTGTAGCAATATTTGTCCTCTTATTCAAGTGACTTATTCAAACCAAACTAAAATTTTATTTTCTATAGTGTTTACTTAACTGATGGACTCGATTATTAGGTCCTTTTTTGATTTGAAAATTTGATAAATAATTAAGAATCAATTAAACAACATTTTTGACCTGAACCATTTTTGTAGTTTGTAACAAGAGTGAAAAATTCATCTATGAAAATCACTTCTATCTGCTGTAAATCTATCACGGCTGTACAAATTTATATAAAAATGCGGATATCTATAACACAATAATAATGCTGATTGATAGCTGGAATGATTACCTTTTTAATAGTGTATGACACATGTCATTTAGAAATGAAATGGCGGAAATGATCTGGAAAATTTACAAAACAGATAAACACTGAAATTTTATAGTTATAAAAAGAATGTGTGTGTGCGTGTGTATATATATATATACGAGTATATATGCAAATATTGACACTGATGATCACGCAATATTTAAAAATATATTTTAATTAAATACTATTAACGATAACGTCCGTTTTGACAATTGATACTTTACCGGAACGTTAATTGATTTATAACATTTCTACTCTAAATAATTTTAATAATATACACACGTCAAAAATAACATGTGGTTTCGTAACCTGTCAGGAGATAACAATAAACATCGAAATAAGTGTTATTTGAATGACAGAGAAAATGTATGGAATTAATTTAAATGTCTTAAACTGGGGCCGCCATTTTCAGCAAGTCATTTGTAAAATTAATCGTTCTATATTCATTTTAATATTGAGTTAAGAAATATGCTTATATAACACTGAAACAATTATATAACGGTTGATAGAGAAAAGTGTTCATACATAAAGAAGCGTATATAGGCGATTCAATTTAGGCTTCCACATGAAAGTATTGAAAAAATTGTAAAATTTTTATAAGAATGTTATTTTTTATTCAGTATTTTAGTTCAATTGTATTTTAGTATTGAATTAAATTACTATATAAAAAATAACATGATTTTTTTTAATAATTTCATGTGGAAGCCTAAATTGAATCACTAATATAAGAAATTATATATATATATATATATATATATATATATATATATATATATATATTTGTGTGTGTGAATTTATCTTAATAAAGAAATAATAGGGGATATATTTATTTTTTCTGAATTAATTCAGAATTTATCTTCTGTAATATTTCTATTTAATAAATGATTAAAAATTATTGTAATTGATGTAAAATAAAAGTTATTTATATTTTTTCATATATAATTGGTACAAGGAAATAAATTTTAATTATAACTTGTTAACATAACCTCAGAAATATGCAATATAAAACGTGGTATGCCCATATGTTTCAAATCACTGTTGTAATAAAAATAGAAATGACAGTATAGAGTTGACGCTGTGTATAAATTACTTCTTCAAAAATAATTTTTTTTGTGTTCCACAAACCACAATTTTTTCTAATTAAAAATATTCAATAAATCATTATTGATTGTTTTTGATTGTTAATTATCAATATTGTATTATAAGATTTTTTTATTATTAAAAGGAAATATTATGTTCTGTAAAGAAAAAAATGGATATGTAAATTAAAGCATAATATTAATTTTTAATAGTAAATTATACTTTTTTATTTTAAGTATTTAAATTGATGTATATTTTTTCAATCCAAGGTTTGACTTTTCAAGTAAATTGTACTGATTTTTATTTCATTAAAAAAAAAAACAAATAAATTTCGAATTAAATAGGAAACCAAATATAATCTCACCCTTTTAATTCTCTAATATCCAATTGGTAGATAAAACCGTCATCAATTTTTATTTAAATTCGAATTCAGTCCAATATCTCTTTTCAATGGATTTTCAATACATTTTCTTTAATCCTGCCTATTGATTGGAGTTTTTCTGACCGTTTTGATATTTTTCGATTCTTAGTTCATAACTTAAGTTATGTATTTATTTTTTTACTTTCTGGTAATATATCTGACCCGTTTAAAATTCATTCCTATTGTTGTTATATCTAACTTCCATTTGTTTTCAAATAAATTCTACTTGGTTGTTTCGTTTTGTAATTCTTAACATTCTTTTTTTTTATTTTTCTCTACATCGTTTAAAATCACTAAATATTTTCATGTTTAAATCTAGAGATAAAATATACTGGTCAGATATTTTTCTCTTGAATAATGTAAACTCTCTGATTTAAATATTAAATTATTTAATATAAATGCAAATCAGTTAATTTTTATTTAATTTGAATCAATTTAATTTTTTATTCTCCGGGTAAATTCTTCATTAAATTATCAATTCTCGATAATATGTTGATCCATATATATATATATATATATATATATATATATGTGTGTGTGTGTGTGTGTATGTGTAAGTAATTGTATGTATATTCTAAAAAAATACGTAGAAAGTATCACAACGAAATCCTGTACTTAATTTTTTATGGATCAGTATTAATATAACTAATTGCTAAATGATCAACGCAAACACTGTAGTCATCCGTGGGAATAATTCGCTCAGTGCGATTACTGCCAGCTTATAAGGAATTAGATGTGTTTTTCCCAACTGCATTTAGTATCGTTAAAACCCCACACTTACTAAAATTACACTCTGCTCGGAATTGAAAACTCATTACGGAAAATAATTTGTTAAGTAAGTATTTTATATAGAGATGTTCTAGGTAAATCTATTTTATATTTGCTAGATATATTTTTAATTAAAATGAATTGTAGAATGGAAATTGTAGGTTGTGTATTATATTGCATATATATATATATATATATATATATATATATATATATATATATATATATATATATATATATATTTATATTGTCATAGTCATCGTACTGAACATAAATACAACTAATTCACAGTTATAATCAGCAAATATTCACATGGATATTAATTCATCCTCATTACTATAGAAATATTCACATTTATAAGAAGCTCATATTATTTATTATACTAATCGAATTTTACATTCTTTCAGAATTTTTAATTTTTTCATTTGAATTTTATATTCTTGCTTAATTGGTAATTCCATTTCCTATAATAGGATGAAGATAGCTGATATTTTCATTTCTGATATGCACATTTCCCACTCCCTTTTACCCCTTAAACCCTGTTTTTATTAGTGTAATTTTATTTAGAATCACATTTTCTTTTTTCAAGTAAATATTTTTTTGGTATTTTTAATTACAGTGAAGTTTGTAAATGATTCGAAATTTTAAGAAACCCAGTATATGAAAAAGTAATTCATTGAATTAAAAGAATAAGACTCAATAATTACAGAATAGTCGCAAACCAATGCGTTAATAACTAATAAAATATTAATTGAAAATATTCTCAGTGGTTCGGCCAACGATACCTTTTAATTTCAGAATCCGTGTGCTACGGTAAGCCAGCGATAATCGAAACAACACCGTGTTGACACAAGCGCACAATGTTGTCCCGAATTCCTGCGACACGGATTTTTAGTTATTAATTATTTAAAGCATTGTTATTAAAACCAACAAACTTGTGCTTTTCAGAAGAATTTCGGTCGAAACTCCATTGCGCATTTCATGCCAGAACAAACACCTTGCCAATAAGTGCTTGCTCAAGAAAATAAATTTGACAAAGAAGTATCTTCAGTTCCAATTACACGAGTAAATATTTTCGTTTTATTTCACGTTTGTTTGTAATGCGTATAATTGAATCTCTGTCGTATTTCAATCTTCATATTTCTTAGAAAATACGAAATCCTCGTCTGCCTTTTTTTTTCTTATTCGCCAATTTCGGGCAAGTAAAATCGTCTTGTTTGTTGTTTTTCGTGTTTAATATATATATTTTATTTGTAATTAAAACGAAATCCTTCATATAAGAACACGTTATATTGGTTTTGACATAAATACTTATACACACACGTGTGTCTATATATATATATATATATATATATATATATATATATATATATATATATATATATATATATATATATATATATATATATATATATATATATATATTGTATAATTGCTAACAGGGACTCAAACGATGATAAAAAATTTTATTTTGTATAAAAATTATGACTGTATACAGTGGCAATAAATTCTTGTACATATTTCAATAATTATTGAATTTAAATGCTTTTGAAATGAAACTTCTTTAGCCGCGTTGAGAGTAAGTTTTCAAGGCTGAGATGGAAAGAGATACGGAAGTTGTTACGATGTGGTAGGGGGTGAGTTGAGGGTGAGAGTGGGGGTGTTGATGACTGATACCAACCAATCAGAGAACGAATAATAGTCACGGAAACGGCATCACTGTTTCATTTTTATAATATGGAAAGAAAGAAATTTTATTCGACAAATTATTTTGCTTCATAAATTCTAAAGTAAAACTAAATCATTTCTTTTCGTTTACTAGTGTGTTTTTTCAAACTCGTTCATTAAAAAGATATTTTTGTTTCAAAACATGTTTTTAAGTACATTTCTGATTTCTTTTGGAATTTGATACATTTTTGAATTGTCAATTATTTTATTAATCGCCATTTTTCTCTCTTAGAAAAATCTGTAAATATATATTTGCTTTATTTATTAATAAACTGTATTTCATCAGTCCCTTCTACTGGTTGGAGACTTTTTTAAAAAACGTAAAAAAAACCTCTTAGTACCATTATAAAAATATCTTATAAAAATAGTTTATGAATATGATATAAAAAACACTCCAATGTAATTAAACTTGAATCGCGAACGACACACAGGTGTGTCTCTTGTTGACTTATTTCACATGCGAATGTCACACTGGTGTGTCGTGATGTTTTTTCAATGAAAATAAAATTACGTCTATATTGAATGATTGGTGTTTAGAGGGACTTATTTTAATGATTTATAATACTTTAATTATTTTATGAAATTGTTATACTTCCATAATAGTTCAATAAATATAAACATATATTTTTATTTCATAGTTAATGGTTTTAATTTATTATCAACTCATACGTTAAATTAATAAATCATTAATTATATCAGAGATATTTTTACATGAGTTTTACTTCGCCAATTACATCGTAAAAACGTCTTTTGTTATTATTTTTTGTAATAGCGGACTGTGAGGCTATTATTTTGTCAAGAATATAATTTTATTCCTCCACAATAAAAAGATGAATTTTGTACCTTCGAAAGAACGTATACGCCATTGTATGGCGTTCAGGATTTAACGCAATGATAGCAACGGCAAAAAATTGCAATATTTATGGAGGTTATGTTGAAGGTTAATAAGTCTCACTGTTGGTTTAGAAAATTTACTGCAAATGATGTTGACTAGTCTGATAATCTTCAAAGTGGACGATCTGTCGTGTTCGGTAATGACGTCTTAAAATCGTTACTGGAATCTGATCCACAATTAAACATACATGAATTATTATGTAGATTTGGTTCCATATGGTCAACTGTATAAAAAAAACCGGCATGAAATTGTAAAAATTATTAATAAACAAGGAATATAGGTCCCACATCGAATATTTGATTCGAAAAAGAATCAATGATGAACAGTTTGCCCTTCATTACTGACAAGATTACATTATGATTCTATTTTAACTAGAATTGTCATTGGAAATGAGAAACTGGTCATTTATTTGAATGTTAAACTCTCTAAGCAATGGATTTCTGTGAATGAAAAACCAAAACCAACTCCTAAACCAAGCATGTCTTTACAAAAGGGGCTATTGTGTATTTGGTGGGATTAAATAGGCATTATTCATTACGAGTTGCTAAAGTCCGGAGAAACAATTACCGCTGAATCATATTGGTACCAACTGCAATGTCTGCATGAGGAATTGTTGAAAAAGAGACTTGATTTAGTCAACAGAAAAAGCGTCCTTGTTTAACACGATAATTCCAGCTCACATCTGGCAAGGATCACATCAGAAAAAAATAGGCAGCTAGAATGGAAAGTTCTACCACACCCATAATACTTTCCAGATATTGTTTCACCTGATTGTTATCTGTTCTGATCGCAAAAGCACTCTTTATGCAAATAAAAATTTTAACTCTGTGATTGTTGTCCGAAACCATTTAGAGTTTTATGTCACTTCACTGTCACTGACTTTCTTCAGAAACGGGATTAATAATTTACATAAAAGATGGAAAAATCTCCTTAATAAGGACAGAAATTTATAACTGATTAAGTAATAAAAACCTCTTTAAGACTTAACTTTATCTTTTTATATAAATATAAATGAGTACGCAGCCCTAATATATATATATATATATATATATATATATATATATATATATATATATATATATATATATATATATAACCAAAACATTTTATGTTATTGATATTAGATAAAGAATCATCAGAATAGTTATGAACTAATCATCCATATGTACAAGAAAACTAGTTAGATGATTAATAAACCACACTGCCTTATCTTGTATTTATTATTAACCCTTTCGCTGCAGCGAAATCTAATCCAGAGCGCGCATGGCATACAGTAGACATTTACTCAAAGAGAGAATTGGAAATGTAGTAGAGCTGATAGACTTGGATTTGTATTCAATTAGGCGTCAACAGTACCATCTCGACAATGTCAATTGAGCGCCTACAGCAGTCAAAAGGTTAATAACTTCTTGTTATGTAAAATTAAATTTATTAACAATATCTATAATTTTTCCATGAAACGAAGATTAATGAAAATAAGGACGATATGCTCGCAGTATAAAAATAATTTAACGCTATTTTTCAAAATTCAATTCAATTATTTTGGTATATTATTCCGTCGTCTTCTTTTTCATGATAAATTCCTCAGGTTTTTCTTATAAAATTTTGAAAAGAAGAAAAAAAAATATTCAAACAAAAAAATTATTAATTATTCAATCCCTTCTTTTCTTTTTGCGCCACCCTGTATTATAAACATGATGTGTAAATACACATACCCTAAAACATGATGTGTATATACAGTAAAAAAATGGTTACTATTAAACATGTATGATCAAAATTAGAAAGGGAAATACGATATCATAATGTTTCAACAAAAAGGACTTGTTAGTCAAATAGAACAAGATCCATTCGGAGTACACCCACAAATTGATAGAATCCATGCCAAAACGACTGACTGATGATCTTAAATGAGACGATATCTAAAAAATATTAAATTAATAAAACGATTATAAAAAATAGAAAATAGTCATATTATTGTATTAATTTTCAAATTTTTACATACTAACTTGTGGAATGAATTTAGTAGATATTTTTATCATTATCTTGTTTCTTTGGTGCGTATTAAAGTTTTTAATTCTTATTTTTGTAATTATGAACTAAGATGTTGAGTTTGCAAAAAGTAATTCTATTTTCTAAATCAGTACTCATTTTTGGAAGCTCTTAATTTTTATTAAATATAACATGAAATAGGTTTAGCTATAAGTGAATGTATAACTTTTATTGCATTTTCTACTATTTTTCAGAAATACATTTGAATAAGTGTTTTCAAGAATAGTTGTAACACATCGACTGCCATGGCTATTATTTCTGATATCCAGTGGTGTCTCCATGGGGGCTATGGCTATCAAATGTGATAGCAACGTATTTTCACCTCACAGGTCATATCTATCAAAAATGATATCTGTTACGTAGATACTTTTATGTTGAAAAAAAAACACAAATTATAAGAAAATGTATGTAGGCCTCTTGAAACATTTGAATATTTACAAAATTGACCGAGCAGTCAATGTGTTAAAACAGAATATTTAGTCAGTGATTTATACAAAAGTGAATATATAAATATTTATTGCTTATATTAATTCACTGACACGCACTATATATACGAATATATATATATATATATATATATATATGGTCTTAAACATTGGTGTATGTTAACGAATAAATTGAAAATAAAATGCATAAATCTGTCAGACAGTAAACAAAGCAAATTTAAAAAAAAAACGCCTAACGGAGATTTACTGCAGCTGTACATTCCAGATAAGTCTTTCAATATTTTTATCTCCCGGCGGATGTCGACATTAGACAAGCTTTAACTTGCTCTTACAAGTCTTAGTAAGATCAATGAACATCCGACCACGCATGCTGTCTATTGTTGATAAACAGTTGTTTTTAGATTGTCATGTACCGAACTACTCGTACAGCACTTACTCCACTCGCCTTCTGTACAATAGTCATTCACAATCTTGCAATTTAAACAGTGAAACGAATTTACAGAGTGCAGGTTTTGACACGATTATCGTCCTTGAAGATACATGACCATTCTATTTTGCGTTTACTTTGTGCGAAAAAAATCTGTTTGATAAAAAGAGACAAATAACAGTCTCCAGATAACTGGAAACGCGATGTAAGATAAATTGTGCGGAGGTTTTAACATCGATTGTGTTCGAACATTAGAAAATGGAAAGCAGGTCACCGTGAGGTCAATTTAATTTCAGAGATATACAGATTGCACCGTCTCCCGATGATCTATCAAGCGGGATTACGTCACTGATGCGATTCTCTATATCTGCGTGGATTTATACTAATACAATAAATATATAGAGAGTGGTCTAAAATGTTTATAATTATGCCATTTAGAAACACAAAATATAATTAAGTGATAAGTACGTACGTGCAAGAAATAGTTTAATTCTTAATCAAAACACAGAACGGAAAAGTTTGAATTTTTCACTTTTGAGCATTTTTTGATCAAAAATGTACTGTAATTAAATATTGATCATTTTTGACTCTTGCTTATATACATTTTAATAATAATTCCATCAATCTCATATGTTGAAGATGCCAAGAGAAGAATGAGAACAGACTTTTTTCTGTCTTAGTATTCCAAGGTGGAGGGTATCAACAACAAAAAAAACGCATACGAAACAATCAAAAATGTTCCAATTATTAAATATGGATAATTTTTATTTTTTGCTTATTTACATTTTAATAATAATTCCAGCATTCTCATAGAGTTTAAATCATATCAATAATAAATGTAAAAAGTCGTTTCTCTTGAAAATGCAAGGTAGTCTTATTTCTTCGACCGACATAGTTTATGCGTGTGTGTGTAAATGCTCTTGTGTACACATATATGCATGTATATTTGTGTTATACATATATATATATATATATATATATATATATATATATATATATATATATATATATTATACATACACATATACGTATTCATACACATAAAGTATGTGTGAGTCTAATATATTGACCAAAAATGTTCAGTAACTGGTTATTGATCATTTTGATTGTCGATTATGCGCATTTCGATGCAGTCATCCTCAGGGCGCTAATATAAGGTCTTCACTTATTAATCTTTCTGCTTATTATCTTGTAGAGAATCTTACTATTCAAATATATCAATGTTATGTATTTTGAAGCATTTATTAATAACTATATTTAGATTCGATATTTTCGGCTAAATTTTTTTTACCGATATCGTTTAATTTTTGACAAGGAAAATTTATTGCTGATCTCTTTCATATTAAATATATTTCGTTTCATAGATGTTTTTAGTTTACTAGGTCATCTGTCTGTTTCGCAATTCTGAGCTGCACAAAAAAAATCATTTTGTATTTTTATTAACGACATATTCGCTTTAGTTTGATGAGAGTCAATCACTATTGACGATCATTTTACTAGTCGTTAGAGAAATCTATTTTTTCCAACAGAATGACAGTTCGATGAATTTCAATGAGAGATGCTTATTTGTTCGGGAAACAAATGAACATCGTTGACAGTTTTAATACTAATTGTATACTGACTTTTTATTACTGTATAATGAAAAAATAAAGAATCTAATTTTCGTTCCGAATTAATGTAATATATTAATTGAATTATGATTAAATTTCCTGTAGACATGTTATTTTCAACACAGAGTTTTTTTTAATAAAAGAAACACTTGTATAATAAACAATTGTTTTAATTTACGGCATGTATTATAGATTTTTTATACCTTGTTAAATTGTGATCAGTGCTAAATGTTAATTAAAGGTATGGTGTGTTTTTTGTAATTTATATAATTGGGAAAATCGTTAAACATTATATTCGCTTGTAAGAAGCAAATCAATGTGTGTGAAACGTGGAAAATTTCAAGTATAAACTTCCATTTCCATATGAAATCTTTCAGTAATTAACTTTCTATTTTTATTCACAACATTTTTCTATAAATTTGATTGCTCAAATTTTCGATTTCCCTTTTTTATTGTTTTTTTTTCATAAAAGTTTTCTTTGTTCTTTTAAAACATTTATTGTTGATAATGTAATTAATTTCTGTACATAACCGCTAAAATATCATAATATTAATGCGCCTTTTCAAGTTTTACAAGTAAAATAGTATAATGGATAGAAGAATTTTCGAATAGTACAAGTATATGGAGACCAGTGTAAGGTACAGGAAAATCTTCTACCTTAGCGCTTTGAAGACAATGAGGTCACCATTTAAATACACATTAACACTTAAAATGTACAATTATTAATTATGCAAAATTTTTAATTCGAATTTTAAAATTGACTTATAAGCTAGTGAAAAATTCATTTGTGTGCAAGTAAATTTAGCCACAGTGATAAAAACTATTAATGTGAGATATCATATTGATTTTTATTCACTACAACTGCCCTTTTTCAGTTATATTGATGTTGACATATTTGAATCTTAGAATTTTAATTTATTTTTTTCTTTTATTTTATTATCTCAATCTCGTAACTATCTGATTAATAGATCGACTTTAGAATTGTTTACTTCAAGTACATTTAAGTGAAATAATTTTGGAAAAAGTGATTTGAATTTTATTTTAAGAATCACATTTTATAGATACAAACGTATTATTTAAAAATAATAATGGTTTATAAAACGTATTATCTACTACCTATATTATATATATATATATATATATAAAATGTATGTGTATGTATATATATATATATAATGTGTGTGTGTGTGTGTATATATATATATATATATATATATATATATATATATATAAACGAGGCTAGAGTGATAGATAGCCGTTTTTGACAAGGCAACACGGTTTTTTGAGTAAATTATTTTTTATTTTTCAAGGTAGTCACCTTTTAACCAGATGTACTTAGCCCAACGCATTTCCAGTTTTGCATCCCTTCCGAATAGTACGATTTATCGTACTCCATGAAATAAACATTTTCAGGAGCGATAACTTTCGAATTTGATGCAAATCTTTTGCATCCGAGCCGTTTTTCAAATTTGGAAACAGGGAAGTCACACGGGTGTCAAATAGTGGATGTGGAAATAATTCATAGTGCAGTTCATGCTATTTAACCATCGCAGTTGTTGATTTGTGTGCCGCTGCATTGTCCTGATGGAAGAGCACTTTTTTTCCTAATGACGTTTTTTCTTGATTTTATCATTCAGCTGGTCCAATAATAATGCATAGTAGGCTTCTGTTACTGTTTTTCCTTTTGTAAGATAGGTGATTAGCAGTATTCCATGAGTATCCCAGAAAACAGTCGCCATAACCTTTCCAGCTGATACAATGACTTTTACCTTCTTTGGTGCACGTTTGCCAGGAGAAGTCCATTGTTTTGGCTGCTCTTTTTGTTTAGGTGTATGGTGATGGATCAATGTTTCATCAACGGTTATGTATCGAAGCAAAAATTCATGTCGATTTCGTCTAATCACTGACCGATACTGAATTTTTTCTATAATTAAAAAAGGGCAATAGTTGTTTATTTTGATTGACTGTCGAAACTAAGCTAATTAACATATTACTACTCAATGTATTCAATTTTTGACAACAGTAGTTTGAAAGATCATATGGTGTGAAAAGATATTGCAGTTTAATATCAGTGGTGCCATCTCTTGTCAAACACGGGTAATTATCACTTGTATGTATGTATGTATGTATGTGTATATATATATATATATATATATATATATATATATATATATATATATATGTAATATGTATATATGTGTGTGGATTGTGTATAGTTGAAAACATCACAGCAAGTGTAAATAAAATTAGGTCGAAAGCGTATTAAACCATGTACATACAAGGTTTCGTACATGTAACAAACACTATGCACATATTATCTGAAAGCCGTACGATATCTAGGTTGCAAACTAGAATAAAAAAGAAAAGATGTGAACGCGAAACAAAAACTTAATCTCAAACGTATACGAGAATAACACCGACACTAAAGTTGTCGTAAACGCCAACACACAATCTGTTACAATGTTCGCAGACGCAGAAAACAAAAAGATTGCAAGAAATGATAACAAAGTCGTTTCGAGAACCAGAGTAACTGCAGAGTGATTAGGTGGAAGTTGTTAACGTGATACCGTGCTATATTACAAGTTTAATTTTTTCGAGGTTATAGTAACATTGACCCGACAGACAGCTGCTTGTCTGTACCGTTGGATCTATATATAATCTCTTACGGCTAATATGTATTATATATATATATATATATATATATATATATATATATATATATATATATATATATAAACAGGTATAAACAGTTTAATTTACTCGAATGCTCTTCAGATAAATCTCAGTAGAACGCATGACTTGATTACAGTTTTTTTTTTAAGTTTATAATTGTTGTTATTCCCTTGACAGGATTTTTTTTAAAGAAATACAAATTAGATTATAGTATTATTGAATTAAACTTCTTTAAATGTATAACTTTATATATTGAAGAAAGAGTACTGTCTTTCAATAATACTTATTCTATTAAATAAACATTTTTACTACCTTTTCAATTTGTTAACATAAATAAATTATCAGTTTTGAACAGTTATTCTTTAGTGTATTAGGTTATTTAGATATGCATATGTATATATATGTATATATATATATATATATATATATATATATATATATATATATATATATACAATCAATTGTAAAGGTAATTTTACATTTTTTTCATTATTAAGTATGGTTTCATCTGTTTGTAAAGTAATTGGTATGTAAACACTTTCATTGGCAGAAAAAGTTAAATCAATACAAAAATAAATTATTTATTTGAGACAGAAAACGAGATTAGATTTTCAAAGAAATATTAAATCTCCATCTCGATTATCATCACAAAATGTTTTCTTTTTAAATAGTTATCGTTGTATTTTGTAAATACTCTAACACAGTGGTGACAAACTCATATATGAACATGGGTCACCAAATTCAGTTTGAGACAAAAAAGTCACCCAAAAAAATTCTCAAATTTAAAACACCACTTAAAAACGATCGTGCGTTGCTCGAACGACAACCGTGCCTGTTCTATTTTCATTGACTATCCTGCAGGCCGCATGGTGACCCTAGCATTAATATGATTAACGACATTTTTTGAGAGGACATCATACTACACATTGCCGCCATAATTCGATTCAACAATGAAGAAAGTTCATAGACAACTTCTATAAAAGTGTGTGTACATTTGTTTGCGCCTCTCATATATATATATATATATATATATATATATATATATATATATATATATATATATATATATATATGCTCTCGTATATGCGTATAGATATATAAAAATATTTCCACACCTGAATTTATTTTTAAAAGTGCACAACGGTGTATAATTACATAAACAGAAAACTAACACCGTTTAAAATACATTATACTAACCGAGGCGATCACATTATATGAACTTTAACAGCTTAACGGTGTACAGGCAACAATTTCTGTCTGCACATCTCTGTTGCTGCGCCTCACACCCGTCGCATCAAATATGAACCACATGTGATATAAAAACACACTTAGGTATATACACATCTGAATGCATAAAAAAGGCGTAAGGTAAATAGCCAAGGGATTTGAAGGGACATTCCACGGCTTACTTTTATTGACTGTGGGGATAACGAGAAAATTTTATTTCTTTCACATGGCGAGACATGGCGAACTCGCCGGGACGCTACAACAGTATACGTTTTTCAATACATCTTCGTTTCAATGATATTGTTCGATGTTCTGGTTGAATTTCAAATAAGATTCGTCGAACGGCACAACTGATTTCTAGTCAATTTTTTTTATCGTACAAGCAAATCTAATAAACGGACAGAATATTTTAAAATAGATGCTGTATACACACCGAACGAATTTTTTAACATAAACAGGCTGTGTATGTGAATGTATATTTATTTTTACACAACTGATATATATATATAATACACCTTTTTTAATATTATATATTAGACAAACTGTTTAGGATTTTTGCATTCTTGAATGTACATTTAGCCATTTAATTAAAAATGAAAAACAATTTTTGAATATACTTTTACCCTAGGAAATAAAAAAAAAATAAAATAATCTAATATTTTAATTAGTAATGAAAATCTGTGAGATCAAAACAATATCTTCCTTCACATCGAATACTATTTTATTGTATTAGATTGGTAGGAAAATGTGGGTACTGTTAAGGAACGTATGATGCAATGGTGGTTCCAAAAATTTCGTACTGGGGACGAGAGCCATGAAAAAGAATGTCGTGGGCGTTCTTCTTCAATTCATAACTACCAACTGAAGGTGTTATTTGAATCAAAACCACGTACAACAGTTCGAGAGCTTGTACAAAAGCTAGGGGTTAGTCATCCAACAGTTCTTGATGACTTAAAACAACTAGGAAATTCAAAAAAAGCCTAAAATATTTATGAATTTGAAGGTCATAAACCGTAATTATTTTTCTACCAACGTAATATTTTATTGTTTTCAACATTTATTTTCTTATTTATTTTATAAACCTATTTTGGTTTTGTCTGTAGTAGTAATCATAATATTCAGATTTATCAAGTATAAAATATTTAAAACACAATAAAAAATAATTGTACTCTTTATAAATCCGCCGTCTTTGGTTATTGGAACTTCGTTTTATTTTCTGTTCTAAATTTTTATCTGTTCTAAACATTACAAAAAACTTAACGTTGTTTATGATATTTAAAAATACTGTATGTAAAAGTTAATTCGGTGCCTTTAGATTGAATCAATCATAATTCTGTTTCAATTTAAAATATTTTCTTATCGTTTGAAGATTTTAAAGTTCCAACTTTAACATTTCAAAACATTAAATATATTGGCCAAGTAGTTACTATAACCTCACAAAACAGTAGTGAATACAATGGCGTCCGAACAGTAGTACATTAGGCATTGCATACTTTTCACATTCGAGTGGAAAAAATTGCTCTTGAAGCCACGAGAATGATTGGTTCAACTTTGGAGGAAGATGTTATGATGCATAAAACATGCAAAAATACTTAAATAGTGAAAAAAATCCAAAAATGTATTACAACTACATATACTCAAAGCCGATATTTTTTTCGACAAGGAATTCGTCAGTTACCCCACAGGTGGAGCAAACTTATACAAAATATTGAGGGATATTTCGAGGATTGAAACGTATTTAATTTTTTTATAAATATTCATTTTATATATATATATATAAAGGTATCGAGTTAATTTGTACATATATATATATATATATATATATATATATATATATATATATATATATATATATATATATATATGGCATAAAATTGTCTCCAAGTACGATTTTAGTCCATTTTAAATCAAAGTATATGAATTGTATTGCAGATCCTGAAAAACAATGTACTACGCCTCATCATCAACGTATCTTACTTCGTCAGAAACAACACTGCATAATGACCTCTGGATCCCTACAATCCACGAGTATGTACGTTGTCAAGCTTGTATGGTAGAACCGAGGAAACTAGGAGTACTCCTCCAAGCGGCCTAAACTACTGGCTGTGGGAGTGCTAGCCAACGGTAAAGGGAGGGTCGTGGGTGGCGGGCCTCACCTGTGCCTCGATCCGACCGCCCGTAGAACGCTGAGTTTTTATTCTATTAAATCAAGCTCAAACAGTGCTTCCTCTCCCACTTGCAGGACGAGCACCCATATCGAGCTCCCGTAAAATGGTCTCGTACCACGCACTAGAACCAGTAACATGCTTCTCAAAGCGCTAGCACAACCCAACGATGTCAGTTATTATGATACCATTATCATAAATTTTCTTGTAACTTTGGGCGTCATCGTTAATAATAATACAAAATCTCGACTCGTTTTTTGGTCATTGCCTACAATATTTTGTACAATTTTTTATCCATTTTTTGAAATTTTACGGAATAGTTATATATATATATATATATATATATATATATATATATATATATATATACATACATAGATAGATAGGTAGATAATAATTCGATAATAAAAATATGAACTTTCTTCATTTCTATTAATAAAAATAAAACACTGTACTGTTCAAACAAAGAAGAATTTATTCGTTTAGAGAAATGGGTTTTTTATTTCATTTATTGACATCTTGTTTGAAAATAATTATAGAGGTGTTCTTTTCTGTGTTCCATTCGTTAATTGATCGAAAAAGGAATTATTTTTATTGACTGTTTGATGATGTGTTAAAATAATTAACAAAATTTGTTTTCACTATATTTACAACAATTTCAATGCACGTCTCTTTAAAATATGTGTATTGAGTTCGGGACTGGTACGAACCCGCGTTCTATACCTCTAATTCTCCTTTCCAATGGTCTCCCACATTCCTGATATACAAAATGGGTTCAAATACCATCCAAAATCGTCTAGCGATTCATGAATCATGGGCCCCCTCAAACACTCAGCGTGCAAATTCACAGTGCCCCCTAGAGAGCAGTATAGTGGTTCAATCAGTATGTGTGTTGTGTAAATAAAATAAAAACTTCTTTCACCCCTATAAATTGTAATGAAAGTTATAAAACGACATTTATTGCGAATTGGCACGAACTTTTCATACAATCCAATAAAATGCATATTCTCTATAAATTCCAAACTTTAATTTTTATGTATGATTTAATGTGTATAAAATACAATAGTCTATAATTAATTAGCTAAGTATAGGTTGAGTTTTTTTTTATTCTGTACATATTTTTTGAATCGCGTTGTATATATGTTCGTGCACTGAGCGTCGGTTTATTTTGTTATTAATAAAAATAGAAGTATGTGTCAGTTACATAGTTTTCACGATGTTATATTTCAGTTTCGCACGCAATACGGATTACGATTATAAATAATAAGTAGATTTTTGTATTGATATCAGTTAATAGAATAAAAACTCACGATATCAAATGTATTATTTTTAAACATTGGTAAGAATTTGAACGAAACATTTTCAAATGGTGCTGTACAGTTGTGTGAAGCATAAAGACACTAATGATGAAATATTGAGAAACATATGCGCTGTTTTGGTATAAACTATGTTTGTATATTATACATGATCCGTGAAATTAATACTAATTTAAATAAAAGTGAAATTTTTTTCATTTCGTTTGAATTCGTCACCGTCTAAGTTGTAATCTTCAGACAGTAAACTTGAAATTTATTCATATTTTTATAGTTTTATATTTAAAAAAAAAAACGTAAAATGGAAATAAAATCTTAACATTATTTGAAATATTTCAGTTTTTGTAAAGTTATATAAAACTAGTGAGTTCTAATAATCATTAAAGATACAACTGTACGATATGAAAGAGAACTGGTTGTAAAAAATATGTCGAATTCCAAATGTTAATGAAATACAGATGACTGGTTAAACTATGACAGAATCAATATTGTACATTGAATAGTTGTGAATAATATTTAGATAGTGTTAACTGTTCTGATTTAATCATAATTTATAATAAAAAATGAACAAAATGAATAATCTTACCCAACATAACTTTTAGAAAGGAATTCAAGTACTATACAATTTTTTCTGTCATATAAGAGTATATGTGGGTAGAGTGATAAGTACCTGTGCTTGACAAGAAAATACATTTTTTGAGCAAATTCTTTTTTAATTTTTCAAGATGATCTCTTTTTAGCTCCATATACTTAGTCCATTTCTAATTTTTTTATTCCTTCCGAATAGTACGGTTTATCAAACTCCTCGAGATAGGTATTTGCAGTAGCGATGACTTCCGAGTTTGATCCAAGTCGTTTACCTCAGAGCCATTTCTTGAAGTTTGGAAAGAGGAAAAAGTCACATGGTTCCAAATCTGGAGAATATTGTGGATGTGGAAGCAATTCGTAGTGTAATTCATGCAATTTTGCCATCACAATTGTTGATTTGTGTGCCAGTGCATTGTCGTGATGGAAGAATACTTTTTTTGCCAAATGAGGACGTTTTTTCTTGATTTCATCATTCAGTTGGACCAATAACGATGCATAGTAGGTTCCTGTTATTGTTTTCCCTTTTTCAAGATGGTCGATTAGTTATAAATCCATAAATAAAAATCTTCTTTCTGTTACTACATAGTTTTAATCAGTATTTTTCTATAGGTTGATCCGAATAAAGTATAGAAATATTTTTAAAATATTCATAATTTATAAGTTTATATATATATATGTACATATAATCTACCATTTACTAATTTGTTTTTATTACATATGACCCTTATATCTGTTTGAATGTAAACACAAATGTTTCCTATTAAATACTTATCACACGTTCAATAATATTTATATATTTAAAATGTTATTTTAATTATCCAATATCAATATTTTGCTCTTATTACTAACATTTTCATAACACAGTTATTATAAACAATAAATACAGTTTTTTTTTCATTTCAGGTTAGTATCGTTGTTAGAAATTCATAACACTAATATGGTGAGTCATTGTTATTTATTTATTGAAAAAAATAAAATAAATAAGAATTTTTTTATTGTTTCAGTCACTCGTTTGACAGTGATTTATTAAACTTAATTATTTTTATATGAAATTAAGAAAGCAGTATTTTAATTTTTAAATAAACACTTTTTTTTAATTTAAAATATGTAAACAGACTAAAGATTTGGAATAAAAAATTAGTGTAAAACGATTTGTAGGTTATTGATAAATCGATTATAGTGCTTTCTAATGTATGCTTTTTTGTTTTATTAAAATACTTAAGAAAAACATACACATCGTAGAAAGTGTTATATTGAAAGTAGTTTTTAAATAATTTCTAATGAATGCCTCACATCACAGGCGCCATAGTTACAGTATTGAAAGTCGTTTTATTATCACTTCATGTATGATTGCACAGTGTGTCGGATAATATAGAACATTAATTATCTCTTCTCATGTCATCATCAATACTGCTTTTAATGACTAATCAGTTTATTCATATAGTTTTTTATATAGAATTTTATCTCTAATGTATGTTTCGTAATTTTCTTTTATGTATTAGGTTGGTAGGAAAATTATTGCGATTTTTGTTTTTTGAATTCTAACTTTACTTTCAATGAAAAGGTAATTTAATTATATTCATGTTAATATCATTTTCAAGTGCATTTTTCGGTTTGAATTTGATAACATCGACTTTGGTTTTATTATTAATTTTGCTTCGAATAAGACTATTGAATTAAAGATGGAAAAGAAGCAGATAAGAGCAGTTTTTTATATAAGTTCAAAACGGATGGTAAAGCAGCAGAAACTGCTCGTAAACTAAACGATACTTCTGGTGTGGGTACTGTAAACGAACGTACGGTCCAATGGTGGTTCCAAAAATTTCGTGCTGGGGACGAGAGCCTTGAAAATGAAGAAAGTAGTGGGCGTCTTTCTTCAGTTCATAACGACCAACTAGAGCCGTTAGTTGTAAGCTTGTAATTCATTGGTTAAAATGTGTCGATTCTAATGGTGCTTATTTCGATTAGTAAAGTTAATTATTAGTTGAGAAAAATGCATATGAATTTGAAGATCATAACCCACAATTACTTTCTACCAACTTAATATTTTAAATGGAGCTCTTTTGTATCCTGTACATATTAATGTTTTAATCAAATTTCGAATACATGTTCTAAAAGATGGTATCAATTTATTAACAGTTTATTTTTTTTAAAAAAAAAAACAATAAATATGCAATTGAAATTCATGCCAAATTGAAACATTCCGATTTTTATCATTAAATTAAAAATAAAATATTTTTCAAAATATTTACTTTATTGAAACATGATTGTATACCTGAATTATATCTATAATTATGTTAATTTTATTTGTTTACTTGTTTTGAATACGAATCATTTTAGAATAAGGTACGAGTTTGCCAATACTTAACCCTTTGAAGCCGGGCGTGTATCTAGGAATCCATTGATGTTTCCAAAGAAATTATGGTCTCAGAGCACTACCTTTTGGATGATATATTTAAAGGTTACTAATCTCTTTCGAATGAAACTAAATTTATAACTATTTCATTTAAAAAAAATACTGTCGTCCAAAAATCAGAAAAGTCCTATCCTTTTTCAATTGAAAACCTATAAAAATTGTAAACTTGAGATTCGGTTGAATATTTTTTTCATAAGTTCGTCATTGGAAGAAAGTGTATAAAAAATTTTGAGACTCTACGTTCTTCACGTGCATCACAAAAAAAAATAAAATTCTATGTGCAACGATATTTTTTGATTCATTGACGAATTAGTTTTTCCTGTCCAAAAATGATTTACTGTCAAAAAAAAGACAAGAAAAGCAATCAAATGGTACAAAAAACTTTTCTTCCATATTCTTGATCTTACAATCTACAACGCATACGTTATTTGCTGCCATGTGAATCGTAAAGGAATGAGTTTTGTTGACTGCAAACTCATATTGGGTTTACATATTGTTCAAAAAGATGATCCAAATGAGAAGTCCAAATCCATACAGATCGACGCCTCAGTTTCCGGAGAGAATACTGTCAGATCGTAGTCAATTAGCACAATATATAGTTTGTAAAGCAAATGGACGAGACCGACGTCCAGATACAAAATGTAACCGATTTGAAACCGTTTTGTCTACACTTAATTGTTTCAAAATTTTCCACACTCAACAGTAATGTTATTTCTGCAAATTTTCAATTATAATCAATTTTTCCTTTTCCAATAATATGTTTCCACTCAAGAGATTTATGTTTTCTCGAATATTATCAATGAGTTTCCACAATACATCAGATAGATGTGAAATTTCTGATGGCTAATCTAAATTAATATATTTTTTCTTGTAATCGACCAATTTGCAATTTTATTTTGTTTACGATAGAAGAATGTCCAATTAATCGAAAAATATTTATTAAAAAAATTTAGCACCCTTTTTCCCTCCCCCTTCCTGCCTAAAAACGGTTAAAGAGTGTATTTTTTTCTATTAAGACAAAGAGTGATCGTCCATAACCACACTTTTTCGGCTAATTTTCAGATTTTTTTGTAAAATATATATATATATATCATATTGATGCAACTATTTATAATAACCGAGGTTTTTTTTAATTGTTGCATAGAGTTGGGCACTAATTTAAAAGTTCGACCACTTCGAATGTGATCTTTCAAACTTGTAATTAAGCTTAAAAGAAAAAAATATTTAAATCTTTCATTCCATATTACCAGCATTTGACTTCTATTCTTCACTTTCTTGATTCACTTTACTAACTTCTGTTTGTTGCTAGGAAAAATTTCAAAAAACCTAGTACTTTTTTTCGCAAGTTTCCTGTATATATTAGGTTGGTAGAAAAATAATTGCGGTTTGTGACGTACATAAGCAGTAATCAAAAGTAATCAATCATTGATTGAACATTTTTAATCAGAAAAAAACTTATAGTTTATAGAATGAGAGAAAAATTCATTTATTTAAGTGAATAATTAACAAACAGTTAACAGCTAGTGCAAATTGTCAGATTTCTACAGTAGTTATCTGTTCATTTTCAGTTGTCAGTTTAGTTTATTTGCTTTAGTTTCCTTTTATTTAAATTTTAAAAATAACATGTTTTGATAACATTTTAATGCCAACTGTATCGTGTTTTGTACTTAGTTAAAAAAAGATCTTCAGTGTAAATGTTTATTATTGATACGGGATGTTGATAATTGCTTATAGATACCATCTTCTAATAATCGTATATAGTTGAATGTTTGTTTATTCATGTAATTACCTCATTATTTTGTTGTAATTAACATGAATCTTTTTGTTGATTTTACTTAATGCAGTATCCATTTGCCAAGATTTATCGATTCTATAGAACTTCAGCTGGAAAACTCATATTTTTTTAAAAAATGTAATGTTTCTGCATGAAAAGTACCATTTTGTTTAACTAAATTATGACTTAGTATAAATAAACTATAAATTTTATTTCATAGTAAATTGAGGTTGGAAAATAATTGGATTTGTGATTGTTTAGTAGATAGCATCTGCAAATGTATATGTATATATATATATATATATATATATATATATATATATATATACCCAGAGTTCACATTGAAAAGTACACTTATAGAAAAATATATTCTACTATCACAATATAATTTTGTCACTGTGACTAATAATGAATTCTATTTTCACCCTACAAAGCTCAAAACCTTTTTCTGGTTAAAAATGCTCAATACACCATAATTGATCATTGTTATAGCTGCTTATACACATTTTATTTTTAAGATTTTTTCTGTGATTTGGCGCTTAATGATGGCATTGCCATTGAAAGAGGCATAAGAAATAATCAAAAATTTTCGATCATAATGTATTGAATATTTTTGATTAAAACAAATATTTGTAGTTTGTGGTGTGAAAATAATTTATGCAATTTTTATTATATGTGTATTTTGTATGTTTATATATATATATATATTCAACTTTTGATAATTGTTAATATTAAAATCATTTGAATAACTTGAAACATATGGAGAAGTAAATAAATTATTATAAAAAAAATGTCTGATTTAGATATTGTATTGTTATATTAAATATGAAATATTGCAAAACGTAACTAAATTCATGTGTATTAGATGAAAAATCATGGAAATTCGTGTGTATTAAATGGAAAAGGAAACCGAAAAGAATCTGTATCATAAATAGTTAAATATAATCTTTTCACATTATTGAATCATGTGAAATGTCTACTCATTTAAGTTTACAAACGTGTAACACAGTTCTACAAAACCATTTCCTTAAAAATAAATCTCTTGAAGCGTGTACTAAACAAAATTAAAAGCTAAAAATACTTCTAACCCTTAAGCCCAAAACCCTATTTTTACAAGCTACCTAATTCATTTAATGTGTCTAATTTATCACCGCATTCGGTTCTGTTTGTTATTTTACGTCGCTAGTTTGAGATCACTTTATCTATTCTCGTTACTTTGAAAGTGAATTGAATCTAATGTAGTAGCTCGTTACTTATTAAAAAGTTTATTTTTCTTATAAGGACTTAATCCCCTTCAACCGTTTATAAAGCTTCTTTAGGATTGAAAGCGTATTACCAACAAACTTCTTATAGTATACAGCCAATGAATTACCGTTATATGACACTTGTGTCGTGAGAGTAAATTGATTTGTGCGTTATTTTATGTTTTTAGGTAATTAAGTTTTAGGTAAAAGTTGATATAACGCACGCACACATGTAATGTGTGTGTATATATATATATATAGGTATATATATATATATATATATATATATATATATAGGTATATTTATACATGTATATATATAGAAAGAGAGAGAGATGTATATTATATATATATATATATATATATTTACATGTGTATATATACATAGAGAGAGAAAGATTAATAAATAAATATTGTTTATTTGGAGATTTTTATTAAATTTGTTTTCAAAATTAGAATTTTGTGAAGGTACAAATTTCAATAATCAACATAATAGATTTTAAAATGATAATTGATTTTTCTTGAAAAACACATACCTTAATATTAAATATGAACACATTTATTTATTAATCTATTGATTTCATCTGCGGAATGTATAGTATTTTCTATTTAAACATTTTTATTTTATTTTTATTAACAACACTAGAATATTTCTAATTAAGTATAGAATAAATTGAACTAATGATATTATGTTTTGTCTTTACAAATGGATTCTTTTTCACTCCACAAATTACAAAAAAGTTTTCTGATCAAAAATGTTCAATAAGTGGCTGTTGATCATTTCTGATCCTTGCTTATGCACATCTAAATGGCAATTGTGTTATCTTCAGAGCAGTAAGGTACAAAAAAATTTGATTATGTTTTGTTAACTTGTTATAAATATTTAATTAATCCTGTTTTTTTTTTGTAATGAAATTTATTTCAATTTGAGTTAAAATTATTACTGTATGTTTTTATTCTTAGGATCCTGTTAATATTTTATTCTGATGATCTTCGTCTTTTTGAATGGCCTGAGTTTCCTGTTTCCTCTACTATTTTCGACATACATGCTATCTTTAAATAGATTTTAAAGACTCTCATTTTCTAGTTTTGGCACGTGTGGTATCTTCAAATAGATTTTGAGAAATAAATTCTGTGAAATATATCTGAAGAATGCACACATGCTGAAAGTAGTATTGGACAATGTATTAGGTTGATAGAACAATAATTGCGGTTTATGACCTACAAACTCATTCATATTTACAGCTGTTTTGATTTTCTTAGCTATTTTAAGTGGTCCATAATTGTTGGATGAAGCTTATGTAAGCTCTTGAATTGTTATACCTGATTCTGATTCAACTAGTTCCTTCAGTTGGTCGTTATAAACTGAAGGACACCCGTGACCTTCTTTATCTTCAAGGCTCTTGTCCCCAGCTACACATTTTTGGAACCACCATTGCACCGTACGTTCCTTAACAGCTCTCACAACAAAAGCATCGTTTTGTTTATGAGCTGTTTCTGCTGCTTTACCACCCGTTTTGAACTCTACAAAAATTTCTCTTATTTGCTTCTTTTCCATCTCTAATTCAATAGCGCAATTGGAAACAAAATTAGTAATGAAACCAAATTCATTGTTACTGAAATACAGACCAAAAATTCACTTTGAAATGATATTAACATTAACACGATAAAATAACACTTTCATTTTTTAAAAAAAAACTATGTTAGAGTTCAGCAAACAAAAGCTTCACTTATTTTCCTATCAATCTAATATAGCTTCGGAACATGTGCTATTATTAGGTAAATTTTGTAGATGGATTTTTTATATATGTTTGTAGAAACACATGCTATAGTGTTGGTTAAAATATGCAAATCGTAAATTTACTCACATATAATTTGTTTTTTTTTCGTACCAGGGTGCTCCGCCTCCTTATAGCTGCGCTCGCCTATTTCCTGGGAGGCTTCGTCCCTCGTTCGCTAACACTTGCTCCCCCTCCTAACAAATAACAGAAATGAACAGATTATATGCACAAATAATCTGCGTAAAAGTAATTTGTAAAATTTTTATTGGAAAAGTTTATGAAAATTAACAAAATACAATATTAAAATGTGTAACAATTTTTTTTTACTCTAAAGCTTCAGTGAATACAATATTTTGAATAATGGAAACAAAGCAAATAAGAGCAATTTTTCGACATGAGTTCGAAACGAATGATAAATCAGCAGAAACTGCCCGTAAAGTAAACGATGCTTTTGGTGTGGGTGCTGTAAAGGACCGTACTGTGCAATGGTGGGTTCAAAAATGTCGCGCGGGGGGCGAGAGTCTTGAAAATTACAGGCGTCCCTTTTTCAGTTCATGACGACCAACTGAAAGTGTTAGTTGAATCAGAACCATACACACAATTCGAGAGCTTGCACAAAAGTTAGACATTAGTCATCCAACAGTTCTGAACCACTTAAATTAAAAAATGTATATGAATTTTAAAGGCATAAACCGTAATTATTTTTCTACCAAATCTAATATAATTTAGTACTAATACATCTCTATTAAAAATTGTTATTATTTGACACTAAAAGCTCAAGTAATCAGTTACTTTCAAAAGAGATGACAATTTTAAAGTTTCATAAATTAAAGAAATGATATATGTTTTTAAAATATACTTTACTTATATAAAATTACATTTTATATTTTTTCTTTGCATACAATCTGCAGGCAGATATTCAATCACAAAAGATATTTCTTTAGAGAAATTGAATAGAAATATAATGTCGTACATAAATATATTTTTGAAATCAGCATGTATTTGATGTAGCCGATTAACAAGAAAATAGTGTATACCGTAGACTTCGGGCGCCAATAACCGAATCAGTAGTTATTTAACGTCAACATCTACAACATAACAAACATCGTAGATAAATTCACACATTCATCTTCGAGTATTTGACATTCGTGCAGAAACACGTTCCCCTGGGCATAAGATATCAATAATATCTGCACCGAATCAACCAAACGTCAATCCAAATATGCCGCTAATAGACGACGAGGAGCACTCCACTAACTGGGAGGCCGCACCCAGCTGCGTGTATATGTGTATGTTGGCCAGCCGATTTACTGCCACTAACGCACGCCTTCTTCGGCTGGCGTCACCTTCTCTTTCTTTATTCCACGCAAACGAACACCCACGCAGTTACACTCGCTCGCACTTCTTTCAGCGCCGACTGTAACCACCACCCTCCTGAAGTAGGTCTGGTGGCGGAGACGTCAGTCGATCGATAGCATCGAGCTAAATAGCACACAGACTTGAGTTCGACTATGTACTACATACACACATGCATACGTATGTACATACATACATACGTACATATATATATATATATATATATATATATATATATATATATATATATGTGTGTGTGTGTGTGTATACAGTGTTTAAATAGTTGTTTTTATGTGTGTGAACACATTAGTGAAGTATTTTTTTTTATTTTTGTCGTAAAGTCACTCTTATTCTAGCCACGCTAGGACAATACACGTCCAAAAAATGAAAATTCCAAAAAATACAAAAAACACGCACACGCATAAACATAAATGTTAAAAATGAGAAATAATAAAATTTAAGTTTCTAATAAGGTAAAAAAATATATATTAAGTTATACATAAACGAATTTTTATTTATTGGCTGGAAATAAAAAAAAATACTTTTTCCAACAATAATTTATTTATTTAAAATAATTTCCATCGGCTTAAATATATTTATATGATTTTTTTATGTAGTTCTATTGGAAAAAAGTGTCGATTTTTATTTGCTGTAAAGTTTTCAATAGATTTTTTTGACAAATTATTCATTTTTAGACACTTTCTCTTTTATCGCATTATTATTAATTAGAAAGTAAAATAAGTCGAAGAACAATCTGGTGAGTAAGCAGGATTTAATGAAATGTGTACTTCAGCTGACTCAGCTACACGACAGTCATTTATTCAGTACAAGGTTAGGTATTTTCACGGAAAACCGTAGGAGTATGTCGATTAATCAACGCCGGCCATTGATACTTAAATTGTTGATGCTTTGACATACTTTTTTGGCAGTTCTTCACTGTATAAATTGTGATATCAGATTGTCAAGAAAACAATGCAATACACTATCTACATTTGATGCTTTTAGCAAATGCGGCGACTTTAGAGGCAAGAGAACTTAGAGCTTAATCTTTGTTTGTATTTTATTATTTATGTATTTAATATCATGTTTCATTTTTAACCTTTCCAGTACTCTGTACTAGTATTCTCTCCAAAATGTTCCTATGGTTATTAAGACAAGTTAACTCGCAGTAACTGCTTCCGTATAAACACTAATAGCTTCTCCCACAAACTTGATGTTGTGTAGATTGTATTTTTTCACGAATTTATCAAACCAGTCTTTACTGTTAACGAAAGATAATGACTTTTGTTCATCTCTCCTTCTTCATTCTCTTCTTCATTTTGCTTTTCATCATTTGCTTTTTTCAACTGATTAAAAATTAACAATGTCTTATTTTGTGTAATGAGTATATACCAAAGTGCTTTTTGTTATTGTCTTCTCTCCACTGAATTAATAACTTTTCTATTTTCACCATAACAGTATTTGTTGCATATTTCACTATCTTGGAACTTGTTAGTACGGCTTCTTCCACTACCATTTTTTTAATCGTGCGAATTGCAGACCTGTTCAGATTGTACAGTCAAGCAACATTATTACTTTTTTCACCTTTTTCTAACGGCTAGATAATTTTTAATTTCACTTCTAAACTTATCTGGGTTCTTGTCTTTTTCTTAATTATTATCCCATGATGATGTCATTTTTTTTTAATCTATCGCGTTTCTACGGTTTATAATGCACAGCCTCCACAAATTATACTATTTATTTTAGTTAGTATATGTGTATATATATATATATATATATATATATAATTATATATATATATATATATATATATATATATATATATATAATTATATATATATATATATATATATATATATATATATATATATATATATATATATATGTATATGTCAAAATCGGAGACATTCGATATTATTTCTTGCTAGAGATCCATCAGAAGTTAGTTTCAAAGGTCATCTTGTACATTTTACTCGGTTTTGGTCGGCATGTTAGTCATGACCGTGACATCGAACAAATTGGAGCATGAATGCAATCGATTCTTTCTTTGGCTGAGAACCAGAAACTTAGTCCTATATTCATATAGAGCACAACTCTATATTGTATGAAACGGTTCGACTGAATTACTGAACACAGTAACAAATCTAATATTCAAACATTCTAACCTCCATCCGCTACAAATATTCATATTGATTCAAAGTGTTTAATTTCGAAATTATTTACTAATCATCACCTCATGTACGATACATACACGTCGCTGTAATCAAAGTTCAGTATGTAACATACTTTATCGAAATATCATTGGTAAATTGTTACCCTGAACTCAATTCGACGGAATGCGTATTTCTTGTACAGTTTATTTTTTTGCCGAATTTTATGTTCGATCAATATCAGTTATAATGTATTAAAACTCATCAGTCAAGTATTGAAGAAGTTTTTGATGAGAGATTAACTTGACAGTCTTTGTTCAAAAGTAGGTCATGATTTTAAGTCTGTAAATTTGTCATTTGACGGAAATATTATTGAAAAATTGAAATTCGATATGTTTATCAGAAAAGGAAAATGTAGTTAGTGTTAAATATGTGTTAAAAAAATATTACCTTTATTTAAAATCAAGTTTTGTATTTAAATTTTAATAAATGATTTACGTAGATTTTATATTGTCAATGAAATTAATTAGAGGTATACAGGGTGGCCCATAAATAAGTTCAGCCTTGATTCATTAATAAGGTAAATGTTAGTTTTTGGGGGCGGGGCGTGGCATAGGTCTTAAACATTAGTTCTGTCCTTGAATGAATAAGTTCACCGGAGCACAGCGCGCGTTTTGTGCACAAGTGTTTTACCAAAACAATAATTCGGCGGCTATTGTACGGCGTAGATTTACAGAAAATTATGATTTGCATATCATAAATGAAGCTCCGACTGCTCAGTTTGTTAAGAATGGATGAAAACATTCGAGGAAACTGCTTCGACATTAAATTAAACTCAGACGGGTCGACCAAGGTCACCAAAAGTGAAATAAACGTCAATCGCCTTTCAGTGTTGTTCAAGAGAATCCTAAACTGTCAACATAGAAGCGATCTCGTGTATAAAATGTGCCCAGGGCGTCATTGTAACGCATTCTTCATAAAGAGTTACATTTGCATCCCTCTAAAATGCAGCTGGTGCAAAACTTAAAAGATAATGATGATTCTCAAAAACTAAATTCTACCGATGAAATGTTTGATAAATTTCCAACAGCATTGAGAAATAACAACAGCAATTAACAACATTTGATTCTTTGATGAGGTACATTTCCATCCATAGGCACAAAACTATCGTTATTGGAATGGGGCAAATTCAAAACTCAAGCACTAAAAGCCCTTACACAGTTCAAAAGTGGCACTTTGGACCGCTATGTTGGCTCATGGAATAATCGATCCATATTTTTTTGAAGGCGCCGGAGGTCGCACGGTAACTGTTAATCCGGATCGATATTTGCAAATGATTCGAAACTTTTTTACATCCGCTTTGCTAGATTTTCGTGTGTACAATCAGCAGACATGGTTTCAACAAGATGAAGCGATTGACATGCCATACATCAAACACATATCTACCTGTCGTTCGATCAATTTTTCGGAATAAATTGGTATTTCGAAAAGGTGACAACAGGGCTTCCTCGTAACTTAACTCCAATATTTTTTTATGGGGATACCTCAAAAGCAGAGTCTACATTATAAATCCCGGATCCATACTGGAGTTAAAAGAAAATATCCGGCAAGAAATTGAGGCAATCTCGGAAACAACTTGTCGCAGCGTGATGAATATTTTCGGGTGTCGGTTTGAAGACTGCTGTACATGTAATGGTTTACATTTAGATGATGCTTTTTTTAAGAACTAATATTCCATGGGCTGTATAATAAATATTTTTTACATGTAATAATGTTTCTTTTTTATTATTATTCCAATTTCAAAACTGAACTTATTTATGGGCCATCTGTATAATATAATGTCGTTCATTTCATACAAGTATTCACATAAATGTGATAAAGAATTTCTAAGAACAATTATTATCCATACAATCAATTATTAATTAATGATAACTAATAAGATTTAGAATTTTCGTATTAATCTTTATTTCATAGATAATTTTGTACGAACAATAGAGACTGAAATAATTTATTAAAATGAAATTTCGTAATGTAAATTTGATTCAATCACTTTTTTAATTAATATACTTCATACTCTTAGTCATTCTTTTTTTGTTAATCAGTTATTAATCATTCTTTAATCAAAAACGCAATGAACCTTAAACGTTATTGTATCTAAATATTTACTGACAATAAAATGTATTCTTTATAAAATTAAAAATATGTAGATTTTTCATTGTCTGATAGGTAAATTTGAATTAATTTTAATAATTACTATTTTTTTTATTATAAAAAACAAACGGTTTTCTTATAGAATAATATATAAGGTGTTATCAATCATATAAAAATTATTATTGCACTGTTCAATTCAGGATAAAATTAGTTTTTTTTAACTATCTACGATAGTTTGTATTGCACCAGTAGATACATATTATCGAGGAATGGATGAAAAAAAGAACTTTACAAATTTTGTATAGGTGCATTACCTTAAATAATCATATAACTCTGCTTACTTTCATCAATTAACCTGTTGCTGTGTATGACGAGTATACTCGTCATGTAGATTCATTTGAGCAATAAAATTATCGATTTTTTTAAAAAAATCAAATGCCATTTCGTTGCAATTAATTCAGTTTTGCAGCAGTTGCACACACACTGTGTTTGACGAGTATACTCGTCATCTCTTCATTTTTGTGACATAATATAGGTACACACTTTTAAAATAAGACGACACAACTAACATGTTAAGCTACAATAAACGCTATGAAGTGAGAATAAATATACTGAAAGCGCCCGTAAAACCGAAAAATTTTAAAATGCAATAATTAAATTTTTGTTTTAGATAATTTCGTTTACATATTCTTGTTAGGTATATCAGACCGTTCTATTTTTAAAAAAACAATGCCTGATAAATGAGCACTATTTCAGTGCACGCATATTCCTCTAATCTATTCGGAAATTTTCCATTATGCTCTTAACATGTCTGGCGGAGTTGCTTCTTGAATTTTTAATTCATGTTCATGGGTAGTGTGCCAACGATCAATATACCTTTCTCTTTAGATAAACTCAAAAAAAAATAATCCCATGCCGTCAAATATGGGTATCTTACTGGCCAAACATCTTCATTTTTAGAAATGATATAGTTTGAAAAGAGTACTCTTACATCAGCCACGGACACTCAAGCTGTATGACTTGTCCCATCTTGATGGAACCATGTAATTTATGGAAATCGAATTAATTCTTGCGTTATAAATGTTGTAATCATGTTAGTGTAGCGGACTGCATTAACTTTCATGGCATTTTCGTTATCGTCTTCGAAAGAGAATGGTCTTATAATCTCGAAAGACGAAAGTGCATATCATACAGTAACTTTTGGACTATGTAGCGGCTTTTGGTGTGATTCAAATTGGTTCTATCACTTGAATATCGACCATTCTGCTTGTGCCCACAGCCCTTGAAATGGAAATGCTCTTCATCTGACATGAATAAATTGTGAATCATGTTTTCATCTTCATCCAAACCCGCTAGCTTATCTTGATACAAATTGATGTGAACAGGCAAATCGATATATTTTAACTCCTGAACAATTTTAATTTTGTACGGATAAGATTATGTAAAATTCGAAGTACCGATGTGTTACTAATGTTCAATGCAGATGAGTGTTTACGGGCTGAACTACGTGGGCTACACCTTACAGCAACTTTAATACGGTCAGTGTTTTCTGGTGTTCTTACTGTTCTTCTGAATCGTTATGCTCCAATTTAATGCAAAATCAATGTCTTCTGATTTCTGAATCCACATATTGATGGTATAAGGAGTAGGTACTTGCCCACGATGCGGAATGTTATAATGATTGCGAAGTAGCTGTTGTGCAGTTGTAGTAGATTCGCTATTTTTATAAAATGATTTCACAGTGAAAGCTCGATATGCATCAGAACACTGTTCCATGTTTACTAAATGGCCATGAATATTTAACAATGTATCTTTTTATTTTACCCTTTCATTCCAATGTTCAATTAATAAGCATGCTTTTAAAGTAGTGGAATAAAATCATGTAAGAACAATGTTCGAACACAATTAAAGAGTTTGAAGTAAACTTTCAAGGAAAGTGTCGCCTGCATACATTCATCAACGATTAAGAATTGTTATTGGTTATCATTATGTGAACAGATCTGTAATTCTATGGATAAAAAAAAGTAAGAACAACATTTACTTTAATTTTAACAAGATTGATTTCAAGGACGACTCTTGTTTAGACTAACTTCTCACAGCAAGAGATCAAATTCACCAACAACGTGATGATTCTTTAATCAGAAAACTATAGAATAACTCAAAATACTAAAATTGAAAAACTTGGAATTTTTAGAGTAATATTAACCCTTTATGATCGACTATCCAGACGTTTTGGATATCGCGTTTCGATTAAACAGCCCCTCTGGACAGATTTCATTACCATGCTGAAGAAAAACCATTTTAAACAGAGCAATGAAATATGTACACTAACTAACAAATACACCACTGTCCAGAGGGACTGGACAGTGGGGACCTGTTCAATCGAAACACGTTGTCGAGAACGTCTTGACAGTGGACCTCAAAAAGTTAAGCTGTGCCACACAAATTTTATACTACAGAGAGATTTGGCTGGTTGAGTGCAATGAATGCTGACTACAGAAATGAAAACTAAACGGCTGGAAATTTATCGAGAATTACAGTTCAGCGTTAGATTGGTTGGTTAATTGGGGCTTAAAGGTGCGTCTACAACTACATTCATTAGTGCCTGTTCAGAGCTAGGAGACTGAAAGTGATGATTTACTGCTGTCGATAGTTATGAAATATGGATCCATCATTTTCAGTCTGAAAAAATTGACAGTCAATAGAATACCGGCATAGGCCGATAGAAATCCAGTCAATAGAATACCGACAGTAGTCGCATAGCTCGAAAGAAATCCAGGCAATTTGTTGTAGGGATATACCTAGAATCTGCTGAGTAACACAATATGTTCTTTTGTGAATTTTCTGGAAACAGGATCACTTTTGAATTATACAATGGCACGTTGTAACTGATAAATTTAAGAGGTCGTGTCAATCCCATTCGAGGTCGCTGTGACTAAAGTAAGCTCCTTTAAGACGATGCGAGACTACACATTTCAAAATTTACTCAGAAAGCTCTGGAGCGGAATAAATTTCATACCTTCCTACATCTTTTGCATCATATATCTGGCTCTATCCGACTTTCACTTATGTCCACTATTAAATTATGATCTCAAAGGAAAGTATTTTGACTTTTATAACAAAATTAAAACTGCCATAACATTTTACTTGGAAAAAAATACCAGATTTATTTAGTAAGGTAATAAAAAAAATGTATGTCAACAGAAATGTAATGACAATACAGGTGCATATTAGAAAAATACTGTATATTTCGGCATACAATCCGACCTTTAAAACCCAAAAATTTCTTTAAAAAATAGAGCATTGTTACATAAGTCCAAACAAAAACAAAATCTATAAAATAACACGAAGAATTTATTGTGCTTATGTAAAAATTAAATTCTTTTTTTTAAAAAAAAAGAGGAACTTAAACTTTAGTATATAACATAAATTCATTGAATAATTTATTTTAAATAAAAAATAAAAATAAAATACAAAGTCATATCCTTTCTAGATACAAGCCGTGCACGATGTTTTAATACACAATATGTCAAAACAAGGTGATTACCCGAATTTCATTTTTAAAATTTTAAATCAAAAAATGTAATTCTTCTAATTTTGATTCTTAATTTAAAATTGTATTATAACATGTGAAAGAGGTGTTAAATTTAGGATCCGCTTATAAGACCGATAAAATGTAAAAATGTTATTATTATTAATTCCATGTTAATATAGTTACAAAATATCAGGTTGATAAAAAAATAATTGCGCTTTATGACCTTCAGATTCATATACATTTTTCTCTTTTTTGATTTTCCTAGTTGTTTTAAGTAGTCCAGAACTGTTGGATGACTAACGCCTGACTTTTGTGCAAGATCTAGAATTGTTGTGCGTAGTTCTGATTCAACTAACGCCTTCAGTTGGTTGTTATGAACTGAAGAAGGATACTCGCGACTTTCTTGACCTTCAAGGTTCTTGTCTCCAGCACGAAATTTTTGAAACCACCATTGAAACGTACGTTCCTTAACAATACCCACACCAAAAACATCGTTTAGTTTACGAGCACTTTCTGCTGCTTTTCCACCTGTTTTGAACACATACAAAATATCGCTCTTATTTGCTTCTGTACCATCTTCAATTCAATAACCCAATTTGAAGAAAAATTAATAATAAAACCAAAGTTGATGTTACCAAAACACAGACCGAAGAATACACTTTAAAATGATGTTAACACGATGGTCGAACACGATGAAATGATACTTTCATTGAAAAAAATTAGATTAGAATTCAAAAAACAAAATCCGTAATTATTTTCTTACAAACTTAATACATTTATATTTGACTCTATTGTGAAAATAACGTTCTTTTACATTATTAAAATATTTTAATATCTAACATTTCGACTCGGTACATATGTGAATGCTACCGTTGCGAATCGTTTAAACCATCATAATCACCGATATAAAAATCTAGAGGTTTGTACGGTAATGTCGAAACGGTCGCGATTAAGTAGTCAGCATAACGGGCTGATCACCAACAGACCGTTAGTTCATAATGTTTTATTCCGAAGAGTTGTATTCACTGTTAAGTCACTATAAAGGTATTAATTTATATCATCTGAATGAAATTATAAAACTAAATTAGATTAGTTGTAAAGAAATGTACGATGAATAATACTTGAATACTGATAGTAGTAAAGAATTAATTTAAAAAGAATAGAAATATATTTAATAATAATTATCGTCACAATCAGGAATATATAAGTACATAAAACTGAGATGTATACAAGATAAACAATCCAACGGGTTCAGAATGAAGTAGTAAGTATAACGGATTGAACCAACAGACTGTTACTTCATAACTTGTTCATTGTCAAACTCATATCGTATATTTAATTAGTTCACACGTACAGAATGATTGAATGTTCAGTTTCTTTTCTTCTTTTTTTTTGCTTACAAGTTATAAGTACATTATTATCAAGGATATGCTTTTTCTTTAGCTAAAGTTAATCAAATCATATGAAGTTGTGCATTGCTGTTACTTCTTAGTTTTACTGCATATTTGTACAAAAAATTAAAGTATTTCATAAATTATAGTATTTAATAAGATATTTTTTATAGATAATTGAACATGTAAAATATTCTTTTTCTTGATTTAAACTGACATTATTTTTATCATATATATATATATAGAGAGAGAGAGAGAGAGGGGGGGGGGACGCCATCTAAATTGAAGTAGTAAAATTTTTATTGGGAACGTTTATAAAAATTAACATAACAAAATACAATGTTATAATGTTCAACCATTTTTTTACTCTAAAACTTCAGTGAATACAATATTTTGAATAAATTTCTTATACTGAAATCGTATACCCTCTTTCTTTATACACTGCGAAACAGAACACTGATCATGTGACCGATATCAACCAATCAGAAAACGAATAAAACGCACGTATAGCTGCGGGACTATTTTTTAGTTATAGAGAGATAAATTATTTAATAATCTTACTAGTTTGTAAATTTTACTTAAAAGTACTGTTTTATTGACTGACTGTACATATATTTTTTCTCTATAAATATCTACCAAAAACACGTGCACGAAATTGCAAAATAAATTATAATTTATATAAATACAAATTATAATTTTTATAATTTACATAATATAACAAGAAAGAAACGAAATTAATTTTTGAGTACCACGTCACCCATATATGGGCGACACAAAAGTTTTCGTATATGTCCCATCATTCCTGGTTGGATGATGAGTATATTTACTCAAATAGGAACTGTTTCATTATGTATATAAAATATATTGAATAAAAATGATAAAATATCATCTTTGTAGTGCTTTGAATATATGTTTAAAACGAAATTATCAAAAATTGCATTAATTTTGAGTAATTTATTCTTCGAATCAATCTAAGAATAACAAAACAGGTAGCTTATAACAGAAATTAACAAATTATTCACAGAAGTAATTCGTCTAAAATTTAAGTCGTAAAATGTTTACTGGAAACGTTTATTCAAATTAACAGAACAAAATACAATGTTAAAATATGTAAAAACTTTTACTCTAAAGCTTCAGTGAATATAATATTTTGAATCAATTTATCATTTTCACACTAAAACCGTATACCCTCTTTCGTTATACTGATCATGTGATGGATATCAACCAATCAGAACAGAGACCACATGACCGATATCAACCAATCAGAGAATGAATAAAACGTGCACACAGCGGATCATTTTTTAGTTATAGAGAATTATTTACATAATAAAAATATTCAATAACTGAAAATTTAATTCATATCGAATCAAAAAAATCTTAATTTCTACAATACAATTCATGATTTGTTCAAACAATTTTAAATAATTGAGAAAGGTACATTTTGTGTTAGTTATATTGTTTGTTTCGATTATAAAATAAAAAATACGGCACAAATTTCTAATATAAAAGTAAACAATTTACAAAACAAACATATTATAAAGTAAGTGAAATATTTGCAAATTGTTTAAAACTTGATTTTCTATTAAAAGGAGAAAGTGCTCATTCTTGTACACTAATTGAATATTGCTACAAATAACGTTTGTACGTTTTTTCACTATTAAAAGTAAATTAGATAATTAAAATAAAATCGAATATGCGAGAAATTAGAAAATCAAGAGTAACACACTACTTTAGTTTGTTTTTTTCCAACTGAATAACACCGATAGTGCAAACAATTTAATTATAAATGTGAAAGTGCGGTGAATCTGATTGTCAGTTACATCTATGAGACGCTTTTATGCAGCTATTTTTAACAGAAACGAGTTTCTGTACGAATTCGTCTCATAAAATTAAGAAAAATACAATTTTTATTTACTTAGATTCTGAGGAGTACAAATTTTCGTTTTATAAAATTCTAATTTCCCTATCACCTTCTCTTATATGTATATTTACCTATTTACATTGTTGTAACAAACGGATATAGATACAGAAGTTTCTTTATCTTAACACTCAGAGACACACCATCGAAATGTGCATATAAAATAATCAAAAATCAGTTATTGAACGTTTTTTATCAGAAAAATTTGTGGTTTGCTGGATAAGAGAAAAAAATATCTTGAGAAAGTGAATTTAACCAAAAGTATATTTTAAAAATTGTGTACTCAAAAGATATTTTTATTAAAATTATAATTGTTTTTTAAATCTGTGATCCCGTTAATACATTGTTCTGATGGTCTTAGTCATTTTGGACCAGTAAACTCTGTTCTTCATTATTAATCTTACCACGAATGCCATCCTCAGATGAATATATAATATTTTTTTCGCATTATTAAGACTCAACTCCATGTCAATATTTTTTTGGTTTGTAATAAAAAAATAAACTAAAATTTTCTAAGGCATTTTCTTTTCGTTCATAATTTTTGCTGTTGTACTTAATTCGGAGTGGAAAACAAATAAAATATATAGAGGCAGATAGGTCCAATTAATATGATGAAACTGTGAAAGGTAGTATGATTAATTGTCAAATTTCGTTATTGTTTAGATTATCGTTTTTATCAAATAGGAACGAGCGTTTCCATGATGAAGCATGATTTCTCTTCTATTAACCTTTTGTCTGCGGCGCACTCCAGCTCAGAGCCATCAATATATACGGTGATAATTTTGCTTATATGTCAATGGAACTGGGTGACGTGGTGCACATTTCCTGCAGTATTGCTGCCGGTATAAGCGCGCAAGATGATCACTTAAAAATTTTCTTGTGTCAAGGAAGGAAAAATCTTCAAAAGAGAACTTCCATCTTGTTTGAGAAACCTTTAGGGCACACTATATTACTTAAAAAAAATAATAAATGAATAAAATGAAAAAAACTTACTGCAGATTTAAGTAAACAAACACTTACGTACACGACAATATAATAAGTATGCACACAATAAGTCACAATGCGATCACAGTGCTTTGCACAATTGAGGCTGAAAAATGCTTTGTAATCAAAAATTTTATTGGCCGTAAATATACGCCTTTCGTACATATCGATGATTATGACAGGGCGTATATATACGCCGTTAGCAGTCAAAGGGTTAACTATCTAAAGATCACACTGATTAAAATACTCTTTTGTCCGTGTAACTAATGCAGTTCATATTCATTGAATTGTTGAAAATGACTCAAAATGGACAGTCAATTTAATATTCTATCAAATATTCCACATCACCTGTCCTAGTATAAGATAATCTCTTCCTTGTGTAATTACGAATTCATTGACTCGGCTCTTTAATATTTTCACACTTATCTTATCAAAAATAATACCATGTTAGTATAGTTACAAAAAATTAGGTTGATAAAAAAATAATTGCGCTTTATGACCTTCAGATTCATGTAAATTTTTCTTTTTTCTGATTTTTCTAATTGTTTTAAGCAGTTCAGAACTGTTGGATGACAAACGCCTGACTTTTGTGCAAGCTCTTTAATTTTTGTGCGTGATTTTGATTCAGATAACGCCTTCCGTTGGTCATTATGACCTGAATAAGGACTTTTGACTTTTAAAGCTCTCATCCCCAACACTAAATTTTTCGAACCACTATTTCACCGTACGTTCCTAACAGTACCCACACCAAAGCATCGTTTAGTTTCCGAGTCGTTTCTGTTGATTTACGACCTGTTTTGAACTCATACAAAAATTGACTATTTGCTTTTTTTCCGTCTTTAATTCAATAGCCCAATTTGAAGTAAATTTAGTAATAAAACTAACATCGATATTACCAAAGTACAAACTGAAAAATGCATTTAAAATGATATTAACACGAACAAGATGAAATGACACCATCACTGAAAAAAATTAAGGTTAGAATTCAGAAAACAAAAACCGTCACTATTTTTCTACCAACCTAATAGTTTCGGAACGTGTGCTATTATTAGATAATTTTTTGAGATAGATTTTTTGTGGAATTATTACAACTCAATAGTGGACTAGAATAAAATTTGAAACTGTGAAAATATAGTTTCACTGTTTTATAAAAAAATCTTTTAAATTTTAAAAATAAGCATTATAATCAACATAATTACACAGCACATTAAAAAAACGTAATAAGAGAATTATTTCCAAAAGAAAGATTCCAGTATACGTTTTTAAATTATTTTTTGCATGAAATAATCTAATACAAAAATTTACCTCGTGCTAATCAAAAGTTATAGTGAAAAAATTAATCCATTTGGTTAACTATGAACATTCGGAACACTGATATTTCGAATAATTATGAAACATAAACAGTATCAAACGTGAAATAATAAAATATAAATAAAACATACAGGTTTATGTTTTAAATTTCAAATAGTTCTAGAAATAAATTTAACATAAATCACACATCAGTAATTTTAAACAACACCGTACACAGAATAAAAATTATAAAAGATTATTTTGTAATTATCTCAAATACTTGGAATAATATGTGAAACCATAAACCACAATACATTTTTTATGATAATACTATTAAATGATAATTTATTTTGTGTCTGACTAACTTAGTAAACACATTAGAAGCCATTGTTCCATTACGTCATTGTAAATTAATCATATATATATATATAGTGTGCATTATAAAGTTTTTTATATTTTAAAAATAACCTTTCTGTAACTACCGGTTTTGACTAATTACTGTTTATTTTTCATTTATCGAAACTCTATTCCATTATTCTATGTGTTTATTTATCTATCTGTGTATAATTTTGTCAAATATTTAAACGTTTTATATAGTAAAACTTACTAATTATCTAATATCAGATATAATCCAGATAATACTTGAAAGTAATTTTATCATTAACATTAATTTAAATAACATTTATAAAAAAGATATGTTAAAATGATAAATTTAATATGAAAAGACAGTAAAACAGTATAAGAGGACGGTTGAAAAAGTAATTTGGATCATGTACTCGCTGAAGGAGAGAAGGACAGCTGTATATGTTTACATATAGTTCCGTCCCTTTTAGTAATGCATGTTAAGTTGCAAGTCATTCCGTCATTAATTCCTCGTTTGGGAGTTATTTCAACAAATCGTTTCGTGCGATACTGTGAAATCGGAATTCGAGATGTGATTCAGTTGTTTTCTTTCTTTTTTTTTTTTGAAAGGGAAAACAGAAGGAAATCCGTAAAAGGATATTTCCTACATTGGGTGAATATTGCCCTTCCTACGGAACCGTTTGACTTTGAGTGAATGTATTTAAACACAGCAGACGAGCATCGAAGATGCACCACGCTGAGGAAGCTTGAAACAAGCTGTCATACTAGAAATTATCTATCAAGTCCTCGATATGGTTTTATCCGATCGACGAGTGAACTTGAGCGAGATAACATATGTCATAGACATCTCAACTGAGCGAACGCATTTCATTTTGTATAATAAATTGTGCATGAAAAAACGTTCCGCAAGATAGGTGCCGTTTTTGCTTACTGCAGAGCAAAAATGAGTTCGTACGCAAACATCAACCGACTTCTTGAAACTATTTAAAAAGAATCCAATTCATACGGCATTTTGTGACTATGGATGAAACTTGAATTCGTCATTACACACTCGAATCGAAAAGCAATCAAAACACTGGACTGAACGTCGTGAAATGGCTCCGAAGTAGGTAAAGACGGTTCACTTAGTTGGTGGAAAGATGATAGTAAGTTTTCTGTGATACAAAAAGAAATCTCTAGATCGACTATCTTCAGAAAGGAAAAATAGATACTGGTCAATAATACGCAGTACTTTTAGAGAAGTTGAAGGTATCGATCGCAGAAAAACGTCCCGAAATGTTCAAGAAAAAGGATAGTTTCATCATGACAATGCACGGGTCAATCAAGCATTGTCGCTGAGCAAAAATCCTTCCGCATTCGCCGTATTCGCCTTATACAGCTCTCTCGGTCTTCTATTTGTTCCCGAAACACAAAATTTTTTTGACTGAAAGCTATTTGGGTTTAATAAAAACGCGATAGATGTTGCAAACGCATATTTTGGGAACTTCGAAGAACCCCACTTGCGGGAAAGAAGAGATGGAGAAACATTGAAGCAAGTGCATTGATCTTCAGGTGAATTATATCGAAAAATAAAGAGTACACTTTAAAACTGAAGTTCTAATATCGAATCAAGTTACTTTTATAACCGCCCTCTTACACCTGTTTGTATACTATTAGGTTAACAGAAAAATAATAACGGTGTATGACCTTCAAATTCATATACATTTTTTTCAGCTTTAATAATTAAAATAAGCAACATTAAATCGACACATTTTTTCCAATTAATTACAAGTTTATTTATTCCGGTGGTGTAAAATTCCGGAATTTTAGAGTTAATAAAAACTTGAAATGCACTTCAGGCAGCAGTTTGATTGTTGAAGACCTTGCCTTGTAAGAAGTTGTCGAAATGCTTAAACAAGTGATAATCTGTCGGCGAGATGTCTGGTGAATATTGTGGATGAGACAATGATTCATAGTCCAATTCATTCAACTTTTGGAGGGTCAATCGCGCGACTGTGCATTGTCGTGCAGCAGGATTGGACACCTTTTCGATTAACCAGTGCGGGAACCAAACGTCGCAGTTCTTGATGCATTTTGTCGATTTCTTGACAATAACTTTCAACTGTAATGGTTTCAACAGGGTTCAAAAAATTGTAGTGGAATGTACCGAGCGCAGACCACCAAACAATCACCGTAATTTTCTCTTGGTTTAATTTCGGTTTCGAAAAATGCTTTGAAATTTCATTTTTGTCCGATCATTGTGCAGACTGATTTCTGTTGTCGTAAAGGATCCACTTTTCGTTGCATGTTATTAGGGTGTAACATATTGAATTGCGGAATTTGTAGGGTGAGAATTAAAACGTAGTATTTTTAACAAAATAAAATATATTTAATCAAATTAAGCTTCCATCAAGTTCAATGGTCTTTTACCAATGAGAAATTAAATTGTGTATCCCATTCTTATAAAAATCGATATTTTTAGAGCTTATATCCTGTTTGGTTACGGAATTTTTTATTTCTTAAATAATATTCCAATTTATTTGTTAAATAATATTCCATTTTATTTCTTAAATAATATGGCAGAAAATATTATAGTTTGTCGGTGAAAGATCTGGTGAATAAGAGGGATGCGGTAAAGTTTCATAATTTAATGAATTTAATTTGGAAATTTAGATTCGAGATGTGTGAGATCGAGCATTGTCTTGATATAGTCCATTGGTCCATATCTATTGATTAGCATTGGCTGTTTTGTTTTTAATTTTTCATTCATATTGTCGATTTTGGATTATTCTTTTATTTA